>JACDOX010000227.1:815585-830061 GCA_014549065.1 Cardinalis cardinalis | reverse complement strand
TTTTTTTGTTTGTTTGGGTTTTTGGTTTTTTGGGGGGTTTTTTTGTTTGTTTTTTTCTTTTCCAGAGAGAAGGCGTATAGGTCTTGCACAAAAAAAAAAAGTTAAAATTAAAAAATAAAATGCTTGTAAGACTGCAGTGCTGCATTTGCACCCTCATTTATTCAGGGTGTGTGTCCAGACTGRCAGCTGGCAAAGGCAAAATGCAGGAGGCAGCAGAGCTTTCTCAGGGACTGAGTGTGGAATGAATCAAGAAAGACCCAAAACTCTCTTCTCTGGCTGCCACAGCCCTAAAAAAAACTTTGACTTTCCATTTTGCACTGCACACACCTCATTTTGGGGAGAAAACAAGGAATATTGGGTGCTGCTCCTGCTGTTTAAAACACAGCCAAGGTTGCTCCAGGTGTCCCCGTGGTGGCAGCAGGAAGGGATGGATTTGGAATAGAGTGCTGCAGAAATCACAGATTACCTGTCCAAACTGCCCAGGAATAGGAAAAGAAACAAGTTATCAAAATATTAAATGGGGATGATAAAATACTTGTTGATCACCTTACTGAATGCAACACTAAATTAGGGTTTCTTGCAGTAGGTTTCTGAATTTACCTAAGCAGGTAGTTCATACAGATAGCAATATTACCAAGAAATATCCAATATTTCATTTTCTTCTGAGTTATTTTGTCTATTCCATATTTACTTAATATATTCATAGCTTATATTTATAAATTTATTTATATTTATCTATAATATTTATAATAATTGTTTATAAAAATTTATTTACTTACATTTATATTTATAAATTTATTCATACAATTTATAAATTTATTTCTATTTATTTATAACATATTTTTTGTATTAATTCATTTACTTATATTTATATTTATATTTTAAAACTTATCAATACCATTTATAAATTTATTTATATTTATATTTATATTTATATTTATATTTATATTTATCTATAATATTTATAATAATTATTTATCAAAATTTATTTAATTGCATTTATATTTATAAATTTATTCCTAAAATTTATAAATTTATTTATATTTGTACTTATTTATAATATTTTAATTATAATTTATAATAATTTATTTACTAATATTTATTTATATTTATATTTATAAATTTGATAATACAATTTATAAACTTTCTTCCCTCTTTGATGAAAAATTTTAGACTATTGAAACATGTTATTGTCACGCCTGTAAATTTTTTCTCCTGAAACACCAGTAACAAAGAAGAGAGCCCAGGTGAGGGGTTGGTGGGAAAAGGGGTTTCAGCCTGGCATTGAATTTCAGGTGGTCACAGCACTGCCCTCCCTGGCCCAAATGACTTCTATTTTAAATGCAATGCACACCCAGGAGCAGTGAATGAAATGCTGTGTTAAATGGATTCATGAAAAGCAAATGACTTCAGGGGAAGGCCAGAAACCCCCTGGTAACTCACCAGGCACCACAAGAAATAAATGCAGAAAAATCTTCTTTCTATCGTTGTTATGCTCTTCGTGCATATCTCTTTTTAATTGTTATTTCAATAAATAATGAATAATCAGCATATAAAACTTGAGGCCAAAAAAATGAAAGCATGTGAGCCACAGACTGATGCACATTAGCAAGTGTTGCTATTTGCTTAGGGACTCGTTGCTCATTTTATCAGCCCTGATCAATTTTCTGATCCTAAAATCCAGTTTGGAAACAGAAACCCCCCTGCAGCTGCATCACACCCTTTGTTCCAGCTGACTGAGGTGGATGGGGTGGAGGATTTGCTACTCTGCTGAAGCAAGTTCCACTCAGTAAAATGGAAAATTTTGGAATTGGAGGGGGTTTTTTCCAACTTCAAATCAAGAATATGATTTTTTTTTTTAATTATCACCTCATTTCTCAGTGTCTAAAGACTCACTTGTAGCTCCTTTGAGGCCAGTTTGTGATCAGTTTGACCACTTTGCTATGAGCTGATAATTGCTGTATTCAATGCTTTCCTGTTCTCCCCATTCGTGTTGAATATTGGTAAAAAATTCATTAAATATTTCCATCCGTTTTATGTAACGTGGATGTATTAATGAACATTAATAATTTAATATTTTACTTTATAAATAATTAACATGAATCTAAAGGAGAAGCACGGAGGRAAATTTTTGAATTCTCCATAAGAAACACCAGAAGGCTTTGAGA
Organism: Cardinalis cardinalis; assembly: GCA_014549065.1. Classification (NCBI taxonomy): domain Eukaryota; kingdom Metazoa; phylum Chordata; class Aves; order Passeriformes; family Cardinalidae; genus Cardinalis; species Cardinalis cardinalis. Next base: position 827,893 of record JACDOX010000227.1, on the reverse strand, counting down.
ATATGTTCCTGGAAAATGTGTACAATCTGTAGGGTTTTCTTATTTACATGCATTGTTGCTTTATATGCAATGATCCTTTATCCAAGTGTTATGTACCATTTTGAGAAATACTGGCATGGCAGCTAGGAAATGGTATTTTTATAGTAATTTTAAGATTTTTTTTGTTTTGKTTTGTGGATTAGCTATTTTAATAAATGTACACAAAAATCAGTGCCTGTGGTACCTGGCACACAAGAATGGCTCCTGAAATCCTCTTTCCAAGAACACAGAGAAGCTGTGGCTTGGGCAGGGAATTGTGCCTGTGGATTTTTGACAGAGAGCCTGGCTKCAGGCAGCCCTTGGAAGCCCCCCAGTTTAATTTTGAAGGATCAATAAAACCTGGCGTGTGCTGCAAGAGGCTTCATCTCCCCATCCTCTAAAATCAGCTTTTATTATCCGTGCCTGGAGCTGGTGAGGAAAAGGAGTGGAGGAGAGGAAATAATCAATCCTCTCATCCTCCAGAATTCCTTCTGTTCTTGAAAGTAGAAATGTGAACGTTGTTATTTTTAACCATTACTGTTGGTTACAATAAGCAGGGACAGCACATGCCCTCCACAAAGCAAGGAAAGCACAATATGATGCATTTTCTCAGTTATTTTATTTATTTATTTATATTTTTATTATTATTATTTTTATTTCTATTTCAAAATTATAATAATAAAGTAATAATAAAAATTAATAATATAATGTAATAATATATAATTATAGATAGTATATAGTAATATAATATACAATAATAAATAATATCTTATTTATTGATTAATATTGTTATTTTAAAAATATAAGAAAAACTAGTATTTTTTAATTAATAACGTAACATGATAATATAATATATAATATTATATATTATATATAGTAATATAATATATAATGATAAACAATATATTATTATTTATTGATTAKTATTTTTATTGTTGTGTTAAAATTATTCTAATAAAAACTTTAAATTATTTTTTAATTAATAACATAATGTTAAATTAACACTTGGTTTATTTGAATGCTGCCATGTCTATTGTAATAGAGGAAATTACAAAGCAGGCAAACGTGGGATGTGAAAACAGACTTAGGAATTGGTAGTGCACATGAGGAGATGAGATTTAGTCCTCCAAAACCATCACAATTTTGCAAATAATCATAAGGCACTCCTTGGGTTTTTCAACATTTTGAGAGAAATAGGCTGGAAAAATTGAGGTTGCTGCAGTGTTTGTCCACAAACTTGTGCAAAGGGCATGGCAGCTCTGGAAAATGACAATAATTGGCTGAAGGTTGTTAAGGAGAGAGGTTCCTCCAGCAGAGCAGGGAGCCTGAGCACGGCCACTGCTGCCCAGCAGTGCTGTGGGTTTGCTTTATTGACAATATTTGTGCTTATTTACAATATTCTGTGTTTTTTATGTTCTGTGAAAGGAATGAGTAGCATTTAAACTGAACTTCAGCATAATAAGGTAACACTGGTTCTTCCAGCTTGGTTTTCAAGGAAAAAAAAAACCCCAAACCTGCTCAGATGTTCCTCAGTAATAAGTTTTATTTGTTTTCTGTGGGATACATCCCAGTTTCTTGGATAGTGCTTCCCACCTCTGCTGTAGAAATGCAATAAATGGGGAGATTCACACAATTGCTGATGGGCAGCAGACAAAACCCCCAGAACTTTGCATCAGTTTGGACAAGCACTGATAAATCTGAATTTYCTGAGCTCCAGGAGGCTCCCCTTTGCCACCCCACTTTATTAAGAGTTTCCAGCAAGGACCTCTCAAAGTCTGTTTGTTTTTGTACTTTTTGCCTCACTGGCCACAACTTGTTTTCACTTTATGGCAGATAAATTTGGGTTTCCATCAYGGGGCACTGGTGCCAGGGGTCTCTGTTTCAGTCTCTGAAAACAARGATGAAAATCTGGATTTGCCCACCTAAATCAGTTGTTTGGAAGAGCAGAGCTGACTCACTGCCCTCAGTGTACCAAGAAAATGYTGTGCAATCCTCTCTCTTCACCTAAGTGGCAAAATTTGAAGCACACAAGGAGATTGCACATTATATCTAAATATTTTTCAAAATTACACATGGTTATTTTTACCCAATGGAGGTGGCAACTAGTTCTAAGCCAGTTATTTTTTTGTCTTACTTTTTTTCAAGTTCCTTATGCACACTTAATAATTTTAACAAGTTAAATCCCTTTTTCCTCAGAGTTTTGTGCACACTTTTATTGTATTTTTTAAACTAACTTCATATGACTTAGAAATGAAGGCTTTTCTTTCTGATTTTATCTTCCTGATTTAAAAATCACTGCACCTGAAGACCATCCTAATGATCTGATTTCAGAGCCTACCTGAACTAAAAGAGGGTGAGATGCCAATAATTCATTTGCCATGTTGCTCCAGAAGCTTTGGGCTTTTTCTGGAGGAAACAAAATTTCCAGTTTTGGTGCATTCAACAGATTCTGGGAAGAGATTTCTTGTGGATGTCAGAAATGTAACTCATGCCACTTCTTCATTTGGAAGGCATTACACACACAGTGTAACTATTAATAATTACCAGTCAGATTCCTGACTGTGGTTTTTATCATTGGAATGTTGGACCTGGAAATAGCTCAGAAACACAGGCAAACACCCCAGGCTCCCAAGAAAAACATTCCCAGCAGAAAGCAGCACCCAGAAAACTTGAAGTGTTAATTCATTGAGTTTAGATTATGAAGTGAATAATTAGCTTCTACTGAATAATCTGTTTTGTAGATTAACTAATCCGTTGCCAGTGTTAAAATTTTCCTGTCCCCACAGTGGAGGATTGAAAAGTGCAAACCAAATAAAACAACCAATATCTCCTCAAAATTTACTATGTTTTCTCTACTTTCCCACTTGGCTGCACTTGTTTGCTAAATCCTTCAGCAGCAGAGACTTGTTGGCATTTGAAATATATATATATTTTTTAAAAATTTATATATAAAAAGTACATATAATTATACATATTAATATATATATAGTATATTATAGAATAAATATATAATATATATTACATATAATAATCTTATATGTATGTGTATGTATGTATATATATATGTATGTATATATATTTCAGCCAAGCTAAATATCTCATAAATACTCCTGTCTAAAAACAAAAGAAAGCAAAACAAACAAAAAGAAACTCTTACTGTTTTAAAATAGCTCCAGAAAATACAACTCTTATCAAAGTGTTTCTGTTAGTAATGGATTAACAGCTGATTAATGACCAAAAGAATTTTTGTTTTCAGAAAAGGAAAGGTAACATTTTTGGTAAGGATTTTTTCCCCCTGCAGTGTGGTTTTCTTCTTCTTTTGTGAAAAATACTGATATTTATTGGTGCTTAATAAGGACTCAGTGATTTATCCAGCATTGCCCTCCAAGAGAATAGGTTTTCAGATTGCTGGATAAAAGGAAAACAAAGAGAACATGAAGTCTCTGTTCCAGCAGAGCACAGTAACTTTGCAAACCACAAAAATTAAATTTGGATGTGCAGGTGACCCAAGAAACAGGCAGAGCTGAGTGATGCTTCTCCTGTTAACAATCCACTGACTCTCCTCTCACTGCAGAAATTCCATTATTTAATCTTGTGGGTGAGGGTACTCACTGAAGGCTGGAGCTTGGAGCAGCTCAGGCTGAGTGTTTGGGTACAAAACAGGTACAAAATGGCACAAAATGAGGTTCCCAGGTGCCTCCATCCACACCTGCAGGGCTCTTGGCTCCCACAGGACTCCAGCTAGCAGKGGCACTGCTGCAAACAAGCCACATCTTGGCAAAGACCACCTCAGATTGCCCCAAAAAAAGGAGAATCAAAAACCCCAGAGAACCCCTAYGATGCTGTCTGAGCTGTGCTCCTCACCACAGCCCTCTCCCAGGCCAATAATATTATTAATTATTTATAATTATTAATAATAATTATTAATAAATAATAACTATTGCTGTTAATATAATTATTATTACTACTAATAATAAACTATAATAATTTTTATTAACTATATGACTATATAACTATATTATAATATATACTATTATTAACTATATAACTACATAACTTTAAAACTAATAATTATTAACTATAATAATAATTATTATGTAATAATTATTATAATAAATAATAAATATTATTAATTATTTATAATTAATACTATTATTGTTATAAATATTATATATTATTTTTATAATATGATAAATATTATATATTATTCCTGGGGAGAAGCAGCTATTTAAGCATAAAATGAATTTGGTTTGTTACAGGATGACACCAGCCTCCTGGGGAGGCAATTTCTGAGCGCTCCCCTTTGGATCCTGCCTGTGGGAAAAGCTGGAGAAAGGGAGGGCAGGCTCTCATCCCTTGTTTTTCTGGGATGAATTTAATTGGGAGGCACAGGCTGAGAACAGGAAATTGTAGCTGSACTGGCAGAGGCCACATTCTGGCACCTTGTCTGTACATATGTAGGAACATATACCTTTGAAGATGAACTCCATGTGCTGCCTCAGAATGTTTACACACCCAAAAACCCAAAAAAAAAAAAAAGGGTTTCAACGCCGGGCTTTGGTACCTCTCAAATAAATGAGACAAGAAAGTAAAACACTACTGTTTCACAAGCCCCACTAATCTGATCCTGATTCAGGGCTCTGCAATGTATTTATAATACTTCACAACATGTGGTGTCTAGAGGAAACGCTACCTTCTTTCAGCAGCCTGGCAAATGTGTTGTGAGATAGTCTAATGACAGGAATGAATCAGGAGGTTTCTCTGGTTTGCTCTGGCACAGGGGTAATCTGGACACAAGTGCTTTGAAATGGAGTTTTTCAAAACTTTCCATGAGATAATGGTGGTTCTTACGTGGTTTTTACTTCAAAGCAAAGCAGATATCTCTGCCCCCCTCTTACACATCTAAAGGCACCACGCCTTGGAGTCAGACTGTGCATCAGACTGAGGTGGAATAATTTATCTCTCCAATTAAAGGAGCTACAGGAGTTGCAAAGGTTTTGAACAAACCTCGATAGGTGTAATCTTTCCATTTATTGTCCCCTCCCTCCTGTGCTGGCTGCTGTGGGAAGTGGCTGCATCAGCACAAAGGGGAAAACCCATCAGACGCAGCTGGGTTAACAGCTATTGTCATCTGACTGCAGAATTCACACAGAGGCATTTTGGCTGGTGGCCTCCAACAGCTGGCCCGGCTACAATCAGGCCTTGTTAGCTCTGCTGGTGGGGTGGAGGCTATTTTTGTGCCCCTGTTTCCCTGGCTGAGATGCCTGAAAGGTGTCAGCACGTTGTGCTGGCCCGTCACCGCCTCGGGAAGGTGAGGTGTTGATGGATCCTACCCTGGGTGCCACCCCCATAATGGGACTGACACGRCTTGGGATGGCCTGAGACCCCCTAAGAGGAAAAGCAGATGTGGATGAGATGATCTCTGAGCATTTGGGGTGGGAAACATGAAGGAAAGACCCTCTGCAGGAAATGTTTYAAGGCTGGTTGATTGCTTGGTGATCTGCAGCAGAATTCCATGTGGTTGCACACTTGGGCCACTCCAAGGCATCTTCTCTTTTGGTGTCTCTGTCTCTCCACTGATGACCTGATGGATAAAGCATTGTTTATCCTACATTTCCACCAAAACTGCAGTGAAATGGGAGCAGGGAAGGTGGGATTTGGTCTCCTGTGGGGCTGAGCCCCTCGAGGCACACACGCAGCACCAGCCAAGGCGGGCAGAAACACACAAGGAGTGCCAGGGAGAAAAGACCTGGAATGGTCTCGGGGCTGTATTCTTTAAAAACAGAGCAACCTTGTGGGTCTTTCTTCCAGAGCCAAAGCCAGTTTCACAAGCACAAGGGTCCAAGATAATCCTGCTTAATTAATTGAGTCCTAAATTAGCTGTTGTGGCCATGGAACACAGCTACTAAAAATCCCTGAGCACTGACAAATCTTCAATCTGATGTCCTGATGTCACAGGTGCTGTGCCCTGTCCTGCTCTGCATAAACTCAGGATTATAWGGTGCCTTGGCCTTCAATATTCCCATCCTAAATTCCTCCCACAGCTACTCCTCTGAGGAAAGGTGTTTCCAGCTCACTATGTATGTTAACAAATTTCCATAGGGGAAAAAAAATTCAATTCTTTGTTCAAATTCGCTAGAAAAGACTTTAATTCTGTAACTTGAAGACTACCAAAGTAGGAAGCATTTTGACTAGTGCACAGTACTAGACTTAGACTAGTGCATAGTAGTAGTTGGCATGCACTGGAAAAGGGACAAGCAAAAATCCAGCTGGGTTTTTAAATAAGGAAGTTTATAAAAATAATAAGGAAGTTTTATAAAAAAAAGCTATCCTGAAGCTCAGATACTAAATCTTTGTTCAAAATCACTATTAAGATCGTAACAATAAAGTATGGATTAAATTTTCTTTTTCCTAAATGAATTAGCCCTCCTCTTCATTARAAAATTATGGAAGATATTACTGCAGTATCAAGAAGGGTCTTTCTCTAAGTCAATGGATAATTCAATATGCAATCTCCATCAGTTCCTATGTTTACACATTTCCTTGCCAAGATGTCAGTGGAAAAGTGCCTGCCATTGTTTCTGAATATCAGCTATTAATTAAGTTGCTTGGATTTTTCTTTGAAGATAAAGTTTGCTCATAACAAATGAAATATTCCTTTGAGACTGAGAAGAGCTAGCATGCAAAAAAACCCCAAAAAAACAAAACCCTGGTTGCTGAGACACAGGATGCACTGCATTTTCCCTTTCCTGTGTATTCTCCTATGTATTAAAAAGGCAAAAAACAAATCCATCAAACCCCAAAGCTGAATAATCTGCAGAGAACAAATTAATTGAAAGGCACCAACCATTTCTGCCTTTCCTCCCTGGCCAGCGATGTCGTATGTGGTAGATCCTTTAGCACCACAGTTAATTGTTTATACTACAAAGTCAGCCTTCCTCGCTGGCTGGGATAATCTTGCCAAGTGGAATTACAGCCCTGGTGCCATGCCAGGCTTTGCTGCCAGATTTCATTATTTAACTGTTTCTTTGTGCAGGCCTGGCTTGTCACTGGGGCTGGCATCAGCCACTGGGGCCACTTTTGTGCACAGGGCTGTGGGAACAAAGTGAGGGACCCTGCAATATAAAATACTACGAAAAAAAAAGAGGCCTCACTCCCTCTTACAGCACATTAAAAGAGGAAAGAAGAGCTTGGACCTCGCTGCTAAGAGAAATGTGGATTTTTGCATTAGCATCCTTAATTCCTTGCAGGACTTCCTAGAAGGTGGCTCCTCACTGGACATCTGGCTGTGGGACAGGTCCCCCTGCACGGTGTGGTGCTTGCAGACAGACAAAACAATTTATGGCGTGAAAAAAGTCCTTTGAAGAGCACAGAGGCCCGCAGGCCACAGTCAAAACACGATCCTGGTGCCCTGCAGAAATCCCAAAAAGCTGCTGTGAGGAACCAGAGGTTCTCCAAGGGCTGCAGGGCACAGGGCTCGTCACAGATGTGGAGTGAGTGAAAGCTGCTGCCAGCTCAGAGGAATCCTCCATGGTTTTAAATTGACAGAAAGGATGAAAAGTCTGATAGAAGGAACTTRTGGGTGGCCAGAAGGATTTGAACAAACATTTTGCTTGTTAAGAATATAAAAAACCCACTAATCACATGCATTGTGGGATGGATRAGTAGAATATAGCAGGAGCATCACTTCTGCTTCCATCCTCAAACTTCAGTGGCATTTCGAAAAATTCGGGGCAAAAAAAAACTCAGGGCAAAAATTCGGGTGGACAAGGGTCTACCTGAACAGCTGAGAGAGAGGAAAAATATTTTTTCCACTTCCTGCATTCTTTCATGACTGTCTTCTCCTTTATTTCCTTAACACTTTTTTTTGAATAATACTGAGAAAAGAAAATCTTCAGTGGTTCAGTGAGAGGTTTAGTGAACACCATCCTGTGAGTTGCTGCTGGTGCTGAGGTTTTTTTCCCTGGGCTTCCAAGGCCTTGTTGTGGTCTTCCTGTTTCTGAAGGAAAACAGCACCTTTCAAGTTATTTCTGCCTTTCAAGGAAATAAGGTGGTCATTTCAAGCCCTTTCTTGCGGTGGAAGGTTTTTATAAAGGGAAGGTTTTTATATTTTTACAGGAACAAGAAGGAATGGCTGAGGAGGACAGACAGGGATGAATGCAGAGACAGGAGCCAGGAATTCCTGCATTCTCCATCTGACTCTGATCCCTGAGGTCTTTAGAGCATGACTTGGTTCTCATTCCTGGATGGCCCTCCCTTTAAAACACCATTTTTAAATTTGAGCAAAAGCCGTGCAAGGGTAAGTCACTGTGTGCTGAGGAGGCATTCACTGAGCAGATTATTGCAAGGTGGCCTTACAACCACCACCTTGTGGGGTGGCTGATTTAGCTCAGGAAAGGCTGTTAAACAGCCACGAAAAGGCTATTTCAGCTCACAAATTGTGCACTTTGCTGGCCAGGCCTGCTGGAGCCCTCTCTGGGCCCGAGAGGGTCTGAGGGCTGCTAAGGCCGCGTGCAAGCAGCAAGGCCCCGCAAGSCTGGCCCGGGAATTAATGAATGTGCCACTGCTGCTGAGGCCCCCTGTGGGAGTCGCTAAAGCTGCTGAGGACAGGAGCATCTGGAGGCTGAAGATTTCCTCAGACATCCCTCGGGGGTCACGCTCAGCGGGGTAAAGCTCGCCCCTCATGAATGCTGCTCAAATCCACTAGGTGCTCTGGGGCACTGCAAGCAAGGGTTCTGACCACAAAACAAACATTTTAAAAACGCATGATGRCTTACTGTGGTAAATTTTCCTAGAACAGAGTGTGGCGTTGCAGCTGGGGGTTTGGGACTGTGGAGCAACCCAAGCCCAGGTTGTATGGGAAGGGTGAGGGAGATGGAARATGCTATTTCCAGAGCTCTTGTGTGGGCAGGGAGCTGAGCTGCAGCTTTTCCAGCTCCCTGAAACACTGCTTGCCCTTGAGGCAATATGTCCTGCCATGGTCTTGCTCCACAGCTGCATGCACCATCACCCTCAGGGAGCTGCAAACCTTAGAACAATAAGAGCTGGCAAACCTTAGGATAAACCTTAGAACCAGCCTTAGAACATACCTTTCCTTACACAGAAAGCTCCTTCTGAGAGTTTGCTTTAAAAAGATCCTTAAGATATCTGTTGCCTCATCTCATAGCACCTCTTCTCCTTCCCACTTTCCATCTCTCCCTTCCTAAAGTTCATCCACCTCAGAAAATGCTGATTTTCCCAATATCAGTTTTCCTCAACTTTTCYGCTTTTCTCTTCATTCTTCCCTTCACATTTCAAAAAATTTCTCCCCTATTTTTGCTGATGCAAGGCRTCCCCAAGTGTTCAGGAGCAAAACCCCATTTTCCCATCCCTGCCATTCCCAGGAAGGATTGCCACGTCCCAAACCACAAAAACAATTTGTCAGACAACCTGGCAAAGGCAGATATTGTGCCTTTTCTTTGCAGGTCTCATCYAGGCTCCCCCAGCCCATCCTGCCTTGCCTGCAGATGGCAGCTGCTGTTGTTGCAGGAGGAGATATTTCCTCCTCCTCTCTGCCTTGCCATTAATCTCTTCTGGAAGTTGTGGCTGCTGCTGCTGCTGCTATCTTTGGTGAACCCAGGAGCAACGACAGCTGTTCCTTCAATGAGCCTTCCCGGCATCAAAGGAGTCTGGGAATCTGTTCCCAATTGTGGACTGGAAGAGGCTGTGCTCAACAACTTCACCACTCCCATTTTTTTTTTWAATTTTTTTTTTGCGYCCTTTTAGAAGAAGGAGGTATCAAATAACTTTCCATTTTAAACCATCAGGAAAATTACATATCCTCTGCTTCAAGCGTATGACCCTGGAAATCACAGGGCAGGAGGCCTCAGGGTTGTGGCTGTCTAAATGTAAATTATTCCCTGACTGACTCCACGGTGCTGCCACAGTTCTGGAGCTGCTGGATGTGGCACAGGGGCAGCACAGCACCCCAACACTCCTGCAACCAAAGACCTTCCATGAGGAGCCCCAGGGCTCCAAAATTCCAGTTTGTGTGAGGCTGTCCTGGAGCAGAGCTGGGCAAGCAGAGGCACGTGCTAAATAAAGGAAATTTGAGTTGGAAATACTTAAATGTTTCACATTTAGGCATTTTTGATGCTGGTTCCTCAGAATASTCCTGCTAGCATCAGCTCAGCCGCTGCCCATGCACTCTGCAAAGTTGTGARTGTTGGAAAATCGCAGAATGGAATCACAGGATCCTGGAATGGAAAATCTCAGAATGGACTTGCAGGATCTCGGAACGGTTTGGATTGGAAGGGAAATTAAAGTTCTGCTCATTCCAACCCCCTTGCCCCAYRGGCAGGGACACCTTCCTYGGCCCCAGGCTGCTCAGGTCTGACCATGAGGTTWATCCCATCAGTCATGGAAATAATTCATCGTTGCTTACATCACCTTATCTTATTTATCCATGCTAAAGTATGGTTTCTAGTTGTGAGGTTTTTTTGTCTCGTTGTTCAGGCTTTTTTGTAGGTTGTCTCAGGTGTATTGGCTGAGCCTGAAGCACAATAAAACATATTATCCCTTCACTGAAAACAAGAGAAACAGCTCTGTTCCAGGAGTATGACAGATATGGCTGAGGCGCTGCCACAATTCACTCCATTAACCTTCTGAGAAAGATTTTCAAGATTTATTTCATTCCCCTACTTCTGAAATATCACATTCAGCAATGTCACAGCACAACAACTACCAAAGGAACCAAATGCCTCTGTAGGAATATCCAGGGCCTGATCCTTGGGCTCCTTCATGTGCAGTGACACRTTCTGTCCTTACAGATGGCTCCAATACTCTTCAGAAAAAACACACTGGGTTTTGGTTGKTTTTTTTYCTTCCCCCCTAAGAATAATGAGCTGAAATTTTTCTCCTGTGCTGAGGAAGTYGCAACTACAACCCAAAACTTGTTTAGGCAAGCTGTAGAAAAATGAGGTTTGAACTACAGACAGAATAAATAGAATGAAAGTGAAATGACAGACAATCTGTTTCAGTGGATTTCCCATACTACTTGTTTACTTTTTTCCCCAATTTATGTGCTCTTGCTGGCTTAAATATCCATGGAARTGGAGCACTTACAGCTGAGACCTAATTCAAATATGCTGCATAATGCAGCAGAAGGCTGGAGATCTGGAGMTCTGGTAATGTTTGACAACAGGTCACTCAGGTAGTTAACTTCAGATCTGGGCTAAAAAACACTGAATTGCTCATTTTSCTTTTTTTATTGATATTTGCAGGATGCTTCTCCTTGGCTTCAGTTTCCTAAAGGAGGTACAGAATGATGTCCCAAAGTCTCTTTCTTCTTCTCTGCCATCATTTCCTTCCTAATCCAAACATTGCATAAAGGTTAATTTGAATGAGCTGGAATTTTTAAAATTTTCTTATAATTTTTTATAATTTTCTTATAACTTGTTATTCATTTTGTGTGTGACCACGAGCACGAAGTTACCCTAGTGTTGCTGAAACAGAAGCTCAAAGTCTGTCAATATAACAACCCCATTTGGCACCAAAATGAGCTCAAGGAAATTTTGCTGTTTAGGAAGTTTGGGAGACTTGAATTTTTTTGGTATGCCTGGATTTTTACTAATGCTGACCTCAAATTCCACTTTTACCAAAGATGGATCTCTTTCCAGCACATTTTCSTTGCCCTCTTTGGAAGTGCAGATGCATTTGTTAAATTAACTCATGTTAATCTTGTGTGGGAGAAGGGGATCAAAACTACCTTAAGACTGAAAAGTGAGACTGAGATAAGAAATCTGTTGGATTTTTTTTTTAATTCAGATTTTTTTAATCCCTCAGGGTGTTTAGTTTCCTTCTGTTAGATCTTATTGACACAGATTTCCCTTTAATCATAGCTCTTCAGGCAGCATCCTGCTTCTAAAATTTACTTCAACCATTCACCCTTAAAAACAGCTTAGCTGAAAGATCTTTTTAGAACATATCCTTTGAATCTTCTCACTCAACAGAAGCTATTTCTGAATTATTACTCTTTTCCCTCTGGGAAGATATTGCGGTCTGCAAAKAAAGCAGGATTCCAGGGCATGAAAAGAGTTGTCTTCTTTGTAGCTCTGCTATTTGTAGGGCATAGTATGTGCATGTATTTAGGGTTCACCCTTTTATTCTGATATTTCCAGCCCATGACAGAAAAAATACATGTTTTCTTGCTCACTCTCCTTCCTTCCTTCCTTCCTTCCTTCCTTCCTTCCTTCCTTCCTTCCTTCCTTCCTTCCTTCCTTCCTTCCTTCCTTCCTTCCTTCCTTCCTTCC
>JACDOX010000227.1:762676-773588 GCA_014549065.1 Cardinalis cardinalis | reverse complement strand
AAAAAAAAGAAAATACTAATCAGCAAACATCCTCAAAATCCTGTGTCCTCCCCCTAATCTGGGCTAGGCTCAGCACTGTCCCCTGTCTTACCTACCCAGCAGTGAAAAAGATCCACTCTCCCTGTAAGCAATTCCTCTTGCATCTTTCAAAACATTTGGTGTAATCCAGTATGTAAAGTCAATTTAGAGATTCTATCCTATATAAACACAATATCAATATATCACAAGGAATAACCATAGTAGCAACCTTGCAATTTCCATGGAAACCCTACTTGGAAAACAAGACACAAATCCTGGGGATACAAATCCCTTAAACCTATGGAAATTCACACTTGGAAGACGGAGTCTACAAACCAAAACAGGGACTGGAAAAACGTTTATCATGAACTCCTGGTCACCCTGGTGCACAGAACCCCTCACAGAGCCTCAGAGAACTTGTACAGCATCACTGGCTGATCCCTCCCTGCATCCTTCCCTGCATCCCTGAGCATCCCTCACTCTCTCTCCCTGCAGGGGTACCACACTAACAGCATCCCCCAAAACATCACCACAGCAGTGATGGAAGTACCTTGGAGACTGACACCTTCCCATTGCAAGTTTTTAAAGTATTAAAAATGCACTGAAGTTATCAGCAACAAAATGGAAATTCGCACGTTTTTCAGCAAGACCTTGTGGCCTGGGCTGACAGCGCAGAAAGGAGGTCTACATAGCTGTTACCATTTAAAAAAATTAAATCATAATAATAAAAAAATCCAAACAAAACTAACCTGCAAAACAAAGCACAGAAGGTGAAAACCTAAAAAAAGCAAAATTGGGTGGGAGTTAAGAGGAAGTCTCTGATCTCTTCCAGGTCATTCTTTACCAGAGGAGAGGACAGAGCAAAACTGAGGCTTTAGGAAAAAGCATCAAACCTCAAGCAGGCCATAGTATGCAGCAGCTGGTTTATTGATTCTTTCCTTAAACCAGGCATTAAAAACTATTCCAAGGGTAACTTCCTATGGGTGAGAAATTCCCTGAATGCAACACCACATTAACCTGTCTGGCAGACTTACATAGTTTAAGACCTTTGCCAGAACCCTGAAAAAACCAAAACCTACCCAAAAAACACCCCAAACCAACCAAAAGTGACATGCCTCCTTCTTGAATGGTCTCTGTATATCTTGAGCAGACTCTTCTAACCTGTTCCTTTACTCCTTTTTTGTCCTGTTACCTTTTAACTGATGCATGACTACTTCTATCTTAAAAATGCACTATCAATTTCTTCCTGATTAATATTTAGTCAATTAGTTTACTCTTAATTGCTGGTGTAATTACAAGAATTTCAGTAATTCTTCCACATATTGATCTGGTGTTTGACACATATCACATTAAATGAGGAATGGCACATCCAGCTGAGCTTCCAAAAGTAATATAGACAAGGAGGAAAAGGGGGGAAAAATTCAATCCCTTGTGTTAGAATGTGACTGGGCTACAAATTACATGGTCTGAAACCTCACAGAGTAAAAACCACTCTGTGTCTGCTTGGCTGTAAGTCTGAAAGCAGAAGTTTTGCCTTTGCCCACACTACTTTATCAGAAAAGTACCTGGGTTTTATTCTAATACAGAGAAAAGTGAGGCGGAATCAGGGAAATACAGTGGGGAACAGGTGGAACACAGGTAAGAATCCAATTTATTCTCTTTCAAGCAGGCCCAAAACAAAACATCTCTCCCAATGACTGTGTCATATTTCTTAGTATTTTCTGCAGAAATCATCCTTCTGCAATGACAGTCTAGGAAAAGCAGAGGAAAGCAGATACTCAGCTTGAGTGTGTGTATGATTAGAATTTAAGGAAGTGAGAATCCAAATGAAGTACTCCATGTTCGGCTACGAACCCCAGAGGAAGACAAAAACAATCTCCAAATGCTCAGTGATGCTGTAATGCTCCTCCTGTATCACAAACCAGGTCCTGTGTATCTCTGTGTCCCCACAAGAAATGCTCACCCCATCAACCAGCTCATTACTTCCAACACAGGGTAGGGAAAAAAGTGAAGCACTTTGAATTCTCATCTCCAGTTACTTCTGGGAAGAAGATACAAATTGTTTGCTACTGTGCTTGGCACTGACCTGCATCAAGGCGTGATCTTCATTTGTTTTTGTCAAGACACAGTGGAAAGTACAAACACAACACTTTCACAGGATGAAGCAATTGCAGGCGAGTAGTACCTCAGGTACTTAATTAAAAGTTACCTCTGGAATGCACACTGGCCTCACACAACAGGAATCTCCAGAAATTCCAGCTTAGGCACCTGATTGCTGTGAAACTTATAACCACACATGATAATCCACCTCAAATACCACCAGTAACACAAAACTTCGAGTAACTGAAGTAATTATTGAAGAAAAAGAGGGGAAACAGGGCGATAAACCCTAGCAATATTAGATTATAATATACAGAATTCTGAAATTCTGACTCTACTGATAATTTTTACAAATTACTCAATGGGACAGTGAAATGAACTGTCATTACTCATTCTTAAAAGGACATCAAGTGAGGAGTAAGTGTGTTTAGGACTGATAGCACAGGAAGGAGATTAGGCATGAAATATATGCAGCCCAAAATTTTCAGTCTGTACTATTGTGAGTATACAAAATAGAGCTTCAGAGCAGAAATTCTGACATGATTTTCAGAGGTGATGACATTCATTTTAGGGGAAACATTTGGCCACTACCCAGCAGCATAAATTTGGCTGAGATATCCATTCAGGCAGGTAAGCTAGATACCTGGATGTTAATCAAGACAGACACTTTAAAATTCTTACCCCTTGAAGACTCAAAAATTACAAAACAAATACCATAGCTTACCAAAAAACTGGAATCAAAACCTAGCAATGAACCTAAAGTGCCTCTAAAATGAAAAAATGAAACTTTAGGCACCATTTTTCAAGTGAAATTTCAATTTTCTAAATGAGAAATTAAGTTATACTTTGATACACCCACCCCCTGCCACAGTAGCATTTCCAGTTTTGAGAGGTTACCTGGTAAAAATTCCATCCACAATGCCAATTGTGGCCTCTTCTGCAGGAACAAAAGAGCCAATCTGTGCCATGACTGTGATCAGTGCCACTTGCTTGATGTAGGAGCTCTTCCCTCCCATGTTGGGCCCAGTTATTATCATGACCCTTTCACCATCTCCCTGGAAACACAAAACAGTGGTGAAATACATTGCCCTGCACATGGTGCTTCTACCAGGAAGTCTGGTGTGCTTAGAAGAATACAGGCCAAGTCTGCAGGGTTAAATGTTCTATTTCTAGGTGAACAGCTTTCTTCCATTCTTAGAGCTCATCACATTCACCTCTCCAGACATTATCAAGCCCCAGATGCACCAAAATCAACTTTGATTACTCTTGAGCAAAATGGACACAGTGAGGGGGAACCCTCCTGCTCTCCAGCCAAGAAATACTCAGGGAACTCAGTCACCAGCATGGGGAGCAGTGAGGGATGCTGAGGGAGGCAGGGCTGGATGCAGCCAGGCCAGAGGAGGCTCCAGCACGGGCACAGGGATGGAGCAGCTCTGCCGGCAGCAAAGGCTGGCACAGCTGCCATTGCTCACCTGGGCAGGAGAAGCTCTGGCCCGGGCTCAGGGTGGCCTTGCAGGGCCTCGAGGGGCCGCAGCACAGATGGACACAGACAATTGCCCAGGGCTGCAGGGACAGGCCAGGGAATGGCTGCCAGTGCCAGAGGGCAGGGCTGGATGGGATCTTGGCCATGAGCAATTGTTCCCTGGCAGGGTGGGCAGGCCCTGGCACAGGGTGCCCAGAGCAGCTGGGGCTGCCCCTGCACCCCTGGCACTGCCCAAGGCCAGGCTGGACACGGGGACAGGGGAAGGCGTCCCTGCCATGGCAGGAGGGTTTGTCAGAGCTGGGCTTTAATATCCCTCCCTTCCAACCCAACTCATTCCACGATTCTTCAATTCCATTAGATTGTCGYTATTAGCTCCTCCAGGTGTTATTTTCCTGCTCCTTGAGAATGTTTTCTGTAACTGCTCAGTAGGATGGTGTCCTACTGCTTTTACTATGCTTGGTAAAATCCAGCCTGACCCAGGTGGGACTCAAAGTTTTTTTCCAAAAAAAACCAAACCAAACAAACCAAATACAAAACCAAACAAACAAAAACAAAAAACCAACAAAAAACTCCAAACAAACAAAAAAAAACCCTACAAAAAGATAACCAACCAAACAAAAACCACCCAAAAAACAGCAAAAAAACCCCCAAAATGCCCAAAAAATCACCCAAAACCCAAAGCCAACCAAACAATAAAAAACAACCAAAAAACCCACGAAAAAGAAAATCCCCAATGACATCCAGAACAAAGAGAGACAAGTTTTAGCATTTAGCTTTAATGACAGATGACAATTAGACAATTAGTACACTTTCTTTCTAGAGCCTAYAAAGATTTTATTTAGAGGGTAACAAATTTTAAGGAAACTGTCCATGCTCTCCCTGTGTTCTTGGTTTTGAACATCACTGTAGAAATGTCTCTGCCTCAAGGCAAGGATTGGCTACATCCATCCTGTCGCAATRAAAATTCCTTGTGACTGCAAGTAGGGCAATACCTCTACCTCACCCAGAAATTTTGCTGAGCAAACAAGGTAATTTTATTCTTGAAACAAGGCAGAGCAAACCTTATTTCTTGTAGAACTGCTAAATCTCAGGTGAGTCCCCCACTTTTCATGCCTGAGACTTCATGTCACAACCAAGACCTTTCAAAAWGAAAAGTATTTGTGCAAAGGACATACACATCTGTACACATCTTCATGGCATGTACCACCACCAAGTGTAATTGCCCATTTTTGCAACTTTCTTCATATACTTTACAGCCCTGAAATTCCTATCTCCAGGTATATTAATACATTTTTTCTATCTCTAAAAAAATGCCATATGCATTTCAGCATTGCTATCTTTTTATTCTGGAGACTTCATAATGCAAAGAACTCAACAGTTGGGTWCTTTCCTGTGTAAAGTGTGATAAGAAATGATTAATTTTTATGCCAGAGTCTTCCTTTACTCACATCACAATTTTACATAAGTTTTAAAAATCATTTGTTTAGCTGAAGCAGTACAGGAACTTCAATATAACATATAGACTCAAGATCAGCATTCTACCATCACAGAATTAAGGTTGGAAAAGACATTTAAGGTCATCAAACCAAACCATACACCCCAGTAGTTGCAGGGGGAGATGTCACAAAGCTACAACTTATTTGATGGGAATTACTGCCCTTATAGAGGAAAATAAGTTCAGGAGGATCCATCCTAATTCACAAYGCACCACAGGTGTATGGGAAACAAAAGCAACAGAAGATTATCTTCACCCCACTTCAGGGGCTTGACATGAGCATCCCAATGCCCARAGGTTTTGTGGCAAAACCCTGCAGATTTGTGGATTTTATCTTTTTTTTTTGAGGAAAAATCCCCTCACTCTTATTTCTGTGAAGGGGGTGGGGGGTCACTTTTGGGGCAGTAGAGCCCCAAATGCAGAGAGGGTGTTGGAAGATGGGGGTGATCAGCAAAGCTGGGAATAAAAGAAAGGAGAAGAGTTGTGACAGGGGAGGAGAGTGGCACCCCTGKTGTGACACAGGACACAGTGACCCAGCCAGGAGCAAGGTCTGGAGACTCTCTGGCCTGCAGCCAGCCTGGATTTCTCCTGGGTGAAGCTTTTTTTGGGCTCACCTAAAAACAGAGGCCAGACAGATCTARGRGAATAAAAATGGATATATTTAATCAGGGGCCTTCAGGTACACTAAGGGCAGACAAAGCCTCCACAGKGTTACACTCAAAAATGGACAATGGACACGGGTTTTTCACACAGTTATGAGTTTGGYCAATTTACATATCAGGGGTTAATCCTCCAATTACAGCTTTAGGTAATGAAGTCATTTACCCCAGTTTGCTCTCCCCAGTTCACTTTTGTTTRTGCTTTCAGGGCCTGAGGCCTGTAGGGTGTCCTTGGACCACAGGCCCAGAGGAATTGTTTTGTCTGTGAAGACAGTAACTCACACTCTATATGGAGTTTAGATTTATACCCTAAAGTAGTACAGGATTTGAAAAATATAAAAGATGAAATTCTAAGGCATCATGGGGGCTGCTGGCAGCCTGGGGGCACCTGTTGGACGCAGCAGGGAAAGGAGCCATGGTGGCAACTGCCAGGGGCTGATCCCCAGCACAGAGCATCCCTTGTAACCCTCACACCCTCGGCCCCACGGAGCATCCAGCCCCTCCAAATTAGCAGGGCTTGGCCACAGGCACGAGAGCCCCAAAACCTGATCCGTGTGAGAGTGGCCGGCCGCCGGCTGGAGGGGTGCCAGCCCTTCCTGGGATGCTGACCCTGGGTCAGGCTGGGTTTGCAGCCACCACCCCAGCCCTCCCAAAAATCCCCCCCCAGGGCCAGCAGAGCCTCCCTGGCAGGGCGACAGCCCTGAAATCCCTCTGCCCATCCCCTAACAGCTGTGATGAGGTGCTGAAACACGGGAGCCGAAATCCCGGCGTTATTGTTCTCCAGCCTTGCAAGGGAACACGCCTTGGGAACATCTGGTGCTGGGCTGGGAATTAGGAGCAGATACGGGTTTACAATGGCCAGATTATTGCACATGACACCGCTGCCTGCAACAGGGAAATCCTTGTTTTAGCTCCTCCAAGAACAAAACAAAAAGCACGATAATTTATTTCTTTATTTTCCTAGCGAATGCGCGCCTTTGTCCGTATCCCATTCTGGATAAACTGGGGAAAGAATCAATTTTCTGTGATAAGCCTGGAATAAAAATAAATTAGGATTTCCTATATCCTGCAGAAATTACATGGCTATGAATGTCAGTGTAGCAGTTAACATCTGCAGTTYTCCCTCCTTCCAGGGCTGGGTCTCTTTACCACCAACAGCTGGGAATGGGAAAGATGACACATACACACAGAGCTTTCCTGTATTCTGCTTAATGAGTGAGTCTCTAATGAGAACAATTACTCTAACAAGTATCAATGCTCCCTGCAAGAAGGAAAGTACTGATGCCTCTTCTCTGTGCTACAACTTCTCAAATAAAGAGGGTTAATAGAGAATCTACGTAACACCGTGTGCTCTTCCTAAATGGATTTGCACCTTTTTCTTTTAGTTTTTTTTTTCTTTTTTTTTTTTTTTTAAGTCACAGAGATTTCTGAGTATTGGAGAATTTTATTTAGCGGGGGTGAGGTTTTTTAAAAACATTTTTGGGTTTTTTGCAGGCATCATCAGCCTTGCTCTGCACAAAGACTGAATCTCTAAACTGTTCAGAATTGATGTCCTTTAGGTGCTTGGATCTTCYCCCTGCCAAGATCTTATCTGATGTTGGGAAAGACTGTCTGACTCTGAGCAAGAAGTTTTCTTTGGAACAAAGGACCTGATATTTATCCTGGAATTTTTTTCTGCCTCTGCCTGGTGATTAGCTCATCTACCTCAAACTTTCCCAGTTTTTCCACCTCCTTTCTTGACAGCCTCCCTTGCCCRGCCAGCCTTTCCCACTCCCAACTCTTCCCAGAACCCCAGGGCTAAGGGAGGGATGGTGTTGGGAAACAGGAGTGAGTTGCCAAGGTAACTCCTTGTCAYGTAACATATGTTAGATGTTCCCAGAACTGGGAAATGTATTGGTGCCGAGGAGCTCAGGAGCTGCACTGAGACCTGAAATGAGGTGTGTCCCCTTTCAATGACCATCTGGACCTGTGAGAAATTAAAAACTCTCCCTGAATTAAATTAGCTGGGATTTGTCTAGGAGCCTGTGGGGGACACCAGTGTATGCCTGATACCTGTGGAGGTTATGCCTGTCAGGACATGAAGGTTTAATGGAAGCAGTGAAATGCTCTGTGGCCAAGCTGAGCCTATTTATATGAACAAATATGAATAAAACAATACAATATATACAATATGAAAACATCAACCCTTATAAGAGAAGAGTCAGATGAAAAGTAACTCATTTTTGCTCACTTTTAGTTGCTTTATTCCAATCATGCTACTATCACATTTATCCTTGCGTTGCCCAGTCCAAAATTCACCAACAGAGGGTTGACAGAAAATAAAATTTCCACTCTCACTTTCAGTAAAACCTGTGCCACAAAGCATTTTYGTGCTGACTGAATCAGAACAAAATTCCTCATGTGTGAACTCAGTGATCACATTACCTCACAGCAGGCCCATCTTCCACCAAGGACAGTGAGCTGATGGGAAGAAATGCCATAAAAAATTCCAAACAATGCATACCTTCTGAAAAGGATCACACACTCTGGGTGAAACCCCAGTTCTTTCCATGAAAATGTTTCTCCTTCTCCCAGTCCAGGATTTTACACTCTAGGAATAAAAGTGACTTAATTTTTGAATGGTCAAATGAATTTCTGCTCAGGATCAGGTRAAATGGTGAAGAAAAGGGGTGTTGTGGAGGATAACCCTGGATGAAGAAGAAATTTAATTTGTTTTTCTTGACTCATGGTGACCATCTCTCAATAAGGGTTTCACCCACTGGGAGTGGCACAGAGCAGAATTTGGATTTTGGATTGTGGCACTGGAAAGAATCTCCAAAATCCATGAGTGCAACTCCAAAATCAAGGGGGTTTTACAAAAAGCAATTAATCTTCAGAARAGCTGGGATCAAAGCTGGTCTCCCGCACATCATACCTCTTCATTTTTCTACTGCATTTCAGTCACAGGAAATTGTACAGTACAATTTGATGAGGAGGCAGGGATTTTCCAAGCACACAATGTCTGTGTGAGTGGCACTACTTCCTATAAAATTTCTGTGGGAGTCTTCYAATTCCATCACGATCCTTTTTATTTTTACCTTCCTGAAACATGATTTGAAGACACTTTGAAGTGYTCTGCTCTATTCCAGTACAATGTAAAATGGAGATAAAGAAGTTGTAATGTAATTTCAGTTTTGTCTCTAGATTTCTTGTCAAGCATTATTATGCTAAGGAAGAAAAAGAAGACAAAGAAAGAATAAAAAAAAACTCCTCAAGAAACTACTTTTATATGTAATATAAAACCTTGATAAAAGATGAAATGAAGTTTCTGTTCAGGGAATAATTTTTAGAAATTACTACTTGGGTATTACATATTCACAGAATATTAAGAACCTCACAGGTGAAATATTTCTTGCATGTTTTGGCCCACATGGAGGAACTTTGTTGAGCAAAGTTGGTTAAAATGGGCAAAGTRGTCATCTTTTTTGGGTAAAGGCAAGTTTAAACTGTCAGAGGGCAGGGCTGGATGGGATATTGGGAATTGGGAATTGTTCCCTGGCAGTGGGAGGTGCCCCTGCCATGGCAGGGAGCGGCACTGGATGGGATTTAGGGTCCCTTCCAGCCCMAACCAGTCTGGGATTCTGTGATTCTGTCATGGCCATAAACTGCTTGAAGACCCAAAGTGGACCTGTGGGACTTGTTTTGGGGAAAGAAATCTCCTAAATGCAGGAGGCTTGATGCCTGCTGTRAAGCATGGCTGATCCTGAAGAGAAGGTGATCGTTTGAAGCTTATATTTCTTTAGGCTACATTGAGATAAAATAGATGAAGATGCATTAAAATTTTTTCACTGTCTTTTCTGAGATGTACCTATCAATGCAATCTTGAAGACACAGCAGCTTTTGTAACCCTGAGTTAAATGCACAGAGTGTTTAGATGAAAAACAGGCATGCTGCAAGCTTCCCATTTAATTTGTGCAGAGCCTTCACTCCACCAGCTGGGTTTCTTTTCCTGAACRTTATAATACTCACTAATGGGAGGGCTGGAGCCAAGAACAGGAAAAATAACTGGCCCAAACAAGCAAGTTATTTAGGCTGAGAAAGGCAAGATRTAAATACCTTTTACTGCTGGGTGAGAATCAAGTCAGAGCTGCCTGGGATTGTCCAAGTGTACCAAGAACTGACAGCCAAAATTTCATTTCTTTTACCACATGCATGCCAAAGTTCACCTGTTGGGTTCGGTACCTTTTAGGAGCTCAGGAGTGAGGGAAGGACTGGTGATGTGGATGTGAYTCCTGTGGCAAAGGAAGCTCTGGAAGGGCTCAGCCTCCTCTATCTCTGAACTTTCTGGCGAGCAGCTCAGGTCGCGCCTCCCAGCACACCTTTTTCTGCTCGTGCACTTGGGCCTCCTGAACTCTTCTGCAGGCACAGCAGTGGTTTTAACTGAGGTAAAACTGAGGTAAATCAGGGTGTTTTATCTCCTGCCTGGCTCTGGTGGCACCGGGGGAGCTGACCCTGTCACTCTATCGCTGGTGCCTGCGGATGCTCGCGCGCCTCCATGCCTGACCCATGGCCCTGCTGTGCCCTTCCCCTCGTGCCCACAGGGGTCTTATCAGCAGCCCCTTATGAGGGGTCCTGTGAAAGAGCTTCTGACAGTCCAAAAAAAAAAAAAAAGAACCAAAATCCCAGCTAAAACTCCATTAGGATTTTTCCTGTACACGAGAAAATGAGTTTCGCCTTCAAAGATGGTGATTTTTCGCTTGCTATTATGGTACGTTTGGAATATTGGCATGTTTTAAGTGCTGTTTCAATTTGCTTGCAGCAATAAGGCAAATCCTGGCACAGCATTACTTAATTTCAGACATTTTATTTAAAATCTAAGGCTGAGTCACGTTTTTTAAGAGAGGGAAGCCATGCAATTGCCTGTGCTRGTGTGACATCATGGGTGGTGGAGTTAAGAGAACAAATCCTCATAAAATATCTTTTTTTCCCCTTAAGAGTTTGATTAAAGGGAATGTATTAGGTCTTGGCTAGAAAAAGGCTAGATCAGGACTTRGATTAGACTCTGACTTAGGCCTGGMATGGTCTTTTCTCAAACCCTCTCATGAGAGCAGTCCAGTTGACACAATGGCCACARSARTAATGCAAGTTGCTGAKACACCCTGATCAGATGCTAAAAAA
>JACDOX010000227.1:734377-762664 GCA_014549065.1 Cardinalis cardinalis | reverse complement strand
TTYYTKGRAAAMAYGCAGTGAGAAGTTTGGAGCTAATTGTTTCCACTAACACCTTGTCATTAATTAATAAATGATCAATACATGACTGAGAAAGCTGTGTCAGTGCTGAGAAAGCCAAGAATTATCTCACGAGCCAAAGCCTTAACTCATGCCATAAACATTTGACTGTAGACTGTAGTAATTTAGGCCAGAAAATTTAAATATTCTAGACATGAAATTCTCCAAAGTATTTTTTCCCATCTCATACCAGCTAAAAATATATTAAAAATCAGTTTATTCACTGGCTCAGAGGATCACTGTGCACATGCTAAGAGGTTGCATTGAAAGCAGGCTGCAGAAATCGTGATTAAACTCCCTGTCCCTGCTCCCAAACTGTCTTTTAGATAGAGGGGTTATCTGTTTTCTTCACCAGGAAATATGCTTCATAACAGACAGCCCAAGAACATCATAAAGCAGGTTCAGGCTGCAGATACCTTTGTTTACATCTGATTCATTGCTTTGTACATTTCTGCCACTTTATTTTTTGAGGCAAACTCTTTAATAAGGCAGATAGAGGCAGCAAGAAAGTAGAGATAGGTTGTAGTTTTAATGAGGGCCTGGAATAAGGACAAAAAAAAGAACAAAAGCCATCTTTTGKGGTTTTAAGGGGGCTGATGAACTTGACAAGAGTAAAAAAGAGTAGGTACACATGGTTTTCCTGATAGGAACAACTAAATAGTGAAGTTGAGTGTGTGAATAAAGGTTCATCTGCACTGTAAATGGACTTTCAGTGGTRGTATATGAGACTGTCATCTTTGTCATCTGACATTACCATTGGCATGAACTTACATACTTTTTGGAAAGCTTAAAAAAAAATTTTTTTTGGACACATAAACCTCTGGTAATGTGTTCTAACGTGGCTTCACACAATTTTTCACTTTAACTCATAAGAAAACTTCTCCTCAGACTTTTCCCCAACCAGCACTTCTGTGGTGGGTTCACTCTAAAGCTCCATATCCTGAAGCTTGCTCTAGTGATTTACACTCCAGAATGCTTTTCCTATTGTTTGGAATGGGATTTACTGTAGGAAAATAATTGAGAAAACAACCCACTGCTATAAAAATGGCCATGAAAATGCTGGCAATAGAACAGTCTTAAATTCTGCAGTTTGGGATTATCTGAAGGTTTGTTACACAAGGGGTTTTTTTCCAGTCTTGCTGTGTGCATGTCCATAAATCTTTACAACAGGAATCTTATCATGGGAAGCTTGTCTTTAAAAAAAAAAAAGGAAAGAAAAAAAAGGCACAAAGTAGTCTGGAATTTTCTTTTTTCTTCAAGTGCAGTGTGATCCCAAGCCTACCTTTTTTCCCTGCACCAGAAATGCCTCTGCTAGACACAGCAGAATTGAAATTGAAATCAAAACTGTGGTTTCACACCACGATTATTGGTATGTTTAGATTTAATATGTCAGCAAGTCAGGGCTGAACTTTGGCTGTGCCAAAATGCCACCGCGGTAAAACTGAAAAACACCAAAACTGGACGTTTTTTACGATGCAGGTATGGCTCAGATGCTCGATTTCAGTGCTGCTGCCTTGCTCAGGCTGGTTCTGAATGGCAGCTTTCATTCCAGGAGCTCAGCTCCCTGGATATCTGGAATTTCCTGCCAGCCCCGTGCTGCAGGGAGGAAAGGGGCTGTTAGGCACTCTTAGGTGGGGAGTCTTTTATGTCAGCAGCATAAATCAGAGCAGCTCTGTTTGTGCTCCTGTGTGGATTTGCAGTCCCAAGAAAACCTGGAATTTTACCTGTCACTTTCAGTCCTGTTGTTTCCTTTTTGCAGCTGGGGCAAAAAGTCTGATTTTCCTGCACTCACACAGACTTTGGGCAATAGCATTTATGAAAAATTACTCTCAAATGTGTGAAAGGTGTCTGAGAGTTCCCCATAATTTTTCTGGAAGTTCTTTTAGGCTTCATCATGCACCAAGATAAAGCACAGGTGTGCCTTCCTGCTGTTCCTCTCCTTCTGCTGAGGACTTGGACCTTGTTCCTCACCACATTCCTAATCAAGACACTCTGCCTTGGGTAATCAACATGAAACTAAGKTTTAATTTCAGTGGGATTATTTTTCCTGACTGCGACCTCACCGAAACAGAAGTGGCTTTTCCACCAAAACTCTGCTTCCCCCATGAAACATTGACTCTGGAAGAGTTCCCCATGATAATCCACTTTCCACCCAAAATTGCCAGGTCTCTGGCTTTGTCTGTCTCTTCAGCTGCTCAGATTTTTTTTCAGATTATTCCAATAAACTAACAATTCTATTATAAAAAGGTATTTTTGAACTTTTACTATTACTATCTTTTCCCCAAACTGTTGTTCTACCTCAGAAAAAAATACACATTAGAACACAACTTTTTCCACAGAAAAAAAGAAGAAAGGTAGTTCTCGTCACCTTAACCTTAAATAGTGTTTTATCAGCACCTGCCCTGGTTTGAGACACCTTGTGTGGCTTGTSTTACCCAAATTCCATGTCTTGCCCCAGGTTTATTAAGTGGCAGTGGGATTAATTGCTCCTCTTCCATGGAAACCTCTTCTGCTGGAGATTTATACTGATCTGTATTTTCTAGCTGGTCTAACTAGCATTTTCTAAAAATTTTTTAACGTTTCCACTATCCCAGGTTGTTCCAACCTGGCCTTGGGCACTTCCAGGGATGGGAATGTTTCTCTGTAGAATCCAGCATTAGCAATTCTGCTGGAAATGTTTCAGGCTTAAAATATTTCCTAGATAGAACATTTATGGAGGGTTTATGCCAGTTTTGCAGGGCGAGAAACCCTAAAGGAGGGCAGAGTCCTGCTTTTGCTGAGGTTCATGGTAGTTTGGTGAAAATTCTGGGTTTTGTGGTTCACAATCTGCTAAAACACTTAATCCAAAATTTGGGTATAATTGTACCCGGTGAAGCACTAGTGGTTTAAGAACTATGTACTTTGGAAATCTGTATGAAYTCTTATCTCTGAAATTSTTTGTCCTAATGCCCAGASATCCAGAAAAATGCCTATTATAAGTAAGTGTGATATCAATCATASAACCCCAGAATGGTTTGGGTCAGAAAGGACCTTGGAGATCACCCAGTGCCACCCTTGCCATGGGCAGGGACCCCTTCCACTRCCCCAGGGTGCTCCAAGCCCCATCCTACCTGGCCTGGAAAAATGTCAAGGAATGTTTTAACTTAAAAATGAGCTCCCCATGGGAACAGACTGGTGAGGCTGCACCACCATTTGCACATCCTTCATTATTCCGGGGGTAGGAGATGAAAGTTTCCGGCAAAAAAAAGGAAAAGGTGGCTTTTGTATGGAGAGCAAATCTATAATTTTTGTCCTGGTTATGSACAGTGTGGCAGCCAATTTGCTCTTTGAAAAGAGCCTGGGGCTGGAGAACCAGGGCGAGCCACATTCCCTCTCTCTAAGTGGTGTTAAACCAGAGAGAGCAGCAGAAATGAGATATTTTTCCTGGGAAAAATATCCTGGCTGTGCCTCTTAACTTTTGCTGTCTTAACTGACACAAAACTGATGTTTTTTTGTCCTGTGCATGGGCAAGGAAGATGTGCAGAGGTGGCACTTGGGGACACAGTTTAGTGCTGCCCTTGGCGGTGCTGTGCTCATCTTTGAGCTTGATGAGCCTGGAGGTCTTTTCCAGCCCTGATGATTCCATGGTTCTATGGATCACAGGTCAGCCCCCAGCGAAGGAGGAGCTGCTCMCTCCACCCAGATGAGTGTGGCCCTGTCAGAATCTGAATAGAAACAAGCAGCCTGGTGTTTCTTCTCCTGCGTGATTGAATTTTGACAATCAGCCATAACATTTGTGCAGGTTGGCAACAGCTTTTCCTGGTTTGATTCATTCCCTACCACTTCCATAATCATAATCAACCAGCTTTTCTTTTTTTTTTAAAGTGGAGAACTCCTCTTTCATCTCCATTTTCATGCTTGCCTAGGAAAACATACTCTTTTTCAACCAGATGTGGCAGAAAAGAGAAATATCCTCTTGTTTCTAGTCTCTTCACWTTTCTTACCATTACGAAACAGATCCACTTAACTTCTGCAGAATTGACTGGTGATACATTTAATTAATCCTAGCATTTCAGTCACCCAAGCCTTTAGAAATGTAAACAGCCTGAGGAAGGGGAGACTCTCGTTTACTGCTTTGTGTCACTTGCAATGATGCCTTTTGATTTCCCTGGTGGCCCCAGAGCTTCCCTGGCCTCTTTCTCCCAGGCTGCTGGTGGAAAGGAGCCACCAAGCAGGAGCCAGAAGAACAAGAAAAAACAGTCAAGAAAAACTAATCCTTTGAAAATAGAATGAGTGTTCTTTCTCCAGAGAACCAAAGAGGTTGAGTATCTATCTGCTTTGTACATTTCAACAGCTGACTGTTTTTGGGTTTTTTTTCTCAGAAAGGGAGGAAAATACTGGGCAAATCACCTGGCAGGTGTGACAATTCCAGGTGAGGTGCTATTTCTGTTAGACTTAGCAGAAACAGAATCATGTGAGCTGTCCTGCAGGAGCAAATGRGTGATAATGCAGTGTCTGAGGAAAAGGGAATTGTAAGGGAAAAAGAAATTGTGAGGGAAGAGAGGCTTCCAAACTCAAACACAATGGGGAATTACTATCACAAAATAGAGCACTGTTGTCACAAAATAGCAGAAATGGGGCTAAATGGGTTCTGGAGGCATCTTTGCCTCACATGAATGATGTTGGGACAATTTTGGATCAGTTGAAAACAACTAAGATATGAGTTAAAACCATTTTTGCCCTGTTTGGGTCTTGATATTATCAACATTTTTTAGATTAGTTCTCAGTGCCAGTAAGTCTAATTTATGCAGTCACCAATGGATATAAAGAAACACAGAGGAAAACCCAGAATGTTTTAATTCTGTTTGTGTGTTTTACATTGACAGGATCCTTCTCCCCTTCAGCAAACACATCCTCTCCCTCCAGTGTGGGATATTTCTCCCTCTCCCTGGTGCACATGCTCTGGCTTGCCAGAAAATGTTGCTAAACTTCTTCCATTAGTGATGCTGTAAATCACAAGGACAGCTGAGATTAGTCTGCACTTTTGGAACAGGGATAATATCCAGTTGGACACACATCTATTGCCATTCCCTATGAGTATCATCTGGTAGCATCATACACATTAGTGAATTGTAAATTTTGTAGACATTTTGAGGCATTATTCTTTGCATTTACATAGAAATCTTTATTTTCCCTCCAAAACAAGAACATTTTATGTTGTAATGGGGGCTAATAATGTCTTCTCTGAGATAGAAAGTTTTGATAAGGGTCTTATTTCTAAGAATAAAGCTTTCAAGAGAATAAAACAGCAGTCTGTTGGAACAGGGGTTTTTGGAAGTAAAGCTTWTTTAGTCATCCCAAGTGACTTTGTTCCAGGTGGGCATGCAATAGAGAAATAATAGTTTGGAAGGAGGAAATGGCCAAAATCTGTATCAGCAGCACAGCCAAATAGCACAGGCCTGAGAATTTCAGTTATAATTTGTGATAAATTGATGAAACATCTTAGAGATGTTGAGTTATAGTTATTTATGTGACTGAGATCTGGATTGCAGTTTAATTCACTTGGCTGATTTWAAGTCTGAGTAGGTCCGACTTTTTCTGCCTCTACATACAATTTAGGGAACATCTTTCACTACAATTAATAGTTCATCAATAGTCTTGGTTCTCTCAGAAGACAAACTGGATAAGGTTTTCCTTTCCAGCCCTCAGCTCTTTTTCATGAGCTGAGTGCTGCTCCCCATAAAGCTCCTGGGTGTTCTGGTGTGGTGGAAGGAGAAGAGGGCTGTGTCCTCATCTAGGACACATCACAGCTCCATTAATGAGCAGCTGAGCTGCCCAAATGCCTGCAGGCACCAGGGCACAGGTGAGGGGGATGCTCTGGCTGGAGGCACAGCAGGTTCCCTGGAAACAGACATGGTCTGGTTGAATTCTGCATGAATTCAGAGCTGCAAAAGAACTCGGGCAACCTCCTGAAATGAGGTAAGATCACACGTAACTCAGTGCAGGTTTTTCTCTGATTCCTAAAACCTTCAAGTAAAGATGCCTCAGGATTCCTAATGGGGCTGTGGAATTGCTCAACAGCAAATCCATCTGTTGAAAACTCCACTTGCTTTGATTTGGTCTCTAATTGTCTCTCTGTCTATTTCCCCATCAACACTATGGTATGCTCTAACCAGGAGTGCTTTTAAACTGAATAATTCTATCTTTAAAATGCTCTGTGTTTCTGTATATCCATTGGTGAGWGCATAAATTACTGGCACTGAGAACTAATCTAAAAAAGGGACGTGACAGACTTAGCAGAACTTATTATATTTTGACAAAGTATATTTTTTCCTGGTATTTGCTCTTCATGTTTGAAAGACATGGTTTGACTATGAATGAACAAAAAAAAAAAATTGGTAAATAGTATACATAAAATATTTACATTTCTGTTTTGTAGTTTTAAGGTAAATTAGAAAATATCTTCCCTTTTGAGAAGTAAAAACCTGCAATCTGTTTAAACGCAGGAGGGACTGCAATAGAAATTGCTCRTACACTTCCAAGGATCAGATGCTCTAATGCAGCTTCTGGAGCTGGATTTGGAGGGATAAAAGGAAAGTCCAGGTACGACTGCTGCTAAGCTCTGGGGCTTGCTGCTGTGTGTCTGTGCTGGCTCTGAGTGGATTTCACCCTCCCTGGGACCAGGGCAGCCTCTCCAGCCCAGGCAGGTGAKGCCCTGTGCTGCTGCCTGGCACAGGCACGGTGCTGAAACAGGAATTTCCTCACGCGTCCTCTGCCTCCAGGACAGGGGTGCATCCAGTGCTAGGGCTGAAACTGTCCCAGGGGAGAATTTGGGTGGAATAAGGATGGCAACCTGCTGCTTTCCCTGAGGAGACTGGGAGGTAAATAATCAATATGAACTTCCAGGGCCTGAAGAGAGCCCACAAGAAGGATGGACATAGACAATTGCCCAGGGCTGCAGGGACAGGCCAGGGAATGGCTGCCAGTGCCAGAGGGCAGGGCTGGCTGGGATCTTGGCCATGAGCAATTGTTCCCTGGCAGGGTGGGCAGGCCCTGGCACAGGGTGCCCAGAGCAGCTGGGGCTGCCCCTGCACCCCTGGCACTGCCCAAGGCCAGGCTGGACACKGGGACAGGGGAAGGTGTCCCTGCCATGGCCCTGGAYGCGCTCTAAGGTCCCTTCCAGCTCAAACCAGCCTGTGATTATGTGAATGTGGAGGTGGTCAAACCAACCAACCAAGCCATGACCTGAAAGCAGCTGGATTTCAAAGGATTTGCTCTTCCTGGTGAGAAGAAGAGGAGGAAACAGTTTTTATTACTTCCAGAAGCCAGGGTGAACTCAGAGATGAAAATCTTTTCCATGCCTCCGGTCTGTGCAGGAGAGGTATCATTAAGTGATCAGACTGATGCCAGAACGTGTCCCTGGTCAGGCAAAAGCACGTTTTCTGCAGGGCAGAGGTGGGGGGAGAACTCACTGAGTCTTTGAGTGTGCTCAAAAACCCCTCTGGAGAGGGGAGCCCCAGCCCCAGGCTGGTCTCCAAGTGATGATGATAATTTCAAGTGCCATTTTGGTATCAGGGTTTTATGTCCTTGGTAAATGACAAACAATTAAAATGTCAAGAATGCCTTATCACTGGGAAGGTTTTTTTTTTTCCTTGTCTCCTGGAGTTTTACCAGTCCAATATTCCAAGCTGTCTGAATCAATCCTGAGAATCTGGAGGTCATTTGTTCCAAAGAGACAAGGATCAGTGCGTTCCCTTGGCTCCTTATTAGTTGGAAAGGGTGGGAGAAAGAAAATGAGCATGTAGCTTAATAGGAAATCAAAATGGTCTGTGAATGTGTGTCTGGACTGGCTTATTCATGACTGTGATACACTTGTAAAATATGCTGGTGGTGCTACACAGTTGAAAACACAGCTTGCCAATGCTGTCAAATTACTATTTATTTCCTCTTAATTCCACTGGGTGTGACATTTATACATCCAAATGTCCAAATACATCTATCATTTGGTCGGAGTTTTTGTTAGCCCTACTACAGCTCTGAAAGGTTATTTAAGTTTTTGCATGTGGGAATGACCAGCTGTGGAGGTTTTAGAACTGAAAAGGGTATTTCTATATTTTGACCTGACTTGACTYCTTCTCTTTAAAACAAGTCTTTTGTGTTTTAAAACAAGCCTACTTTTTTTTTTTTTCCCTGGAATAAACAAAGCCATATACAATTTTACCCTTTTAAAACTTTTTGGTCTTCCCTTGAGGGAAAATGCAGTATTTTAACCACTGAGTTTGTCAAAGGTAAGTGTGGGTATGTGGTGTGAGTGTGATAGGCTCCTCTATGTAAATGGGGGATGCAGAGGGTGTCAGTGCTGCGTGTTTAKATTTTGTGCTTGTGTTATTTTGAAGAAGAGATTATATGGGTTAATTGGGCCTGCACAAACTGGAGGGTTGGTCCTCAGCTGAACCAGTCTGCACAAACACATTCACTGAAATGTTGTGGCAGCTGGGGATGGGCACTGCCTGCTTCCCACTCAGAGAGCTGGGCTGSAGGGAAAACCTCTTTTCCTGTGGCACAGCTTCCAAAGAGCCCCTTTCAAACAACGTAAATGATGACGAGATGCTCTCATAGAAAGTTCTGGATGTGACASATCAGCAAGGAACTTCCTCACTCCTTAATTAAGTAATTATCTCCCCTCCCAATGTCCCAGGAGCTGGCAGCAGCAGCTGTTTCCCTGGAAAAGCTTATACCCAGGTCCTTGAGGAAATGTTGGCATTCCCTCCCACACCAGCGGGGATTACACGAGTCAGTAACACTCTTCTCAAGGTCTTTTTCATTCAGATTAAGGAAACCTTGGACAGCCTTCCTGCAGTTACTGGTGAAGCAGGAGGAGACAAGRCAGCTGCAGTGCCAAAGGTGGTTTTATTTCTGAGGCTCTGAAGCTTGGCTGATGTTCCATCAGAGGAGCCTGGGTTCCACCAGTCACACAGCCAAAGGGAAGGGTACCCTGTGAGGAGACAGGTCATGCTCAAGTCCCTGTGCTACAGGAGACAGGGAACAGCTCCTGGAATTTAGGCAAAACCTCTGGACATGGGTGATAACCTGACTGACTGAAAAACACAGGTTTTTCAGTGCCTTTGCCCACATAAGCCCTTCAGGTTTGAAATGGAATAAAGAAATTTACCACAGAGTACAGGTTAGCTGTGGGACACTGGTCATGCTGAACCCAGGGAGGATTTTCCCCAGCTATTAGATCCTGCAGAATGAGTATTCCTCCACACCTTTTGCCTTATGGCCTAGGCGTATCATGAAAAGAGGTGCTATTTATAAAACAGCCTGGTAAACAATTCAGGCCTCATGCTCTAAACCTGTTTCTCAGTGTGGATCTCCCATGCCTGGCATGCTGATTACACTGCAGTACAGGAGCTGAGGGAAAACTGCTTCTCCAGGCAGCCAAGTGCCATCAAAGACATGTGAAGCCTTGGGATGGATGCTGGGAGCACTCCCCAAATGTATCTGGAATGAGTTAAAAACAAGAGAAAAGGGAGGGAAAAGAAACCTGGCTGGAAAACTTTGCTGGGAATGCTTGGACTAGATAATGTAAAGTTGCTGCCTGAGTATGAGAAGCAGATTTACATCACACTTTTCTGGCTTCTGGTGGGTTTCACCACGTTCAGCATTTTAAATCATTAGGAAGATGCTGGTTTTGTTTCCTTTCTCTAGAAGATGATTATCAAAAGGARGGGGGAAGGAATCAATCATGATGAGCCTTCCTAGGCATTAGAGAGTGGGCTCTGCCCCAGATGCCAGTGGGACAGAACTGGAGACAAACTGGAATAATAACAGCCTCAGAGCACTAACAGAGCATTTCTTCCCTCCATCACAGCRCAGCCTCACCTCCTGGTGACACTGTATTTCCACTGCTCACTGCTGTGGTTATGGAGGTAGAAAGGGCATTCACAGAACAGGGACACTGTTCCAAGAACAGGAAATCTTCCTGTCATCCTTGGACTCCACTTTGTCTTTCCTCCTCCACCAGCCACGTCTGCCCAGCTGCTTATCAGTCCCTCCAGAACATCAGGCCTTCACCGTGATCCCATCTCTTACTCATGCTTTACTCATTTCCCAACATGGCAATTACTGTTCCATTCAGCCTTCCTAAATCCCTGCTTTGAATCGGAGGCTATTTAAAGTGCAGACGTGGATGGAAATTAATACAATATTAATCCATACCAAGTACATGCAAGGGTATAAAATACTCTGTGTGTTCCAAGAGCAGCACGTTGTGTTTCAGATGTTTGGGCACCAACAACATCCAGGAAGCTGTTTAGGAAAAAARGATGAAGTCCCAATGTGGAAATACTTTTCCTCAGTAGCAGGCACAACTAGAGCTTCAGTCACATTTAATCACTGTTCCTTTTGCACAGGGAAAGGTGTACAGACCTGCTGTGGGTGCAAACTCTTTTGAATGGCAAAAAGAAAGCCAAGAAAGCAAAATGGTTTTAGGATTCTAACCGGGGAAACCAATATTTACTCTATAACTTACTAAAAGACATGAGGCATCAATCTCTTCAAAGCTAAAACCAAAGACCTAGTCCTGAGGCAAACACCTGCCTGAAGCAGCAATCTCAGCACAACTGCAGTTTATCAGTKTAAAGATCTTGTTTCCAGACAGTTTTGTTGAGCAGCCATGCAGCCAGCACCTAATGAACAGCCTGAAAATGTCATTTATGGGGAAAATATAAAAAAAAAAACCAACTCAACTAAGAAGTATCCATCACCTGCATTTAGGCCAAAAGGATGAGCTGCCATACAACAAATAAAGTTTGAACAATTAACAGCCAGGAAGAGGCCTGTCTGARCTTCCTGGATGATAAAACCTTAACAGAGAAGGTTTTTACAACACAGCTCCTCCAAGTTAATAATTTCAGACACTCAGAACAAAAAATTTCATTGGGGTCTTTCACTGGTATCCCTACCTGCAGCTAAACCCCAGGGATTATTAAGAATTCTTCTGGTAATTCGAACCTCTTGGATGACTAGGAAATGTGTGAATATCATAAAAAAGCCATTATTTATTRAAAGAAGTAATAACTGGAATATAACTTTTTATATAATATAAAAAGTTACCAGATGATTCTCTGCATATTTTGAACAGTCAAAACCCAAGACTTTTTAGGAATCTCCCTTCCCCCGATGAGGAACAGCTCCTTTGAAATCCAGACCTGAGCTGCTTGGATGCCCTGTTTGGAGCAGCATCCACATCTRAAGTTACAGAGCAGATTTTGCATTCCCCACATCCCCTGCCCAGTCCCAGGCTTCTGTGTGTGCACAGCAYGGTTACAGACCTACAGCTCTGCACTGCCAGGGGGATTTATTTGGCYCAAATTGGAGAAATCTATCTTTGCTGAGCCCAGAATAGAAAAGTTTTGGATGGCTACTTCTGATGCTGATTTAGATTTGCAGGTACACATGAGACAACACAAAGGTCGTAACTCAAAATCACTTTTTTTCCTAGTTGCAGGATAATTTGGATTGATGAAAATAAGGTTTTCAAACAAGAATGACAACAGTTAACATACCTTTAAGTGTGTTTTACTTTTTAGCTTTGTTCCTTCTGATCACAAGCCTTTCCAGAACAACAAATACTGCAAACAGACAACTCACCCAAATTCAACCAGTATGAAGTCACACAGGTGTCTGATATAGCACACACCTGTCAGGCATTATTGAAGAAGTCACTAGATTACTAGAAGTGTGCAAAATTAAGAAATAAGTGCTAATGGGAGGTATCATTAAAAGTAACCTAATCTTTACTACTGGTGAGCCTAATTTAATTGCTTCAACCTTTATACTATGACATGCAACTTCCTTATCTGCAGCTGACTGTTCATTCTGATAATTCAGAAATCTTTCCATGCATGCAACAGCAGCAGCAGAGCCTTTTCAATCCTTTTCTCAACATTTCGGAACCTCTAAAAATGAATACATGTGGTTTTTCACAGAGAACAATCCAGGTGTCTCAGATCCCCCCCATCTCTGCCTTCTCAGCAGCTAATCAGACATCACTACAATTATGGTCCCTGCCTTTATTCACATCTTAACAACAGAAATATTGAGAGTTTATTTGAGAAATTACAAGTTTAGAAACAAACAGCTGAGTGTAACKTAGGTCAGAGGTCATATTTTTAGGATGAGAGTGGAGGCATCACTTACAAATCAAGAGGAATTGTTTAGGCAGCAAGAACTAAAAATATTTTGATAAACATCCCCTAGAGTCAAAACACTCTTTATTCTTCAAAGGGTGGTCTTATTGCTGTGGCTGATTTACCATTTCAGTGTTTCATTCAACAGGTCTACTGGACAAGAAATTTTGAAGAATTAGAAACAGCAAGCCTTTTCAACTGCATGGTGGTAAAAAGAAACAAACAAAAAGAGCTCCCCTGAAGCTCAGACACACACCAGACACCCTTCCACGAGTTACAGCAGGAGTGTCAGTGCTGACCTGGCTTAACAAGCACATCTCATCTGGGTTGTGATCACTAATGCTGGTCCATCTGCAGGCCCACCAGGAGAGAGGTTATCCATCGTGTGAGAGGAGACTTGCTGAGGCTTCCCATCCTTTCTTGACACAGGATCTGCTGTTGGGTACCTGGGGACRCTCTGCAGCTGCTACTGCACGAACAGGATGCTGAAGGCCATCACCACACAGCACACRGCCACGTAGGGGCTCTTCCTCTCACCTGCCAGGAGGGGAGAGAACCCAGAGCAAACAGAAACTCAGGTGTGGTTAAACAGGTTAAACAGACCCGCCTGCTCCTAGTCCAGTGTAATTCTGCCACAGCACGTGCAAACTGGTATTCAAACATTTCTAGCTGGAGAAAAGGCAGGCAGAAGTACAGCTGTGTATTCACAAAGAACATGCATGGGCAGTGGGGAAATTCAGATGTAGGACAGGTTGTTTTGATAGATAAAAACAGAGCTGGGGCTCATTGCTTAAMGAGAGGGACTTGTAAACATGGCATGGAGCGACAGGACCATGGGAATGGCCTCAGGCTGAAGGAAGGCAGGGCTGGCTGGGATCTTGGCCATGRGCAATTGYTCCCTGGCAGGGTGGGCAGGCCCTGGCACAGGGTGCCCAGAGCAGCTGGGGCTGCCCCTGCACCCCTGGCACTGCCCAAGGCMAGGCTGGACACKGGGACAGGGGAAGGTGTCCCTGCCATGGYAGGGGTGGCACTGGCTGATTCTGTATCTCTGTGACAGGCCCATGTAAGGRCTTTGATCTCACTACAAACCACCTTTTCTGAGGTGCAGTTTTATGTTGCTGCTACCTCCCAGSACCAAAGTCAGGGGACAGGCAGTGGAAAGTTGCCCAGGACACCCCATTTTTGCTGGTTCTGCCCTTCTGTGGCTGTTCTGTGCYAGCTGAGGTGCAGCTGGTGCTGTCAGGATTCCACCTGCAGTGTGAATCTTCTGTGCAGGGTGTCATGCAGCAGCCAGAGCTGTGAGCTCATAGCTGCCCAGACAGAGCCAGATGCCTTTTTGTGCTTTTTTAAGAAGACATAACATTGTTATAGCATGTGCAGAGGGTCTGGTCTACAGATTTCCATGACTAAAATGGTCAGCAGATCACAGAAGCTGCACAGACACCTCTATTTTCTGACTCTTTCAAACTGGTGTCACAAGTTGCCCAGGGCAAACTGTGAAAGAAACTTAAGTTTACTCCATTAATAGACTTTTATCTGGTGGCAAAAGCAATCGTGAGAGATCTATTCCCACCCATTTGGTCCAGGACAGAACTTTACAGAGRTCTGTTTTTCTTGTTTTTCAAGAAAAAAAGATTCTCAGGTGGGGAACTGTAACACAACCAGGGGAACATCAGTAATGTTAATCAGACTGGTACCTACGTACATGAGCACTTTCTCCATTAATTAGCAAGATGGTTTTACACTTAAAACTTTATTCTTTGTGGTTCCACTGGATTCTGCTTGGAGAGACCTCCAGCCTACAGAACTGCCAGGGAGTGTTAACACTGAAATGTGTCTTTCAAGTGAGAAGATCCCTATTTTTACACACCCAGGAGTATGAAGACAGAGCTGGAGCTGTTTGCTTTAAGTGAAGTTCAATTTCCCTTTGCTGTGTGAGGTCTTTTGTCTTTACAAACCACCTTATCAGAGACACAGTTTTCAGAGGAACATTAGAGGAAAAAACCCACCAAGGCTCCCAAGTCTAGCATGGTGCAATTTTTATGAAAAGAAGTCTTTTCTTTTACCAGCAGAACCTTTAAACACAAAGGGAACAAACTTTGCGCAGTAAAAGAAAAATAAAATACTTGCAGTGACACTTCCCATACACAGGATTGACTGCCCGGTGACATTACAAGATTCTGTCATGATCTGGCATATATTTAATTAAACTTCAAATAACTGAACGAATTAATGTCTGCAGTTTCACATCTGTTTAAAATAAATTCTGRGGAAGTCCAACTCCTACGGTTCAGGGTATTACAATTTTCATATGGGTTATGCTTTTCTGCTCTTAATTTTCTTAAAAGAGAAATCACCATGTGGCAGGATTAAACATTATTTTGCACAACTCTGTAAATATGTAACCACTTGCCGGTGATTAAGATCTTATGTACATGTGAAAAGGTTGTTTAAACATACCAGGGATGTGAAATGTAAAGGAAGCCAGTAGACATTTTCATTTTTWAAACCTACACTTTCTACTAGCCTTTGTGACTAACACACAGAAAATTATAGCAATCATCTCCAAAGCCCATTTTCACTTCTTAGTCTAAAAGAAAGTTGAAGCGGTCCACTCTAGATGGAAGTTGCAAAAGAAAYATAGCTAGTTGAAAAAAACATCCTTGCACTTAGTTAACTACAAAGAAGATGACAAGGTAAGGTGAGGTGCTCTCTTCAGCTTTGATCAAACCCTAATGCAGCTGAATTTTTACATTTGTTTTCACTGGTATAGCTCAAAATTCATTTCTGACAGCTGCCACCTTCCCAGTATCTTTSAATTACAGCACTAAAATTGCTTCTGCAATGTCTATTATCTAAATAGGACAATATCTGCAATCATTTTAACAATTGCTCTTCACCAAAACCCTGTTTTCTGTGTCAATGCTTTTTTGACATCCAGTAAAATGTTCTGCCTGGGAATGTAGAAAGGGAATCATAAAGGCTTTCTTTAGGTTCAGTGACAAGTAGAAAGCTCTAGAATTACAAGTTCAAAGTTTCTGCTCTGAATTAACAATGCAATTTGAACACTGATGACGGGTTAGTAGTTTTTTTTTTCCAAAATCGTGGATATACCTTAATGTTAAGACTAAACTTCTGTTGCATATTCCAATTTCCTTCTCAAAATAAATTCAGGATAAGGATTAAAATAAATATAAAACCAATGTTATGGGAAAATGTCAAGAATCAGATAGAGCTGATCAGCCTGTGTGCAGATGTCACTTGACACGAACAGCTTTGTGTAATTCAAAAGTGCACAGAAGCTGAGCAAAGAAGGGAAAGGAAGAAAACCACATTTATGCTTAAAACCAGAACCTTAATGCATTATGAACTCCATGTTGTTTTATTACTGTAAGGTAAATATCTGGGTTTTTTTAAACAGTTCATTGCAATTTCAAASAGACTGCAGTTTATAAGAAATCATTGATTTCTTTGCATGCTAGAAATGCATGTTTGGTTGTTTCATGTGGCAAAAAGTGCAAAAGACTTTTGAAAATGTAACATTGGATACATGAATTGACATGAGAAGATGCAGGATTTCCATGATACTAATGTAAGAAGTCAATATCCTGCCCCCTTATTTCATGGAGGTTAAAGCCTGCTTTTTTGAAGACAAAGGATGTGTATGGTTTTCACTGCTACATGGCAACATAATCCTAATAAATTATGGTAGAAATAGGACCAATCTTACAGATTTTGAAGGAAAAAAAACCAAAAAGCAATTACCAATCCTGGCGCATTTCCAGAATATCCCCAACAGTCTGTAAAGATAAAAACAAATTCATTAGGGTCTTGGTTTAATACAYCCAAGTCAACTGACTTTCTTTAAGTTAAAATAATCTGAATTGACAGTAATTTGTCAATTTGATTCCCTTCTGATCACCAGAAAACAGCAGATACCTGCACATAAGGGTACAGAGTATGAATTACAGAAGTGGCAAAGCTGTAAGTCTAGCAGGGGTCTTTTGGCATGAAAAGATGCATTTAACTCATTCTGTGTTCCAGACCTAAGGATTTCACCACAACCCCRTATTTATCTACAATACAGTATCCCAGATAGAAAGTTTTGTGAAGAAAAAAAATCTTCCCAATTCTTTTGGTTCTTATTCCTTTACCAACATTTGTCTTGCTCATACCTCTCCTGTGCTGCTTGCCCAGGACTTTACCTCTCACAAGCGAAACAGCAATGGAGAAAAGCAGAATTCAATGCAGGGAACACCCAAAGGGATGTCCYAAACCCACAATTTCTCTGTGTAACTAAAATAATCTCCTACTGACAGCTACAGAGGAGCAGGGACTGCTTTAGGGTCTAAGGAAGACAAGGGGAACAATACTGAGGTGTCCTGTGTAAGCAGACAGATTTCAGCCCTTCAAAGCTTGCCTGCAGGAAGGTTTCCTTCACAGTATGGCACAGAACACTGTGGGGAAGCACTTGGAAAGCTGCTACCAAGCAGGTAGTAAACACACCCCCACAAATAATGTTCTGCACTCACACCCACAGAGGTTTGATTGTCTTTGCCCTTTTTTGGGCTCTGAGAGTTGCTTACTTCTAACACATTTAAATGCAGACAGGTAGGCTTGGSCCACTTGCTCCTGCATGCTTGAGCAGTCAACATATCTTTTACCTCTCTCTTATTTCCATTTCATGTCCTTTTTTATGGTCTTGGTTTACTTCAGCACTTCTCTGTCCATTTAGCAGCCTCCTCAATCTCTAAGACAAAGATTCAGTGCTGGGCAGGTCAAGACCAAGGGTAGCAGCAAGTGACTGAGGTGTTCAAACTCAAAGTGAAATGCTTTKTGACTTATGTACCCCTTGCTGACCAGTTCATCATGAACAGCATTCCATTTCCATTTTYAGAAAGCAGGTATTTTCATCTGTGCTTTAGATTTTAGTTTTACCTCAAGCAAAATATATATACACACATACATATTTGGGTTTGACTGTATTTCTGTACAGCCACAGCTCTTTTTTTCCTGCTTTTATGCAGCTCCACAAGCAGAAGTAATGATCCCTGCATACAGACCACCACACTTTTCCAGGCTAAGAGGTCATACAATAAAGTAACCTGAAGACATTTATGCACTTTTTGAAGATGTGTGCATGTAGAAAGGCATTCATGTGTAAATCTGAAGTRCTCCACTGATAGCACCTCAGGTTCTCAAAACTGTTGCTCACTCTCTGTAAAATTACAATTTACAGATTGCATGCTGCAAAACCAACAGGAAAACTTCCACAGCCCTGCTTCTCATATTGCCATCTCTCAAAAGCTTGCTCAGGAACTCAAAGAAATAAAACGCTACCATTCTGTCCAYAGGCTTTTGAAGAATCTTGTATGGGAAAAAGAATATTAATAACCCTTTCAGGCAGCCTGGAAGTCTGTTGAATTTGCCTCACCATCTCAGCAAGGGTATTTTTTCATCTTCTCAGGGATTTCTTGACTAATGTGAAGCCACTACTGCACATTTCCCTACAAAGCTCCCTTGGTGAAAACCAAAATTTTCCTACCTGATGTGCCAGGTACAAAACAGAGGACCAGCTACCCTTAACAATTGCAATTAACAATTTATGAGGACTGACCAGCCTTCTCATGACTGAAACCAGAACATCTTAAGAGGCTTTTGTGCCACTGGAACAGGTCATTACCTCTGTCCACACAACCTGCTGCTGAGCATTCTGGACCTTCTGATAGAACCCTCTGGAAGAACTGGGGAGCTCCCACTGCAGGAAAAGCCTGTGCAAACCTCCTGCTCCTCTGGTTTTTMCATTAGTGCCCATCCCAGGCCCACAAGAAGAACCTCTTCAAATCAAAACCTGCTTATTACAGAAGTGATGCTGCCTTGAGTAACTCTGCTCCAAAACAATTCCTCCCACAGCAACTCCTTGGTGTAACTGCACTGCTCCTTCTCTGCCCTTCGTGTTCTGCTCCWTGCTTGTTTGGATGCAGGTGAAGGTGTGGGTCTGGCTGGGATCCCTGCTCTTTCTGGCACCCACAGCCCAAAAGTGCACATCCTGCTGCAGATTCCTGGCTCTAAGTGCTAATTGCTAAAAGCAYTCATTGTGAAAAGTGGATGTGGTTACCAAAAAACCAAATAAAGGGAACCTTCTAGGCTGAGGAGGAGGTGGTGGAGACTTAGACCATGACTGCTCAGGCTGGGTGTGCTGCAAAATGCCATGTGTTCACCAGGAGAAGCCCAGTGCCACTGCAGGAGGGAGTGTGAGACATCCCCACTGCAACGCTGATGGAAAATCAAAGGGGATCTCTGCTGCACATGAGCTAACACATCCTTCTGGTTAGCAGGGAGGAGAGAATTACATTGTGGTGCACATTCTCCTCTAGTTAGCATGAAACATAAATCTACACTTGCTTTCCCAGCCTTTAACACTGTTGCTCAGATGGAGCACATGGAAACATTCAGGGAAAATGAAGGTTTAAGGTTCTGTTTGGCTTGGTAGGAAAAGACATTTTGGCAGAAATGAAGGGGAGGAAATACAGGGTTATGAGGATGGGTGACATCACTGTGCAACAGCATCTCTCAACCAACAGGAATCTCCTTCTTCCCTTATTATCAACAGACCTAAATCCTCCACAAAGTTACCATTCACTTACAGTTACCATTCACTCACAGAAATACAGTGAATAACTATCAACACTCCTCCTCTCTGTCACTTTGGTATTTTATTGCTACTTTTTAATGCCCTTTATTTGGAGAAGGAACAATGAGGTAAGAGCATCTCTGTGGCAAACTGAAATTTCACTAGAATTTGTTTTATCCCACATGTCCAGACATTTCCACTGGAGCATGGACTATATTAGAAGAGAGGGAAAGGGGTTTAGCACCAAATGAGCTCCATGTAAACATCTACCATACAGGAAACAACTTTCATTGCTTCCAGGCCAAGGTTTTATTCTCCAGTACAAAGTAGTCTACAAATATATATATATAWAWAAAACAAAATGGCATGTCCTACATCTACATAAATACAGACCTACACATCAAACGCCCAACTCCCCCACAGTGTCAGCACCCCGTGTGAAGAGAGTTCTATTGTACTCCAGACAGATTTGCCTCAAGAATAAACAGAGTAGCTCCAGATTAAAGGAAACACTCCTTGCCAAGAACAGCACTAAAATTTTAATCAGTAAAATAAACATTCTTACTTCTTACTGTGTGTACCTCATTGACTATTGTGTTATCTTCCACCAGCAGACACCCAAACTCCCCTCATCCCCCCACTCCCTGTCCTTCATGAAGTCATCCTTTCTTCCATCTTTACTGCCATCCAAAGAAACCTCTCATGTCAGTGACAATTTCGTGGCCTCATATAAAATGACACAAGTGTTTTCATGTTAGAACTCCAAATTAAGAAAAAAAAGCTGGCGTAATTTGGGTATCTTGCMCTGCTAAAATTAAAAAAACCTGGATAATAAAATAGCAACCACAGAGATTAATTACAACGAAGGTTTTCAGAAGACAAACATTCAGGTGTTTGGTGCTCTTGGTCACAACACTATTTAAAACTGGACGCTTCTGAATTTAAATGCCAAAGTGATGGAAGACACTTAGGGAAGAAGAACTTTTTATTTAACAGGAAATGACCTAATGGCAAAAGTGGAGAAGTCAAACACTCATTATCCAAAAGCCTGTCTGTTTTTCCACCTAGAATTACCTCCTGCTTCTACAAATATCATCTCCTTTGGACTAACCTGAGGTGACAGCATTACTGAAGTCCTGTGGACAGCCCCAGACATTTCTRTGTCACAAGTGCCCAATGGTTGCTYGAAACCCACCACACTTAAATCRCAGTTCTGCTGACCACAGCTAG
Source organism: Cardinalis cardinalis (assembly GCA_014549065.1). NCBI lineage: Eukaryota > Metazoa > Chordata > Aves > Passeriformes > Cardinalidae > Cardinalis > Cardinalis cardinalis. The sequence goes on along the minus strand of JACDOX010000227.1, from coordinate 742,570 downwards.
CATCCATATGACTAAAAAGTCAGGTTTGCAGAAGTTTTCAAAAACTCTTCTAGAAATTCCCTCACCTTACAGAATACAAAAACATGATTTGAACAGACCACACAAGACGACCGCGTTGCTTATTTTAAAAAATATTTTTAGTTTTCTTTCAGTTACAGATTATTGCCAAAGCTGTGTTTCAAACTTCTATCTGCAAAACACCTATCTTGCAAACAAGCAAAAAGCCAGTTTCTGCTCGTTTCTTACCCACCCTAGGAATCAAAAATAAATCATTGCAACAATAGCCACATGTAGGAGAATGTTTTATTTCTGTCTCTCATTTCTATATCTCTAATAGGCATCTAACACCAAAGTTACAAATCTAGAAGATTAATAACACAGTATTAGCAAGGTTAGCAAGCTAATAAATTCTTTCAATAAAATTTCCACTAAGTGCTTGCCAATACCTTATTGCAACTGTTGCGAGGTACAAAATTAAGATTTTTATCTTTAAAGAGAGAAAATTTTCAAAGCAGGATCTGCATTATCACACACTTCATCAGGAGATGCTGAAAGGCTGCAGTTGAACCCACACAGCTTGTGGATGTTAGAAATGATCAGGCCACATACCCGGATTTATTTTTGTCCAGTAAGCTGGGAGCCAAGGATCTGATGTAGGCACAGGTACATATGAGCAGCAGGATCACAGTCAGCAGACTCTGGAAGTTGAAGATGGCAGACTATGGAAGAGAATCAGGGGAAAAAAAAGAATTACATCTCTGCAGTGCAGAACTCTGCTCGAAGTGGAAGTTCTGGAAAAAACGGCTGACCCCTTAGACAACACCAAAAATGAAACCTACAATGAGCCAAAAAACCTTTCCATCAATGGAAYATGGTGGTAGTAGTGAAAGCAGAGGTCAGGACTGACTGGCAAGGAAACCAGTAGTAGCCATGACCAAAAATAACATAAAATGTACAGTATGTTTGTTAATATACCACTTTTTAAAGGCTACCGGCCAAATTTAACAGATTTGTAGAAAGTTAAGCCCACCTGAACTATGATAACTCATTACTTTTATTTTCAAATAACGTTCTGATTGTAAATTGCAAACATCTTTATTGTAAATACACTTTCAGACGTGCTAGCTCTCTGGTAAATTCTGAAGAAAATGATGAAATTGCCTTAATAAAGTTCTGCTGTTCATAGCAAACACGGATCAGCCTAGTGGCAGTGAGAACAGACAATTCTTGAGAAACTGCTGCAATATCTGGCAATTTACTGAAGCRTGAAGTACCAGTAATAGGCAGAAAGTGCAACCCAAAAACTTTTTTTCTTAATGTTTTATTCTTCTTTTTTTTTTTTTTTTTACGGTTTTGGGGTTTCTTTTAAGTGTCTCAACTGACATTCTGGTCAGTGTAACAGCACCAGGTGGTGTAAGAGGCAACTGCTTATTTCAAAAAGCTTTATTTTACTTTCACTCTGCTATGCTCATTTGCAAATCTGATTCAGTGCGAGCTCCAAAAAAACCCCAAAAAACAACAACAAAAAAAGTAAAGGCAAATACAATAAATTCACTCTTTGTTCTGGAATTCTGATGAACTTGTCTCCTGTGTTCATACTGCTCAACCCAGCTGGCTGAGTAGTGGTATTTAATTAAAGGTAAATATTTAGCACTTAGGAAGGGATAATACAGTGGCATTTCCTTCTCCAAGCATATTTTAGGGCACATCAGAGCCTTCATTTCCATGCAGCCTGAGGCACATCTCTGTTGGTGCGCACATGCTTTCTTCCTATGTCACAAAATCATAATGTTTTGAATCTCTGATGATCAAATCTATCTAGCTAACGAGAATTAAAAAAGAAAACCACATTATTCTTGTTCAATATGGCACTAGCAGGAAATCACGAGAGAAAAATGACAAGGAGAAGGAAAGACACTGGAACACACCCAAGTGTTCCAATACTGAGATCAAAAACTTGATGACCAAAACCCACCAAAATCAACAGCAAAACAGAACAAAATACTTTATCTTATTTAGAAGTCTCCATGGATCATATGGACTCCAGAACATGCACAGAGCTGCCAGGCTGAATATGTGCTTTAGGGAGGGTTAGCTATCTAAAGTAGTTTCAGTATTTAACTTAATGGGGTCCAACAGGCCACTCTGTTAAGAAGCACCATCAGAGGTGCTCTGACTCTGCACCCTGTATAGGAGAGATTCCAGCATCCCTGAAACCCACCCTTTCTGTGATGAGGGAGCAGTGATCCCATATCCAAAGCCACCCCTCCTGTCCCAACCATGAGGCTCCTTGGTTTCCTCTCACACCACAGCCTTTCCTAAATCATATTTAATTCAGCATTTCAGCCCAACCAGCCACCCCTTCTGCCCCATCACGTCATAAATAATGGACAGACTCTTCACAARGGACACCACGCTGCCATCCCCAGCCTCTGGAGCCTCTGTGCTCAGCAGAAGTTTCTGCCAGCTCCAGAAACCAGGCAAGTCTCAATTCCCCCTGGCTCCTGCGGGTCTAGGAACGCGGCGGGGCCGGATCCAGGAGCGGCTGCTCTCAGCACAGCCAGATACTGCCTATCAACTGATTAACTCGATCAGTCCTGCGGGACAGACAGACAGCTGCTCTGACAGCTCACAGCCCCGCGTTCCCATGGATTCCTGCAGCTGCTTCCCGAGGCGGCACCGGGCACTCCGGCACTGCAAAATGGCAGAAGGGCACACTTGCTTCCTCTTAAGCAGGGGCTGTAAATGTATACTCATGAAATGTGCTATCAGCCAGCCAACTGGGGCAGTATATAATTGTATATAATTGTTCTTTGTTGGGGTCTTCACGTGTTTCCCCAGATATTTGTGGCTGTAATCCCATCTGCCCTTCCACGGAAACRCGCTCTGAATGACACGTTTATCTGCACAGCCACTTTCAAAGGGCAGATGTGAGCGTTCCAAAATTTGCCTACAATTTCTGGAAATGRGAATTTATCCCTGAATTAGACAGCTTCACTCTTCACATCTGAAGTAATTCTCATGGCCCAGCTGAATTCACAGAGAGCAGCAATCTGCATCTGGCTGCTCCAACTGATCTAATTAAAAGCTGCTGCAAGAGTTATACATTGCTCAAAATCCTTTTAAAAAACTGCATTCACATAGCAAGCCACTAGGACAATGTAGATGTGTCACTGTTCATCTGTTTAGACTGGGTTGCTCTGATGAAAATGTATTAATTTCAGAGTTGTGTTGASTGGCCTAGATCCTGTGAGCCTCACTCCCACTACAAAGAGATCTCAGCACATGGAGAAACTGGTGCTGTCTCTTAGACTGTGTCCCCATGAGGGTGAAACGACAACTAACTTCCCGAGACCTATGCTGCAATGCCAGAAAGAACCAGCACTGGCGGTTTTTTATTCTGCTTTTAGACAGTTCAAGCTTTAATTCCACAGGCTGAAATTTTCTACGTCTGCATTTCTGACATACTGGGAACACCTCAGTTGCCCCAATCTCATTCCCCCTGKGTCCCCTCCCAAGTGGAGCATCACCACATCACCTGCAGCACCAATGAGGTACTGTATTCACCTAAACTTGAACAAGACAAGTTTTTACCAATGTCTTTGGAAATTTAAGACTATGGACTTCAGCTTTGAGAGCTACATGCCCAAAGGCTGTTTTAAATCCTTCCCAAAACCAGGCCTTTAAAAAAAGCCTCAAWATTATTTCCCGATCATAACATATCTCAGTAAAAACTCCATATAATAAACCATAAAGAATTAGTACTCCTGAAAGTTTTATTGGGTTGGGATTAACAGCAGTGGCTTGTATTAAAATAAATACTCATGGGAATATACAGTAGTTGGAGATCAAGTGGTACAGCTAGAGTCGTCTGAATGTACTCTCATCTGAGTATAAACTGAAGTTTAATGTACTTTACTAAGTGTTGATTGAATGTTAAAAGTTACCTATGTGGCTGTGACAGGGAGTCAYGACAACAATTGCACAGCTCCTGCAAACCTCATCATAGACAATGCTGCCCCTCAGCATTAAATTTACTAAACTTGGGCAGAAGAAGATAAAAAAAGCAGCTGCTCAGAGCTGTGGTTACCAACAGGTCTTGCACTTCACAGGAGTACTTAACTCAATATGCAGAAATAACCATAAGGAATGCACTAATTCCAAGCACTTTCCTGCACTGACAACACCCATAGACAAGACACTGTAATTTATCCATCTCTGCAGTTTTCACTCACTCCATTTTACCCCAATATTCTCTGCCTCAGACAGGTTTTGTTTCCTGTCCTTGCAGGCAGCACCACACTCGCAAACCACCTAGGTTACTGATGCAAGCCCTGGGTAGCACAGCAATAAATCACCCCCTAGGTTTTGATGAAACTGTCAGTGCCACGAAGGACCTGCTGATTTTCCCCTTGTCATAGACTTTTGTTTGAAATAAACCACCCAGTATCATGGTTCCAGGGAAAATGAAACGTGCAGGGGGAGAACACAAACCCTATGCTGCTGTCCTTTTGGGTTGGTAGGAAGCCTAACACAAAAGCTCTCTGAGTTTATCTCCACAGACTTAGCACTGAAACCAAAGCTTAACCTTCCCTGGACTTAAAAGTATCTACAAAATGATWATTTTATCTCTGATTGCACCGTGACCATGATGATTTCATCCATCTGTGCTATACAAGCAGAGGCCACGGTAGTGCCAGCAAGTTGCAAACCTTCGCCCTGTGGTTACTATTATAACAACCAATTTATGTGGGCAAACACAGATAAATAACTGGAATATTTTAAATAAACTATAATCTTTGTGTAATGTGCTTCTGAATATTCAGTCTTTCTAGAATGGTTTTATCTTTTTTCCTCCCCAGTATAATAGAAATGATGAGTAATTATGTTTTCTGTAGTCAAATATGGATACCCAATCATTCAGCTGCCTTTCTCATACTGGAATATGAGCAAGAGCATACATACTGCAGTTAAACTTTAGTTAAGCAAGAGGTGATAAAAATTTAATCACAGAAAAGTTAAACCAAGCTATGAAATTTTAAGGAAGAGGTCCTTACAAAGCTGAAAGARAAAATGCTTATTATCTAGGGTTTCCATTAGGCCCTGCAATTCTTATTTCACCAGTAAAATCTACTTTTTCAGAATTTTCAGAAAAATAATAGGATATAAACCACATAGTACTATTCCCAACCTGAAAGCCAAAGCAACTGCTAAAAAGTAATTAAAATATGCATCTAACTGTATTATTTTCCAATCTATTAAAAAAAAGTTTTCCCACTGCTGTCAAATGCAATCTGATCCAAACAAATGGAAAACAAGCATTTGTAAAAGAGGCATGCTAATTAGCATCATATAAAAATTACAAAAAGTGTATATTAGTGAAGTTTGACGCAATTATTGCCAAAAGTACACAACAAAACCAAGCAAGGGGTGTTAGTAAGTATCCCAATACCAGCCAGATGCAGTTGTTCCAGCATAAATATGGCTTTTCACTTTGGATTTACAGCATGTTCTCCTCAGTATTTCGTTTCCAAAGAATTTAAGAACTATATTCAATGYTCATTCAGATTTGTGTCTGAAAGATGTATTTTTGCACTCATGGAATGTAAGCTAAGGCTTGATTAGAGAAATAGGGAATTTTTTTCCCAGTTGTTTTCTGGAGGAGCACATTGTCAAGTTTAAAYGGCACAACTAACATGAATGCTTTCCAGTAAACTGAAGACTAATACATCTATTTAACCCTATCTCCTCAAACAATTAAACACTTAATTAAACATATGGACACAGCTGCCCTTCCCTATAAAAAGCTCATTTGACTTTAGCACATTTAGGATTTTTACTGTAATTCAAATCCACAGACCAGCAGTGAGAAGATACCTCCAGGCAATGACGCTGAAATTTCACACTTGCCTGAATTCCTCCCTCTTTGCCCCAATATATAGCTTGAAAACTGAACTGTAACTAGCTGATGCAGCATTTCACCAAAATATCTTACTATGAAAAACAAAGTGACTATTGAAGTCTTTTACTGTAGCACAAAGGTGTGTATGTCCACATATTTACTAAACAATCAAAGAACTACGGTGGATATGTAAGTAAAATCATAAAATAACTTTACCCCCAGATCTCCTCTGTACATTATACAGTTTTAAATTTTACAGAGATATTTTTCCTCTTCTGTCTTCCCCCATTAGATAAAAGCAGTATTTTAAATAACCCTTTTTAAAGTAACTTTCCCATCTGAAGTTGCACATCACACTGTTTAGTTCACCATAAATTTAGTACTGAAACTGAAAAAACCAGCAAAACTGTGCGTGAATGGAAGAGGTAAGAGCCACTCAGAAGCACACTTTGAATCAGGTAACATCCTTACTGTAATAAAAGCAGCATGCAAAAATCAGGATTTTGGAACAGAAGTGCTACAGGAATGTGAACATGGCCATGGGAACAAGTCTAAGTTCCCAAAAAATAAGATATCCTCTAATTTACCTAAAAACTACAAAATGGAACTCTAAATATTTGATGTATACTATTTAAAAACTTTTTTTTTTGTTCATTCATAGTCAAACCATCTCTTTCAAATATGAAGAACAAATACTAGAAAAAAATATACTTAGTTAAGAAACAATGACAAGTTCTGCTAAGTCTGTCATGTYCACAGCACCTCTGCAAGTCTCTTGTTTGGCAGAGGTTCAGGTGCATGGTTTGAGTATTCAGCATCTGGAAGACAGGTAACACTTTTCACAGCTGTTCCCACCTTCTTTCCACAGTCACCAGGTTGAAAATCAAAAACTTCTGTTGAGTTTGAACGCATGGCTCTGTGCATTAGCAGAAAAACATATTCAGTGCTGCAGCTGCTACAATGAATGTGTGTGGTGTCTTACCAAAAAATGAAATTGTGGCATTCACTTTTTTATGGCACTCAGAGAAGAAATGGTTTCTCATAACCAGCGTCATTTTGGGTAAATCTGTTAAAGCAGACTCACTGCATCCTACTCTTCCAAAGAGAGACTATCTTACCTTGACAATTTCCTCAGTTCCACAATCACAGAACTAGAACACTGACAATGCATTTTCCCATTATCCTCTAAGATGACAGAAGTATCTACACTAAACACTTCAGGGGAAATAAATTCACAATACAAAGACACATTAAGACTGTAATACAACCTAGAAGATGTTTTTAAACCTATGTACCTTTAGGTCATGATAACAACAAAGCTGCTAGCAAATCTGAATGAGGATTGATTCATTCTTGTAATTTTGAGTAAGACAAACACAAAAATTTGTACTTGAAGACTCCTGAAAGCTCCTTTTTCAGAGCAGTGTCTTGGGTTCTGGTGTGTTTACATCTGACAGCTTGGTTTGAAATAATATTTACTAATGAATGTTTTTACAATTGGCTCTGTGAGCAACTCCCCTTCCTTCTATAAACACCACACTAAGAGAGCAACAAAGACTSTGACAGAAATGTTTGTCCTCGTGGAAAGCTCCCAAATCAATTTTTGTGCAGTAATGTGGGGCCAGGATCAGCCCCAACCAGAGGGTGACAGGGAAGAAGCTGTTTTTGTCAAGTTTTCTGCACGTCTTTAAAATTTTCTCCATCACCAAATTCTGAGTGTAACTTCACATTCCTGCATGAAGACCATCCTTCAGGAGCTGAGAAGCTCCTCATTAACTTCCATATTACCTTTGGCYTCTTCCCTTTTTCCACCCATGCACGTGGCAAACTTTTCAAGCCCACCAGGAAAACTTCTTTTGAGCTTTCAGATGTAAAATCCCAAAAGCTGGCAGGACAAACTGACTTGTGGAGGCCAGCAAACAATACACATTCTACTCCTAAATAAATGAGAGAGCTGTGCATCCCTTCCATTCCCAGCAAGTTTGAMATCCACTGAGAAGCTTCTGCTGGCTTCCATAGCTGCTTAAAGGTAAAATAGTGAAGGTTTTGCTCCAAGTCAAAATGGTGGGTTTTTTCCCTATCCACTGGCAGTGAAGAGGAAACAAAAAAATCCCACATTTTCTGCTTTTATATTAAAAAAAAAAAAAAAAAAAGATTCCCTGAATTGTGTGAAGTTCATAATATGCTATACATTTTGCTGAAGGCTGGACATTTTTGAACTTGTAGTTTCTCCTACACTCCATCTTGGCAAAATCCACCTACAATTAGAGAAGCAGAGAATGCTGAAGCAC
>JACDOX010000227.1:637176-734368 GCA_014549065.1 Cardinalis cardinalis | reverse complement strand
CATTCAGCACAAGTTCTCATCTGCTTAGCCAGGAAGGAYGTGGTAAGGGATCCTGGAAAACAATGGGATGAAAAGTTTCCAAGGGATAAAGTCCTTTGGAAATCATTCTTCAGAATATTATAGAATATAGAATATTCAGAGTGCTGCTAACTTTCCCGAASTGCAGCTCTTCCTCTTTAGACAAGGAGAATAAATTGGAGATGTGGCTCTAATCTCTCCCATTTCATGACACACAGACAGCAGCTGTTTCCTCCCTCACAGTCAAATGTGAGCTCAAACATTATTCTTTTTTCCCCTAAAATGCCTTGACACCAGAGGTGGCATCATGGAGGACCCAAAGTCCTGGAGGGCTGCTGCTGTCTTGAAGAAATTCAAACATCACAGTAAGGCTGAAGAAACTCAATTTTCACCTTATTTTCAACAATAAATCATAGGAAAACCATCCTTACAAGAATTTCTTGCTTCAGGGTCCTTGAGACACGTGGAGTAAGGAACAGGGACAAGTGGAGAAGATAATCCTAACAGAATCTCATACACTTGCCATAATCTTCTTAGATTTAAACATTACCTTCGTTTTTAAGTTACTGTTACATATTTCTTACATATCACTAAGAAAATATATAAAATATAAATGACATAGTGATATAATATTAAATACGTAGTTGTATTTAATCATTACACTGAGCAACACCAATGTCCCACCAAGTTCTCTTGCCTTTTTCTATCACCTCAAACCCTTTTAAGTACAATAAAAAGGAGGGAGGTGCTGCTGTAATTCTCCACATTCACCTTTCCATGACACTGATTAGAGGCCTCTTGCTTTCTGCACGTGTGTTTTAGATCTCCTCAGATAACTTATGCCTCTCATCATAAAAAATCTCCTTTGTTTTCTGCTTGGAGAAGAAGGTTCCTCTGAAAGAYCTGCCAAGGAACGCTCAGGTGAGCAACTCCCAGCAATTTCCTGCTGGTGACAAGATCTGGAGCCTGGGAACCCTTTTTTGAACTGAGCCATAAGGAACTTCAAGTGGTATTGATCTTTTCTGTAAATGCACAGGAAATACAGCAATATTCCATTAAACTGCACAGCAACCCTGCTGTGATGGATAATCTGTCCATGCTCATGGGAAAGGGGGAAGCAGGTGATCCTAAAAGGTCCTTTCAAACCAAACCACGCTTTGATTATAAGAAAAATCTAAAAATTCCCATCTTAAAACAAACTCTGTGCTGAACTTACGGACAAACGTGTACTTTGTACAGAAAAAACTTATGTTAATTCAGTTATTCCTTTGGTTTTCCTTTTAATTTCAAGTTCATGTATCTGCTCTGCTCATACAAACTTGTTGATATATAAATATTTAATGTACAAACCTYGACTAAGAAAAAGCATTTCACTGCTCAACTTTAACTGTGACAGAAGTGCAAACACTTATTTTATGTTACCTGCACAGAGACTGGAAAAATGGGGAGGAAACAAAAAAAAATTAAAACCACCAATCTGCCTCTAGATCAACTCTAAATAAAAAATGTATATATTTCTACATATATATATATATCTATATCTATCTATCTATATATCTTTTTATATATATACACAGATATCTGTAACCACACTATTTATGTGTGTGGTTTATAGAAAAAGGTATATGGGTAATATACAACACATGCCTATTAAAACATTCAATTATATATTTGCATACACCCACATATATATAAGTACCTTTATATCCACATATATTGGYAATACACATAATAAACTCATATATAGGCATAGATATTCTATTCCAGGTGTACTTACCTGTCTTTTATGCATTTACAAAACTATAATAAATTTAAAACTACRTATTTATACGGTAAGTTATATTACACATACTTCTATATCCTTAAAAATTACACATGTTGTGAACACATGAACTTCTAAAAACACAGGAAAAAGGTAATTTATATGCATATATAACTTTTATATATACACACATATAAATAATTTTATATATACGTATATATAGTTTATATATATATATGCACATTTATATAATTTTATTTATATAAATATATATAAAAATAAAAATATAAATATATATAGATATAATATGTAGTTTTAGATATAATCCAGTTTTGGATGTAACTGTAAATGGAGTAAATGGACCTGGGCCTCTGACGACACACCTGAAAAGCAGCCAATGACGCGGCTCAGCGCACTGCTCTGAGCATRACGTCACCTAACACCGCCATGACGTCACCCAGCACAGAAATGACGTCACGAAGCCGTGAGAGACCCGCACAGCGCCTGACCGACCTCGCACCGGCTGCTGATGCCCCGCACAGCCACAAAACAGGTTTGTTTCTTGCCACCAAACCCCTGACGCACACCCGCTCCGCGCTACTCCCACCAAAGCCCTGAGGCGGCTCCGCTCCCGCGGCCCGCGGCTTATGGCGTTAGCGACCTCTGTGAGCGCCGCCCGGGCTGGGAGGCACCTCTGGAGACCGTGCCGGGCCGCGGAGGGGCAGAGGAGCGGGGAGGGCCCGGTCCCGGCGCGGCAGGGCCGGACGGGCCCCGCTCTTACCATCGCGCCGCGCTCCGCCACATCACCTTCCGGCCGCCGCCACGGGCGGAAGCGCGCACCGCGCGCCCTCAGCGCGCGGGGGCGCGGCCACGGCCGCCATTGGCTGATGGCGCCGCGAGGCGTCGCGATTGGTCGGCGCTGCCGGCGCGGGGCGGGACGGAGGGGCGGACGCGGCGCGGATTGGCCGGCGCGGCGCAGGCGGAAGTGGCCGCGCGGGAGGTAGGTCGGGCGGCCCGCCCCGCGCGCGCGCCGGCACGGGCGGGACTGAGGGGAGCGCGGGGCGGGGGGGGAGGGGCTGTGTCCCGGTGTGGGGATAATCGGGATAACCGGGATAACCGGGATCAGCCCTGCTCTGACCCCGCACCGGGACTGAGGGGAGCGGGATAGGGGCCGTGTTCCGGTGTGACGGCAGCCAGGGTAACCGGGATCAATCCTTGACTCGTCCCGCACCAGCGCTGAGGAGACCTGGGGAACTCGTTCGTGTCCCGGTTTGGGGAGAATCGGGACAATCAAGATCACCGGGGTCAGCCCTTCACTGCACCAACCAAAAAACCCCCAAAAACCCCCCAAAACCAAAGCAAAAACAACAACAACAAAAAAACCAAACCAAAAAACCCCCTAAAGAACGCAAAAACGAGAAAAGCCCCTACAAACAAAAACATACAAACCCCTCCACAACAATTGGTTCTTTTGTTGTGTTTTTTAGGTGGTTTTTTTCAGTTGTTCGTAGTTATTCGGCTCCCAGCGTTGTTGCCTTGCCCTCGCGTCCCTGAAGCRTGAGCCACTGGCTACTGAAGCCTTAATAACATAAAAAACGCCTTAATAACGTAATGAATGCCTTAATTAGGCTATTTCTTAATTAGGGSTCTCTTACTGTTACTTCTGTTGTTGTATAAGGAGAATTCAAATTGTTTTCCCCTGGTCTGTTGTATTTTGGCTCCTGTGCTATGTTTATTTCTCTTGGAGCTTTTCGTCATCTTTTCTGTAGCTGCACCTGCCCAGGAATTTCCAACTTTTTTTTTTTCCTCCAGCAGGTGTTTTTTTTGTTTATTTTGTTTTGTTTGTGTGTTTGTTTTTTACGGAGTAGCCTTTGATACTGTGAGAGCTCAGTAWAATGAAGACGTTACCAGTGTAGAAGAACTTCACAGAGATGACTTTGTGTTTGGGTGCCTGTTACTGTAATGACAAACRCCTGAACCTGTTCCTCCCTATAAATGTGGTTTTAAAAGCATCACCCCTTCACAAGGTGGTGGCTGGGTTTTGGGGTCTATGTCATTCTCTGTGTTTCAGCACCAAATTTTTGCTGGTCYGCTGAGTGTGGGACAGTTTCTGCTTTTTCTTTTGGTGAGGGTAGACAGATTTTTTTTTTCTCTCTAAAATGACATTTTGGGGTAACATTTGACATGCCTTGGGGAGCTGCTGTGGGAGGCTGAGGATTGRTGTACTTGTATAAAATGCATTTATCCCATGGAATTGAGGCAGTGATTTACTGAAGCAGAGGACTTCAGGCWGAGTGAGACCTCCACAGCCCACTTAAAATGCTGTTTATGTCTTCTACAGAGCAGCTTCCTTAGCAGTAGTAGATTTGGTCACTGTAAATTGCCACATCTCTGTGAAATTGTGGTTTCAGATTCMTAATCACCTGAATTTACCAGAATTTACCGGGGATGTTACCAGCACGAGCAGGTTTAGAGTTTGAGGTGGGTTCTCTTGTGTGACTTTTTTCTGTCCYGTGGACTTCAGGCACTGCGTTGATTCTGGATTTGCTCTGATTTTTCTCTAKATTGTTTAGTGGCTATAAAGGTTCTTTCAGTTGCAGATTTATCCATCTGTGTGACAGGTAGTCGGCATCTTGCTGTGTGCTCATTTTCTCACAACATGTTCATACAKCTTATTCCTGTTACTGAGTTAAATTCACCAGATTGGTTTCTCTCCATCACATGTCAAGGTTTTGGATTTAAAAAAACAAAAAACCAAACAACATTAAGTGCATAAAGACAATTCTAAAAAAAGCCTCATTACCTAGAATAGCTTCACTTTGAAGTGTTTGAATGATGTTACATTGAAGTATGTTTCTAAAGAGAAATAAGTAGTTAGTATAATCACTGACTGGTTCAGCCTCTGATGGTCAACATGACTGAAGACTTTAAAGGCAGGAATACTTTTGAACTTTTTTTTTTGCATGCYGGAGATAGAAAGCAAAACCTGGGTTGTTTTGTTTGCTTGGACTCACTTCTGGATGCTCAATGTGAATTAGAAATTCAATAGAAACTCCAATTGAAAATACTGTGTAAGGTCCAAGCGGACTCCAGCTGTCAGACCTTGTTCGCACCATAGCCAAGCCTGCTTTCAGGTGGTCATCTAGCCTTCCTCTAGTGTAGTTTTGTTTGCAAACATGCCCTTTTATTATAGATTTATTACAGTTTTTCTACTTTGACAGTTTCTGGCAGGCTCCCACCTGAAACTCATTGGAGATTTTTGCAAAAAATTCTCTTTGTTTACCCTAAACATTTAATTTCCAAGTGAGGTTTCCAACAGTCTTAGCTATTCAAAAGGGAGATTTTACTGACCATGTGCTGTATTAAAATGATTTCAGGTGAACAATTCGCTGTGGTGGGAAAAATGCCATTTAAAGATTTTGTGGGACCCTTGGTGGCATAATTGAAAATACTGGCGCACCTAGCCTGGAAGTGTCTTCTGGGATACTGTGTGATGGGCATGGGATGTTGACTGGAATAGCAGCTTTCAGATGGTGTTGTTCCAGTTTCCCTTGTACTTTTTTCCTCCTCCTAATTAATATCTTTTCATGGAAAAGCAGCTCCGAGGAGCTGGGACAGCTTGGTTGGTGTTGTCTGCAGGAATGGGCTGGTTGAAAATAAAAAACTAAATCACAAGTTTTAAACAGCTGCATTGATCTACATAGCAATATTCAGATATTTAAATAAAGCTTAGGATGAAGACTATTTTTTTGTTGTTGTTAGGTCTCTTAAGAGCGGTTTTATGGTTGTGGCTGTGTTTCCTGGTGTTGAGAAATATTTTAGTGGTGAAAGGTTTTCATACTGCTCAGTGGAGTAGAGTACACCAAGGAATTTGTGTCTATAATGAAAAGTTAAAAAGATTTAACTTCTAGGCTGTTCCCAGATGTAGGAAGAATTACCACAAAACAATGACAATTGCATGTGGAAGCCTTGGTTTTTATCTTCTGTGTGTTTTACCTTTCATCAGGTAGAGTACTGGAGGAAATGGTTTTAAAGATATCACAGGTGGGTGACTGACATGAGAGGTACATCCATATAAATAAGTTTCTGTGCTTAACACATCCATGCATGTGTATGAGGTGGAAAAAACATTTGAAAATAAGCTATAAATGCAGTCAGTTCGGGTTTTTTTGGAGAAATGCTGGTTTGAGTGACTGGCAAAAAGCTGATACTGCTTTTCTTTCTTTTTTGGCTTGCAYGTGGTGCCCATATCTGTTATTCCCAGGCTCTTCAAACATGGGCAAGAATGYTTATAAACTTATTTGCATTTTTGCTACTGCTACAAATTTGCTCTGCTCYCAAGTCTGGAGTAAAGAGGCAGCGGAACACGAGGGGTGTGCATTTTGCAGGCAAGCCTGTCATGGGTAGGTGGTGTTCCGTGTGCTGACAGTGGTGATTAGAGCGTGGTATTTTGTTTGCTAGCACCATTTTGAAAGAGAGAAAACCCAAAAAACAAACCCAACAAACAACCAAGAAACAAACCCCCATCTACATTTAGGTTTGGCTCCTCTTTTTCTTCATTTCTGCGCCTCTGCCTGTCGCCTACCAGAAGTGCACATGATATTCACTGTGGAAGGATGGATCACAGTAGTCGTGAAAGGCTTGGAGTTTGCAGCTGTTCTGAGCAGGAATGAACCTCATTCTTCATGTCAGGGTTGCTTTTAGCCTGGTGTTTTAACCATGCATTTAACACAAAGTTACTGCACAGAGCGATGTGTGGTGTGGTGTGTTCCTACTGCACTGGGAATTCCTGCACCTTAAAATTTCTGCTCTTTGTGGCAGATTTCATGTGTCTGCCACTGATGGGCTGATGCAAAGGGTACACCATCACTTAGAAAGATACTCCAGATTGTAAAAACACYCGAGGTGAGGTGGCCTTGCTGCAGAAATAGTGATGCTGTGCCTGACATGGGTGACCTCAGTGCCTTTCTGACACAGACAATCCCTGCTGTTGGTGTGCAGCTACAGTAGATGTCTTACAGTGCTCTGTTTCTGACCAAAACTCACCCATTTCTGTACAGATGAGATAATTTAGGCGGTTTTCTATGCTTTATGTTGGCTTCATCAAAGCAGTATAGCAAATATTTGTGCTACGTGCTCGTGGGTGTGCCGTGGGCCTTGCAGGGTCACTTGCTGTTTTGTCTCAATGCCTGTTTCTGATGTGCTCCTTATCTTGCAGTGCTGCCACTTGAGGATGAGAAATTTTAATCCCTAACTCTTGTCACCTAGGGCTTAGCAGGAGGTGGAGAATGTTTTTCAGGGGTTGTGTTAGAGCTCGGGAGCCCCAGATGAAAAATCAGCACACGTCCTTGAGTGAGTGGAACCACCCAGATGATGAGGGTCAGATTTTCAAGGACTCAAAACCATTATCTGATTCTTCAAGGTTAGTAGGATGCAGCTGTGATTTCTTCACTGTTACATTTGGCAGAAATCTAACATACTGCTTGCTGATGTGGGGAATGCATTAAAATCGTGCATAAATTCTAAACCAACATCACCAAATAGCCAAGATTCCAATTTAGACAGCTGTTGTAAAATAGCATTAAATGGTTCTTGAAATCACTTATTTTCCACCAAAAAGAATAATTTCTCTTGTTGTATCCCTGACTTGAGCTGTGTCCCTTTCCCGGGTTAGGAAACAATGGCCTTCRTCTCCTGCTCTTTGTAATCAATGTCTTGTGGATCTCAGTCTTCCCCACATCCTTTCCCCCTGTTTATGATATGGAAAAAAGGGAAAGTGGCAAAAACCTCCTGTGAATTTGAATATTATTCATAGAACACAGTATCAGCGTAAATTGTAAGGACTGCTGTCCAAGATATGTCAGGGTACAAAAGACTCATTGAATTATGTATGGTGCCATGTTGACACAAGTAAGGTGAAATTTRGGAGATAATTACTAAGCAAATTACTGTTGTTTGCTAATCTAACACAGTCAAATCTGATCAACACAAAAGAACGTGTCTTATAGGAAAAGTTCCAGTTGGAAAAAAAAAAAAATCATTAAGTGTGTGCCTTGAGCAAAGGCCTCCAGTGCTGCTGCTTTCTAAGGTGTACTGGTGACTSCGCAAAACATTTTTTGATTAAATTGTCCAAATTTACAAAGCTTGGAAAAGCCTTGGAACATTTCTGCATCTGCTCTGCAGGCTGTTAGGTGTCTTTTCTGGGAAGGGATGTCCTCCAGCAGAGCAGACAGCTCGAGCACAGATTGTAAAATAAACAGAAAAAAAGGGAGACTGATCAGATGTGACTTCTAAGAGTGCAGAGACTGAGAACTTTTGTGCCCCTGATCCAGACATCAGCCAAATTGCTTGCTATCTTGGGACAGAAAAATTAATGGAACTAGAGGAARAGCGAGGCTACATATCCTAGCACAGGCAGCATTTGTTGTTTCTTTTTTGTGTGTGTGGTTTTTTTGATTTTTTTTTTTTTAATAAATGATTCAAATAATTATGAAAGGGATTGTTTGTTTACAGGTCTACAAAGGGGTCTTAGAGGCCACCCTTTTCAGTACAGAAGCTGGACAGGATAGAGGGAGCCYGGGGCTTTCCAAATGCTGTCAGCTGTGTCAGGCTTGGGGTGAAGCCTCACAAAGTCCTGGGGAGAGATTTGTGCTGGCTGAGCCAAGCAGGGAAGCATCAGACTCTGGTGTGGAGGTTTATACTAAATTACTCCAGCTGAGGAAATTAACCTTAGTTTTCAGAGTCCAGCACGCAGCAGGCACAGATCGGGAGATGGGGCAGAAATGTTAATTTCTCTGAAGACTGACATGGAGGATAATTGTTTTAGAGAGCAAGAGGCAGGGAACTAGCATTCTTGTGTGTCTTGGAAATACAGTACTTGAGTAATGTTTTCTGATCTCCTGAAGGCAGTATTAGAGGGAAGGGTTTTTTTCCTCTGTGCCTTGGTCAGAGAAGTCTGTAAATTAAAAATGTGCCTTATATGTTATAAATTTTTCACTCTTGTCTGTTGCAGGGATTTGTTTTATTAGCCCTGACTGTCCTAAAACCAGATTTTTTTCCTTTTCTTAAAGTAAAGAGGTAGATGAGGAATTTCTTAGTATGTAGTCTTAATTTGGGGTTAATGTTTTGAGGGTGCAAAATAAAAATACTCAAAATCAAATAAAAAATACTGCAAAATCAGAATACTTCTGAGGGTGCAAAATAAATAAGGGCATTTKTAGCACTGAAAGAGAGGAAGATGCAGTGGCAGGTTCTTTATCTAAAACTGCAGTGGAACAGGTTGTTGGAGCTGTGGAGAGGTGACTCCTGTGTTCAAAGGCTGTTTTTTTTTTATGCTCATGTACTTGCATTATTTCAGGGCCATTGTGTTTGCTCACTGTTGTGTTYCAGGTACTGATGTGCAGCTGCAGCTGGGAGCCAGAAACGCAAAGGTGAAGTGCCCCCCAACAGAAACTGAGACCTGTTTTTAAAATATTTATCCTTTCTGTGCTGTTTCTGTGCCCCACTCCCCATGTTTTACGTCGTCATTAACTCACCTGGGAAAGCAACAATTTACCCTGAGACGTCTGTGGTGCTTCACATCTCTGCTTTGTTGTAATTTGAGTGTTAGGATCTCCAACTTGTGTCTGACTGGTTCAGTGCCGAAGCAGTTTTGTGCTGTATTTTCCTAATGAGTTCTTAATTGCCCTCTCAGCTCAAGTCCCAGTGGCATTTTTGCACTGGTCTGCCCCTGCTGTGCCCTCATCTCAGCCTGCAGGTTTCCTTTCACGCCTGTGCAAGCATTCTCTAGGAGCTGTAAGGGAGCACTAATACTGAAAAGCTGCTTTCCTAGAGTAGACCCCCTGCTTGGCATCAAGTGTCTTGGGTAAGGGTTAAATTTTCCAGTAGGGTTTTGTTTTTCTGTTTTTTTTTGTTTTCCAGTCCATAGTAAGAACCAAAACAAAAAGAAAACAGAAAACCCCACATGAAAGGAGTCATGTAAATTGGTTAGAAAAGCAGTGAGCTGATGAGTCTTGAGAGGCTTTTTTTTTTTTTTTATGTACAAAACTTGTGATGCTGAAAGTAAAAGTGACTCCTGTGAAGGTCTTTGTGCCCTTTTCCCTTTCCAAATGTGGTTTGAAGCACAAACCAGTAGATTTGTAAGTGCTGGCTGAGGGTGTAGAGTGAGGGGCTTCTGAATTTTGGGTGGAACTGTGTCCTTATTTATCTTTTTTTTTTTTTAAACAAACCTACTTGTTTGCTCAGAGCTTGGTGAGATTGTGGGATTTGTCCCCTCCTTGTTAAAATCTTGGCACATGCCATGATAGGGACTGGTGATTCTGCCCTGCTTTGGTTTGTCAGATGTGGATTATCACAAAGCCTGAGCTAAACCCAAGCTGAACCTGTGCCCATGTGTGGAAGCAGCTGAAATTGGTGCTCAATATATGTCTTTCTGCCTTATCTTCAAACTCAGCCTAATCCATCAGCAGAGTAATTAATGTTCAATGCCAAGTAACAAACATAGCTGGATAAAGAGCTGCAAAATTGAAATTTAGCTGCATTGAAAGTGAATGTCTCGGTTCCTTGTGAATTGTTCTTGTCTGGTGAATTATTTTTATGTGAGGGTCAGGTGAAGCAAAACAAATTACAATTTTTAGATTAATAAATTTAAGCCATGTGAGCTCTTTGTTTTCGGGGAGTTTAGTGTTGCATTTTCTAATAGATAAATAGCAGATGGAAAGAAAAAACATAATAAAACTTCGGTTAAGTGAAGACTGGGTAATGCAGGAATTTTCTTCAAAGAAAATGCCTGAGGAAACTGTTTAGTAAGATAAAGCAATTTGGAGCCTAGGCCTATTTTTTATTATTAATTTGACAGGGACGGGAAATTAAAATAATCCATCTCTTTGAAAAGTCTTGGGTGTAGAGGTGAGAGGAGAGAGAGATATGTAAGCCTTCATATTTATACCTGCCCTTGTCCCACTGAAGTGGCAACATTTGGTGAAACTTGTTTTTCCAGGTTACTGGGCTCCATATTTCAAAACTCCTCAGAAAATCCTACGTACAGAATTACATCCATCTGTATCTACCTGACACTGATTTSTTTGTTTCACTTATCTTTGTGTCAGACTGGGCGCTCTTGCCTGTGGATCTCTTGTGGATTTGACAGTACTAAATTTATTTGACTTCAAAAAGAAGAAAAAAAGGGAAAAGGAGCAGAAAAAAAAAATTAGTGGAATCTGTTGCTCAGTGATGTTAAGTCAGACATTTAGAGAAACACGTCAGACTGAGTGGAATTGTATAGGTCTGTGTGGGGACTGAAAAATAGAAAACAAAGGAAATCTGTGTGACAGATTTGTATTGAATATCCTGATAATATTTAATCCTAAAAAAGGCAGTGTTTTGGAAAACAGATGATACCTCAGCCAGACTGTGTTGTTATCCAAATATACATCAAAAACACATACGTGTTGGGGTATTTTTGGATGGACGAAGGGTAATTAAAACATGCTGGGKTTTTTTTGTTCTTCTCCCCCCAAAAATTTCCTCAACTTTACTGTCCTCAAATGGATGATACTAAGGTACTGAAAACTGCAGAGATGCTTTTAAAAATATGAYGAAGAGACTTGGAATTCCCAAATCTTTGTTCTTACTGACTCTATACATTGGGCTCAAAGGTTGTGTCTGGCACAACTTCCTTTTCCTGTTTTTTATCTGCAAAACATACAGCAATTATAGTGCTGTCTTTTCAGAGAAATTATGTGGAAAATTATATAAATTTGGAATATGTGTCTTTTTTTTTTCATTTTTTTGAGGAGGAAGTGAATTATTTTTCTTAATAAGTACCCTGTGGTTTTCAAGTGAAGGCACTGTGTCACCACTGGCTTTGGTAGGACCTTGTAAAGCCAGGGTGTCCTGCAGCCAAGTTGGAATTGTAAAGTATTTGTTGGGACTTGCATCTTCCAGGAGCAGCAGAGAAAGGGAGTCTGGGTCTCTGAGACACGCCTTGCTGACTTTTCATCCCAGATCTATCCTCTGCAGGCTGGGCTGGCTGTTGCCTTTGATCTTTGCCGCCTTCCACATGCACTTTTTAGCAAAACTTCACTACTAAAATACGCTTTTTCAACAGGAAACATGACAGTTGCATGACTTAATTTTATTTTTATTTTTTTGAAGATTTGTAACGTTCAGTTCGTGTAAGCTGGTTTATCCGTGCRTCTTGGAAAGTGAGGATTTGCTGTTAGTTTCGGGAAGAATTGTTACAAAAAGGGTGAGAAAAAAAGGGCTTGCTTTTATAAATCTGTCTGCATACTCCCTTACTTGCTAGTATATACTAGTATAATTGCCCACTTTGGTGTTTATTTTAATACACTGAAGGCCTTTTTTTTTTTTTTAACCTTATTATAGCTTAATGTAGATGGTTGTAAGTGAGCTTGGCAAGGCTGGATGCCTGCAGTGGGTACTGGGTTAGGCCCGAGACTTCAAGGGGATTAAAGACACCAGGGTGGGCTTTGCCTCCAGGCTACAATTAAGATCAAGGCTTGTTAGTAAGATTCCTACTATAAAGGTTGTTGACTGTCTGCTTCCTTCTGTTTCTCCTCATTTTTCAGCTGGTGACTGTAGTAAATAAGCCTGACAAGGGTTGTTCCTTATCGTGGATTCCAGATCTCCTGTGGCAAATCTTCCATATCCTATTGTCCCCATGGAGCCTGACAAGCTCAGAACTAATTTGTTTTTGGTTTTTTGGTTTGGGGTTTCTCTTTTTTTCTGGGGGGGACACACACAATTGCACAAAAAGCATGTGCATGTTTCCAATCGTTCTGTGGCTGCCATGAAGCAGTGGGAAGGCAGCAGTGCAAATGGGAGCCATGTGAGCCTCGACTCTGCAGTTGGGCCCGTGATCTCCTCATCAAATGTTGCCATGGAGCACTGAATTTCTTAAATGGCCCACTTACCCCTCTGCGCAAAGTTAGAAAATCATTCAGTCTCTTCCTCATATCCAAGTGCCAATTTTGGGTTCATTTCTTTTATCTCCAAGACAAAATTGCCTTATTGGCGAAATTGTAATCCCTGTGCTTTTAATGCAGAGTAAAGTTAAACAAAAGAGCAACTAAATATTACTCAGGGTGCATGTAATACAAAAMTGTCTTAGCCCCCTAAATTGCATTACGGAACAAAGCTCTTTCTAATTTTTTTTTTCTTCTTTGGCTTCCAGATTTATCTGTAAGTTCCACATGAAGGTTATTATTGAATCATTCTTCAGTGTGAAACAAGTATTGTGGCCAGAGGAGTGGGAGGATTATTGTGAGATGGGACAGGAAAGATGCTGTGTTATTTTTCTTCATGCTTGTTCGCCCAGTCATGTTCCTCCAAAAAGAAGTGAGAAAAGARGAACTCCGTATTGGATCAGTAGTAGTTCTAAAATTAATGGAGTGAGAGTTGAGGTTTTTGTCAGGTATTTTAATGTTCCTACTCCCGAAGTATTGGAGTTAATGGAATTTTAAATTAACACGAGAGAATATCAATTTGTATGAAATATATCACTGGAAATATGCATAAATATAGGCATTATCTTATTTCCTTCTGTTAGAAAATGTGGTAATAGCTAGTTTTAATCTTTAAAAGCAATCTTGAGCTTTTCTTGACTGGTTTAAATCTCCAATTATCTACTTATGAGTACATGTAGCATCTCCTGAATGGTACCTCTTCTCTGATCATGAATTTACTATTAACTTTCTTCTGTTTATTAGGTTATGATCTGTAGTTTGGGCAGTGTGAGAAAGAACCAAACTGCAGACTTTAATAGCAGTGTGTGGTCTTCTGTTCTGAACTCCCCGTGGATAGCTTCCATTTTTCCTCAGCAAGAAAGCACTTAGGTTAATTGCTCCATTTCAAAGACATAGTAGCTCTTTCTGGTCTGTAAGTAGCCTTCCAAGCATAGCTGCTGAGGTTTGGAGCACCTGCAGCCTGACCAATTTGGGGGAAAAAAAAATAAAAGCCATTAGTCTGCATGGGGAAAAAAAGAAAAAAAAAATGAAGTGCTGAAGTTCAGAATATTATCAATGATGCTGTGTTGGAGCAGCCTGAAAGATTTGGCTTTTGGTCTATGCCTGATGCTATCCAAAACAACATATAAAATTCTTTGTGGGGCCATTTTAAGAGTGTCTTGTTCATTCAGAAGGGCCTGTGTGCGCTGTTTGTTCCRAGGGCAGAGGCACCAGCCAACAGCTGATTCCTCCTCAGAGGGAAACATTGCCTAATGGCGCTCACAGGAGCCAAAGACCACGGGGACAAAGTGCTAAAGATAAACAGCTCAATCCCCGACTGTTCAAGGCCCTCAATAAAGCCTCTGATTTACACAYTTGGGGTGGGACCCCGCTGTCCCCACCTGCAGGCCGGCCCCGGGGCCCTGGCATGGAGAGGGGCTGGTGCTGTGCCCCCCAGGGATGGAACACTGCCTTTCTGTGGCCCCAGCCCCAAAACGGCTCTGCGGCTTTGCTTTGTCATAACCAGGGCAGGGAGAAAAGAGCCGACTGCTCTCATTCTGTGGGGGTGGTGAATGGGAAGAGCCCACGGGGGCTGGATGCTGAATGGCACTTGAGGGTGCTCCTCTGGTCTGATGGACTCAGAGGGGCTTTTTAGGCTGCCATAGTGAGGGGCTGGTTTCAATAATTTGGGTAGCAATAAAAATACAGTCTACTTTTATGCAATGATTGTATTCTACTTTGTTTTAACAAGCTTCACCAACAGCTGGACAGCTGAATAGTGACACTCCAAAAATTCAGGGGACTGYTTTAACCTTTCTGAGCATAAACACAGTTCCTACCTTTCTACTCCAAATACGTGAAAGAGAAAATAAGATTTCACCTCTCCTTTATATTTTTGTCTTTCTTTCATAAAGAAATKTTTACCTGGCAGAAGTATTTGAACTGTGAAAGGTCACATAAGCTTGACACATTGGAAGCTGATGGGGTGATGAATTTAGTGAGTAGGTGGGTGCATTGGGGCAGGTTAGTTTGGGGAGATTGTTTTATTTGCTGTACATCTGTTATTAAGAGTTGCCTTTCGAATGAATGAAGTGCATGCAGTCACCTTACAGTGAATGAATAAGGAATATGCCCTCTTTTATTGTCYGTATTTTTAATTTCTTTAGTGGTAACTGGTAGTTGTTAAATAAGTAGGGAACTCCTTTGGTCTTTTTTGYTGTATTTATGCTTGAACTGTGTGTGGCTTATCCATTTACTGAACGCTTCAGTCAAGTCTGTGTTCTCAGGACATRAAAGGGATAAGGGGAAAAGGGATTTGGATTTTTAGTTTGTTGTTGTAATTGTTTTGCTTTCAGAAAAGCAGTAAGGTACAACATTACTGTTTGCAGTGGTGGTTTTTTGTGCTGTGTAGGTCAGACTAATTTTCATGAGGGTGGTTTTCCCCTCCTCTTGAAGAGAAGTATACAATAGGCATTGTATACAGCCAGGAGTCCTTGAGCTTTTGCTGATGGGTTGGAGGAGTTGAGTGGTTTGGAGATGGAGTCTGGCTGAGCTCTTCCAGAGGCAGATCCTAAACGTGCACTAATAAGTAACACACTCCTTTCAAAAGGACAGTGAGCACTGTGGAGGAGGTGAAAGCTGGGAGAAAAAGCATCTTCATTTTATGCTTTCTTTGAAAATGCKTTTTTTCAGAGCTGCACAATAAAATGTGGGAAAGCAGSAAAACTGTATTTTCCATTTTTTTTWATGTTCAGGGTATTATTCTTGGTTGTGTCTCCTTGTTCTGTTGAGGTTGTGTTTTACCACAGGGGTACCAATAGTGCTGTCTAAACAGAACTTTCATTTTTAGCTGTGCTACATCSCTGTAATGAAACACTGGTGTGTGCATGGGAAACCAGTATCACTGTATCAAATGAATTTAGTCTCAGGCCTCAGAGACCTTGTTAGTGCATCTTTAAATAAATAAACAGGCAGCTTTYCTCTGCTACTCTTGACCTCACTGACTCCCACTTCATTCGCTTCATCGTTACATAAATAAAAAATATAAATCTCTTGCTTTGTTTTTTGTTACAAAAAGTCTGGGTTGATAAGAAAACCTTTAGTGCAGGTATTTTTCACTGAATGCTGCTCTGCTTTTTGATAAAAATCGCATAAAACAAGCAAAACCTTCCTGTTGAACTACACATATGTGCATCAGTACCCTATGTGCTGTCTGTTCGGGTTGTCTGCTACTGCTTTACAGTCTAAWTGAAATATTTTTTAAAACATTGTCTTTCAGAGGAAGATTTCTTTGAAAATATTTCACGAGAGACTGTGTTTTTCCATAGTTAACAAGAAGCAAAAGGGAATCTGGCAGGCAAAGGAGAGCGCATGCATGTGTGCTTGAGCATGCATTGCTTGTGTTTGCTGCCCCGTGCTCATTACTGACCCATGGCCAGGCAGTTAGTGCCCCACAAATATTTAAAATGCCTTAATTTCTGGAGTCAGTAATTGCAAAGGCGTTGTTCCAGCTGTCCACACCCAAATATTTATTTTTTGTCCTTGCTTACAGGTGCACAGACATGCTGTAGATTTTCAGAAATGGCCATCTGGTTAGTGATGGAACTAGAAAACTTTTTTTTTTTTTTAACTGAGATTAATTTTTCAATGTATGTTTTGGTAACATTTTAGTTTCTGTTGCATTTTCAGGGAATAGAAGGATGGAGTATGACATCTGTAATAGTAAATGCCATTGTGGTTTAGAGATGTAAATACTAATGCTTTATGCTTGAAAACCAATGCTTAAATTCATATATTTTGCTACTTTTGAATGCTATCCACTTGTCTGGGCAAGGGAGAGGCATTTTGAAATGTTACTGGGTGCAGAGTAGAGCAAGAGTTACGAACAGTTCAGTCAACTGCAGCTAAAGCTGCTACTCCTAACCTGAAAATGCCAATTTTTG
This sequence comes from Cardinalis cardinalis, assembly GCA_014549065.1. Lineage (NCBI taxonomy): Eukaryota > Metazoa > Chordata > Aves > Passeriformes > Cardinalidae > Cardinalis > Cardinalis cardinalis. The sequence goes on along the minus strand of JACDOX010000227.1, from coordinate 717,680 downwards.
GGGAAGCCAAGGTAGTTAAATCTGTACCTAAATTTATTTCTCCATGTCCAGGATCAAAGAAAAAAAGCTTCCTTCTACTCTTGTTTGGAGAGCAGAGTCCCTTCAGGGCCTGAACTGATCCTAGTCAGGATTATTTACTGCTGCATTTCAGATGGAAAACTCCACAGAGCATTTAATCCCTGCCCAAGCACCATTGTACTCAGTGCATGTAGTTTAAATTTAAATGCCTCATCTGGGTTTTTCTTCCTTTTACATGCTATTTGTASTCTCTGAGTGACCATGTAGCCTTTTCTCAGTCACTTCACTTAGGTTGTGTATAAATACATGGGATTCTTGAGAAGATCTTAAGTCAAGCACAGGTTGCCAAGTTGCTTTGCCATAGAGCAAAAATATTCCCTGTAACATCATGTATTTTGTTCTCTGCAGAATCCAGTGCTTAAGATACTTTCGGGTTGCTGGCATTTGTTACACCTTCTGCTTTGCTGTGAAGCTTAGTAGCAGCTTTCACATGGCAGTCTTCCAGATGAATATTGATTATTTTGAATTATGTTAAATATTCTGTACTTTGGATGATAGCAGGCAGTGAGTTAAAAACAGAGCCATGGGGAAGAGCTTGTGTGTAGTAATTTCCTGTCCCCCAGCTTCCTGACAGCTTCTTAATTTGAGACCATTCAAATATGTTTAATTGTTGGCACTGAAACCTTACGTATTATAATCCAGTTTCCTGTTTGCAAGTATCACCAGTTCTCTGACAAAGAGAATTTGGGGAGGAAAGTAGAATAAAATTACAAGCATGCTTGTATTTGTATATTCCCCACACACAAAACCCTCAAGCTAGTTATGCAAAGCTGTTAATCACCCCAGTGGTTATAACAAGATTATCTTGCTTTTTAAACAGGTAGGAGAAGAAGATGGAGAAGACTTTGAACAGAATTCATCCAGTTTCTGATCCAGAAGCAACCTATTTTCTACAGGTGTCATGGGAAAAGGATTTAGGCACTGGCTTTGGTTTACTTCTTAGTGATTGTCAGTGTGCCTGGACTGGGACAGGTAATGGAAAGAAAAATGCATTAATTTAAATTACTACTGCTCTTAATTGCTCCTTTTAAAACACTTTCTAAGCCGTGTCCCACAGATTGTGTGGAAATTTCATGATCATTTTGTCCCCAGTGATGGAGGAGGTGGAGTTCATGATCTTCTGGGATGTGGCCAGAGGACTTTGAAATCTGGAGAGATTGTGTGTCAAAGCTAAAACTAATTCATTYAGCACATGGATATGCAATGTTTTGTTCTTCCTCAAGAATGTACAATTTCTTGGAGTGATGCTGAAGTAACACTTCCGTGTCTTYTCCAGATTCTTGAACAAATGTGTATGCAAGTTCCGTTTGCAAATTGGAGTCCATAAAGTCTTTAATTGCAGATGTTTTTTAAATATTTTCATGGAATTTAAATAGCCAAAGGTAGCTGCATTTTGTAATGAAGGGAATTTTTGGGAAGGAAAAGGGACAATAAATTATCAGTAGGAAAAACTTAGCCTGTGGGATATTTCCCCCCTCTAAAACCTCAGTAAGAGGATGGGTCTTTGCATATGTGCATGATTCTCTCATTCATACCCAATGAAAAAAGTCCTTGAGAAACGTCAAATACTTGATCAAAAGCCCTTCTCTCAGTAACAAAAATATTTCAAAAGGAGGACAAAATTATGAATTTTGAGCAARTTGTAGGAAAAACCATTTTCTGGACTCCTTGTCTGAATTATAAGACATATCTATGTAGCTCCTTTCCTCCTTCGTTCTCCTTACCCACTGGATGTTGTTCCTCCTCGGTTCCTACACAAGCCAGGCAGGCTTTCATGTAGGTCTGAGATTAGATAAATGTAAATTAAAATCAGCACATAAATTAAATCTGCTCTTCCATATTCCTGTTAACATTTCAAACACTCCATTGATCAGGGCTTCCTGCACAAAGCAAATACATGTATTCCAATCCGGATTCTTGATAATGAAAGGTTTTTCTTTCTTGGCTTGACAAGAGTAAAGTCAAGTTATTTTGAAAACAAAAAGGTGTTAACACCGACAAATACTGTTTTTTCTATTTGAAGATTCTTCTCATTCTTAGGTGACTTCAAAATCCCCAGTTTAGAATTCACAAAAAGATGATTCTTATTYTTTAAGTGAAGGCTGTGCCACTATAGTTGGTAGTGTATAGAAAAAATAGGTGGACACAGTTCTCRTTTTGTTGAGTTCCTGCATCTGGTAGACTGGAGGATAATGATTTCCCAAAACAAAGGGGCACTGAAAGCAGGCTGACCTCACTCCATTAACGAGGAAAGAAAGAAACCCACAATAGTTCTGCTGTGAGCATTGGGTGCTCATCCAAAGGCAAGTTTTTTTTCTGTTYTGGAAGAATCCGATCCCTTTCTAAGAAATTATTACTGAATTTCTATTTCTATTCTTACTAAATTTCTGAATTCTTACTATTTCTATTCAGTCCCTTGAATAATTTCATTGGGGGTTGATGTTGTTGTGCATGAGGCTTTCCTACTGTACTGATCTGCGCTTTGATTCAACAAAACATTTTGGTCACTTTCTAAAGTTATTACATCATTTTTGAGATTGCTTCCATTTTAAATTCAAAACGTGGAGGGAGGGGAAGCTACAGTCAGAATATTCCTGCTGTGGGAAATCCCTTYTGGGTTTCTCGTGCTGTGGATTATTTTCCTTGGCAAGACCTACCAGGGAGAGAGTGAGAGCTGCTGATGGAGTTGTCTTTTATGGGTTTTGTATGTTTAATGTGACGATGAAATGTGTTAGGAGTCCTGTTTAAGGAGAGAGGGAAAACAGTGAATGTGGGAGGAGAGGAGAAGCACACAAATACACAATGTAATCTAGTGTGTTACMTTGGTATTGGGTTAAAGAAATACATCTGTTTGGATTTATGCATATCATATTTCCCTAAAGATTGATCAGTTCTGCTGGTTTTAAATCATAAAGGAACATGCAGCATATACAGGAAAAAAAAACCAAAACCCAACAAACCCACAATGCAGTATTTTAGTGTCTTTATGACTTTCTTACTGTTATTGAAAGTTTATCATCTCAGTGTTGAAATCACTGTTTCAGACAAGTGCTTCCTTTATAAATATTTCAAACGTACCTTTTTCTACCCCTCTTTGCCTCATGCTGCAAGGGATTCCACATTTCACTCTGTACTGTTTTGGGTGACTTTAGACAACTAGAATTGTGGATCAGTAGCAATAAGGAAATAATTTTCAGAAGGGGAGAAAAGGGGACAGAACTTCTGAAAACCCCAGTATTCCTGCTACATTTCCACAAGTGGAAATGACACACCAGTGTGTGTTCAAGGGAAGGATAATCTCCTGATATTCCATTGAATCACAGAATTACAGAATGCCTTGGGTTGGAAGGGACCTAAAGTATGTGTCTGTATACACAGATATATATATATATATATAAATATTTTTTGAATAATATATATAAAAATTATATATATACTTTAAGATCTATATATATAGATAGTGCAGGATATATATAAAATGTATAAATACAGTATTTTATATATATAAATGTATATTAGTAGATGCTTTGTATGTAATGTATAATGCACATGCTTGTTCCCACACATATGACTATTTGTTCCTCACATGTCTTTTTCTGGTAGTGTCTGAATCAGACATTTCTAGGGAGGCTGCTGATATAGAAATGGACAGAGAAAAATATGTGGAAGAGCTGAGGAAAGCACTGATAGCTGGAGAAGAGTCCACTGGCAAATACAACTTTGTGATTTCAAGAGATGAGCAGAATAAGGCCTGTCACTTCTCCTATGAAAGGAACCTGAAAGACGGCTCTGTAAGTAGATAAATGTTTAAATTTAACTGTTAAACCATGAGAATGAAATACATTTTTGTGTTTTTGTGTTTTATTATGGTCTTTAAAATCAGTTGTGTGATACTCACTCCAGATTCAATGAGTGTTGTGAGCTCTTGCATTGSCCAAGCTAGAAAGAAAGTGAATGGTTTAGGGTGGGTGCTGCCCTTTTCAAACTGTATCCTTCTGTGCACTTTTGTTTCTGTTGTTTCTTTATCCTCCCTCTGTGCTACTCACCTAAATTAGAAAAAAAAATAAAATTCAGGCAAGATTATTTTCAAATGCTAAAAGATAGTTTTAAAATTAACTTTTCAACTACTTTAGATATTTTGGAAGTTAAGGCTGAAATTGTTGCATTAAATTGCAAATGGGAAAGTCGTTCCATGCTGCTTGCTTGGGTGCAAAGGAAACGACTCTCTTAAAGCAGGAAAGAAACCAGTATTATCTGTATCTGCAGATRCTTCTGGATATTTCAGGTTGTGCTTTGCTGTGTTCAAACTTTTCTGAAGAAGCAGCTAACTTTTAAGGTGAATATCCCAGTTTGTACTTCTTTTTTTTTTATTCTTTTACATGCCCCTTTTCTTGTGCAGTATAGGAAATTTCAGGTGAGTTTGGCTCTCGAGCAGCCAAAAGTTAGGGCATGTAAGTCTACCAGTCTGCATTATAAGTATTTCTGTGAATTTGCCCAAGGCCATAATGACCCTAAACCTTGTGAGCTGTTCGATTGTTCACAAAGATGTTGAAAGTTTAGGACCAAACTCTACTCAGAAATTGAGAGCAGTAAGGTTAAGAATCCTTTTTTTTTTTTTTTTTTTGTTTCTGCTCTGTGTCACACATGTTCTAAATGCAGGGCAGATTAAATACATTCTGTATTTTTTATTAAGTGAAAGCATCCTCGTGTTTGTGGGGTCACCTAATGCATGTTTCAATCAATTAAGGCTTATGAGAAATTTACCTTGTATGAAAACAACTTTATGTCAATATGGGAAAATAATAATCTGGCCAAAGAAATTGAARATACAAAGAACCTGGATTCCTATGTATCCTTCAAATTTGGGTGTTGAAAGAATGTTTTTAGATAAGATAGGGTTTCTTGGGTGAAAATGCACSCTTTTTTTCTTTTTCCTTCCATTCTAAACTAATGCCTACAAATAAAATTATAAAATTTTCAAAGCAATAGTATAGAATTAAATAATAGAATTAAGTATTAGAAATAGCTTTCAGGTGTGTAATGGAATATGTTCCAAACATTTTGCAAACTCTCTGTGGAAGTATTTGTGATCTCTCTCTTTCAGCACCACATTAGGAAATTAATCTTCCTGGGCTCTGTACATCCAGAGGGCTGATACTCAGCTAAATGTAAATTCAGTGCAGAGGAAGCCTAGAGAAACTCCTCTGCAGCTTAAACATGACTTAAACTCAGTGCTTATCTATTATCAGTTTAATAATTAACAGTTTTTAGTAAAAAATGCAAAAACTTCTAAAAGGCATTGTTACACTTTGCGCTGTAAAATGCTTGTTAATCCACGTAATTAAAAGTTATTGCAAAATCTTTGCATGAAATTGGTATGTGGGTGCCTGAGAGTAAATTTTGTAGTCTTAGAAAATCAATAACATGCCTTGCCTTATTTTTTAGAAATATATGCATGCTTATATATACAAATTGGATTATTTTAACTATTTTTAATGGGACCTGCCTAGAACATGGTGCTGATCACCTGTGGCCCGTGATTTCCAGAGCTGAGTTCTGTCACAGTTCTCCATCCCATGTAGGACTAATGACTGGCAAATCTCTGAGGTAGATCCTGATTTATGGTTTTTGTGGCTGTACCAAACCGTGGTATTTGAAATAAGTTTTACCTTCTTTGTATCATCTTGCTAAAGCTCTGCTTCCATAAAGTCTGATTATGTGCCAAAACTGTGTTGGGTGGTCTGTAGGAGTGCAAATAAAAATAGTGGGGTGATGTTAAGCAAAGGAAAACATAGGCATATTACTGGGAAAAGCTTTCTGATATGGAAATTTGTTTTACTGCCCAGGTGTTTTCTTGGAGGAATTGGTGGCAGCCCCACTGTGCCCCTTGCTTTGAAAGGGACTGGAATGAAAAATGCATTGTAATTATCTGCATTGCCAGTGTAGTACATTTGATGACTTAACAAGGTGTTTGATTCACCTATTGTTCARTTAATGAGCAAATAGGTTCCTTCCATGAACTGTAAAAGGATGTTACACCTACTCCTGCACCTTACACCTACTCCTGCTCTGCTTTGATGGAATAAAACCAAACCTGTATCTTCATATAATTTAAAAAGTGGATATAATCATCAGTATATAATAATGATGTGCATGTAAGGTTTATGTAAGGGATGTAAAGTTTATGTAAGGGATGTAAGGTTTCTGTAAGGGATGAGTGCTGATGGTTTGGGTTTTGAATGGATGGAAAACTTCCCCAAGTCATGAAGAATTCCTGTCTGATTTAGAGGGAGCACTGTATAACATGTTTGTTTTGTAGTGCCTTGGCTGCCTGTAATTCTTAGAAGTAACAGAGTAAGAAAAATAATTTATCTTAAGGAATGTTCATAAGGGTTTTAGTACTTATTCATCTTGAAGTGTTGGTCGGGAGAGATAATGATGTCTGGGCTTTAGAMACACTGGTTCTGGCTATGCCTCAGGATGTGCAGCTGAGCCTAAGAAGTTGTGCCTCTAAAAATCCCCACTCCCTTGGTGAAAATCCCGATGGGTTCAGTGAAAATCCCGATGTGTTTTTGTGAGAATTCCGACGCGCTGGGTGAAAATCCCGGCGTGTTTGTGATTTACCTCCCTCAGGACAGGTGGCTCTGCCTTTGGGAGCCGTGTCTGGGGTGCCTGGGGTGTCGGGAAGGACCCTGGAATAACAATGTCTGTGGAGCACAGTGGGAATTGTGTGCGGATCCAGCTGCAGCCCCGGACGGGCCACACACACCGAGGGGCCGGGGAGGCTGGTCCAGCTCAACTGCTGCCACCTAAACAAACACCAGCCACAGAGGCAGTGATTTAGTGCTTGATCTAAGTAGGTGACCACTGGGAAGTAAATCTTTCCAAGTGCTTCAGCGAGTCACTCCACATATAATAAATAATGGAAATCCGGCAAGCTCTTTCTTTTTTTTCTTTTCTTCGGGGCTGGCAATTAAATAGACTAAATAGCCTTTGATAAACAATTATTTGAGTGCTAGCAGTCTCTTTTTTTACAGTAATGTGACAGGCTCTGGGTTTTTTTTTTTTTTCCTTGCCTTTTGCTTAAGTTTGTAAACAGGGAGGGTAAGAGCTTAACAAATTCCACCTTAGATGCAGCACTGTTGCTAATTAGGATGATGGAAGAGATGCTGTTATTTGTCTCCCCCATTTCCTGTGGCTGCTTTTCCCTGGCCGGGCCTGTGAGTTCATTATAAGTTTACTAAAAGTTGAAAAAAAAGGCTGGAGAAGCTTGTGCTAACCAAAACTTTTCACAGCATGCTAACTGAGGGAAATGCAGTTGGTAGAGCTCTTTGTGCTGTCCAAACTATCTTGGTTCAAGGTCTGAGTAGTTACTTTGCTCCAAACCACTGAGGATGTGTTGTTTAGTTAGCAAAGGTCACTGAGAGTTCAGGTTGTTTCCCAGGCAATTCCACCAGCTGAGGAGAGAGGAAGATGAAATGATTAATCCCTGGGTCAGTGTGAAAGTAATGACTCTCATGTCACTTATATCACTTAATGTCTGTGTACTTCAGGACCTGAGAGTRGACACTTGAATGGATTTCTTGGAAGCCCATTTTAGAAATAGCYGGCTTCTAATGTGCCTTGTGTAAGAGAAACATTAAGTGTTATCTTGTAAGTCATCTCAGAATTCTGAGTGCCACATGATTTTCCCCATCTCACCTCGGGTGTTCCTTCAGAGATTTCAGGTACACTGGACATGCAGTGCATCATTTCTGTAGCCTTGAGGTAAGAAAAACAATTTCTGAAAATTGTTCCCTACCATATTAGTAGGTGTACAATTCACCTACAAGGTGTATCTGTACAAGGTGTGACAGAAGTCCTGGTGAATTAATTCAGCTCTGCTATTTTCCTTGCTTAGCTATTAGATTATGTATTTGATTGCTGCTTCTGATAAGCAGTAGTTTGGAGAAATTAATTTWAAAAACTGGCAATTTATGCCTTTAAAACTGGTATTGTTGAAAAAGGAGGGATCAAACACTGTGATGTATAAATTCTCCTCTTTTYTTCTCAGCCTGTTAGGACCTGTGTATTTCACTAGACCTATCCAATTGGACAAAAATGGTAGTTTAGTTGCTTTAAGGTGTACTGGTAATTACACTATAAAGGGCATCTTTGTATTTATTGAGTACAATGYGAGTCTAAACATACTTCAAGTATACTTAACATGTTCATAAAATAACAGATTTGGATTTGTGCAAGAAAAACTGTCAGTTATTCTCTCCCTCTTGGTGTTATTGTGTTGTCTCTCCTCTCCTCCTCTCCTCTTCTCTCCTCTTGATTCTTTTCAGATTTTCCCTTTTTGGAATACCTGGTGAGCATTTCAAAATCCCTGTGTGGACATCAAAGCTTGCTTTCATTTGCAAATACTTTCCTTTTAGGAGGAAGAAATCTTAAATCACGGCATATTGGCAAGCTTTAGTTTCCCAAACACAAATTACAGAGGACAGTAGGTGCTCTGGAAAAGAGATTACTGTGTGTGGGCTCTAAGCCTGCACTGCAAGACCCCAGTCCTGTATTTTCTGTGAGGATGAGCAGCAGCCAGGGCCTGGAAACCAACGAGAATCTCACCAGTGTTTTCTCTTCAGAAACTCTCTCACCTCTCACAGCTCCAGAGGAAGCATTCATCTTTCTACCTGCAAAGGCACAGGAGAGCTCTCCACCTCCTGTTAACTCTTAGGTTCACTAAAATAGCACCTTTTCCAGTATAAAATATTGAATGTATATGTTTAGACGCTCTCAGAGTAACTTCAACGCCTCTGTTACTTCTATTGCAGTTACAGATGATGTTTTGAAATGTAAGAAAAGGGCAAACTCAGGATGTCCTGCATTTTTTWAAAAATGACAAATATGGAAATATCATGGGGTGATGGGATGAAGAAGTAGGGGAGCTGCAGAATCTGCAGTGAGGAAAGTGTTACCCTTCCTGTTGATTTCCTTCCTTATGCTGCAGTGATTTAAAATACACATATCTTTGGTTTATCGCTCTGAATTCCGTCTGTATTAGTAGTCCACACAAAAAAATAAAATTTTCTTTTAACAGTGAAGGCAAGTCCCTAATTTCTGTGYCCAGGGAGGAGAGCAAGATCAGCTTTTTTTCTGGTGGAACAGCACTACCATAGATTTAGTATGGTAAACTTACCATACTAAGTTTGGTAAGTTTAAAAAACCTAAAAAACTTGTGAGGTGTAGTGCCTGCCCATAGGATCTGACAAAAAGCTAATTACTGCCTGTTACATGTCAGTATGTGGAATGAGTGTTTTTTACCCTGAGGACAAAGCCTAAGCATCTTTGAGTTTTAAACTTTAAACGCCAGATTGCACATGGGTTTGGAGCTGGTGAGTAGAAGATTCAATTAGAATTGTTCTGAAATATTTTCATCTCACTGGAAAATGTGGTTGTCTTGCAAAAATATGTTTCCTGGAAGGGCAGGTACATCACACAATTTCGAGGGTAGGTTTCTGGGTAGTATCATTCCAGGAAAAAGCTCTTCCATAGAAGATTATTTATTTCATTCTCTTTTCTTGTTCCTCTCAGGTACCTCTGCAAATAATGCCTGACATTTCATTAAAATTTAGATGTCAACTGCTTTGTTGGGTACAAAGTGTGACCCATTTTTTCTTATTTTTGGAACCCAAATCCTAGTCCTTCTGCATGTGTTTTYCTCAGATAAGTCCTAAGCTTTGGGGTTCTTTAGGAGTTTGAGGTACTGGTTTTTGTTCCATTCATAAAYGCACATTGTCTTTTCAGTGTGTGAATAATACCTGTAGGTTATTAGCTTAACACAGGTTTGTAACAGAACATTGTCAGTACTCTTAGGGGCTGCAGAGGTGCCAAAAACTGGGATTTGGAAGCAGTCAAGTTTTGTTTCCTACTAGTTCTTTGCTCATTTAATTGATGGCCGTACATCTTGCAAAACAATGGGAGATTTATTTCCGTTAATTTACATTGAACTTGTTGCCTTGCAGTTGTGTTTCGTACGTGTTCTGTTCCAGCTGGAATGAGAATTTGTTGTTCTGTATAGATAATCCATCCCAGGAACATCAGGGATGAATTTTGCTATTTGGTTGGGATAAACCTGACTGTACTCTTTCAGTCTATCTTGAGTCCATATTCTTCTCCTCTCAGCTGAATCACTCTCAAGAAAGGAAAAAAAAAAGAAAAAAAAGAAAAGGATTTATCTAATGTAGCTTTTAGWGACTAACTTGAGCTGCTGATTAGCAAGTTCTGATTTAGGCGAGAGATCTAAGCCTGAGGTGATGTGGGGAAGATACACAGTCATGAAAAAATGTGAACTTGTCTAGCCTTCACAAGCACTGTTTTATTTCCAGTTTTGGTGAGGTTTTCTTTGCTAATAATTGAAAACAGAAGAATTCACTGTCATCTTTTACTTCCCTGGGCTCACAAAGGAGTTAAAATWGTAGTCCTGTGACCTGCTGGGATTTTCTAAATCAGCCATTCACCACTGCAATTTTGGTTTTGCCAGTGTTACTGACTTGGTGGACTGAAATACATTGAGCAATGTAGTTTTCATCTTATTAAGAACTAGTGAGATATTGCCTAGGACATAGGACAAAACTGAGGAATTAAAATAAGGACTGCATTAATACATACAGTWTTTATTTTGGTTTTATATGCACTGATTTGTATGCAAGAAAACTGTTTTGTTTCTGAGACCACCTGAAGGTTTGGTTAGCTGTGATGAGGGGCAAACCCCCATGTTTTCCTCGACTGTGAATAACTAAATATGAGTTGTCTCTTCAAGAGATCAGAGAAATAGCCAGCCTGCTCCTCTGTGGGTGTGCTAGCTTTAAAAGCCTTTAAACTACATAACTAAGATGKTTTGTTCCCAAAAATCTTTGCAGGCCATGGGTAAATCACTAAAGATGTTTGGGAAAGGGATTTTAATAGGGCCCTTATGTGGAYATGTGGTAGCAGAAGTGCTGTGCTAACCAGTGGAAGGGGGGCTGTTATCTCTGTTAGTTACCTGACATAATTACAGTTTAGCAGTTCTTTTTCTAGTGATGTAATGTGGGGATAAAACCAGCATGACTGCAAAAAGGACATTCTTTCTCTGGAAAAGAACATGCAGGTACCAGTCCTTTATTTTTTCCTTTTTGAATGTGGTCCTCTCCAGAACTTTTTTAAACCAATTTTTCTAAAACAACAATTTTTTTTGTTGAATGCCAAGATTTAAACTTACAGAGGATAAGGCTGACCTTATCCACTATCACTGAGGGTCTTCATTTGTGAGAAATAATCAGGACAGATAAAATGTGGAGATAATAAGAGTAGTATTTTTTTGGATCAGGATCTAGTAAAAACTGAGCACTCCCCCACTGAAAAACCCCAACACGAGATGAAAGACAGCAGATACTTAATTTTGGGTTTAGCTTCTGTGGGACAGGCTAATACCTAAACTGTGGAGTGTGACATCTATTCACACACCTCTGTTACCAACTGTTTTCAGGCCTGGGAGTGGGGAGCTGCTGCCTTTGCCCCTCGTGGCTGAGCTGTGTGTTTTATCTCAAGTTTGTCAGGCAAGGCTTGCAGAGCACAAGCTGGGGCTCTGCCAGGGCTGCGTGTGCTCATCAAACGTTGTTTAGTCACTGCAGCATGTTTATGCCATCTGCAAATGCATGTGCTCCCCTTCCTGAACAATGCTCTTTAATCAAGACCACTATTGTGGAGAGGCTAGCAGGAGCAGTATACATAATCAGCAGGGTGCCAAAATTAGAGTTACACGTGCATTCTGCCTAACCCCACCACGTCAGCTTGGGGTAACAAGCTTCCAGAGGGTGCCACTTCTCTGGAATTAGTACCTTTATCCATAATCTCTCGTACTTCTCTGTATATTATTCAGAGTCCAAGTTGTTTAAAGAGCTTTGCGGTAGTAATAACAAATCAAGAGTCATCGTGGAGAATTGTTAAGCCTGTAGGAATTGCCTGCTATCTTTTATTTGTTAGGAGACTCCATTTTCCAGGTCTGTCTAAACAGAAACATCCACTAAACCATTTCACATCTGTTGTGCTCCTTTCTTCGTGTTACAAAAGCATGAGCTTTTTGTTCCACATATTTTTCTGAACAATTTCTTCATTGTGTTAAAGCTCCCCGTAACTTCTTGCTGGTTCTTTTTGCTGGGTACTAAAAGAGCTCTTAGAGGATGCAAATGTGTTTGAGATGGTTTTAATTCCCCTGGTAAGAGCCAGGTGAAGTGTGCCAGGCAATGTTCTGAGAATGTGTGTGTTCAGAGATGATGGTCATGATACTTGAATGACTTACATATAAATCATGTGTGTATAATGATTCATATTCATAAATGTGCACTCAATTTTATCTTTTCCATTTCTTGCAAAATAATAGAATAATTAGGGCTGGTATGGACCTTAAAGACAACTTCTGTTAACTTCTTGTAAATTTTTAATGGCAATTATTAAAGGYGTTTGGCTTTAACAATAACTTGTCTTCTCTTGACAGCTTAATGTTTTGTTGTGGGTTTGCTTGTGGTTTCTTTTTCCTATGAAAGTCAGTGTGGTAGGAGGAAAWGTCTCTTTTCTGACAATGCTGTAGTGCTTGACAAAGCTCAGCTAGTTAATCCCAGCATCCCTAGAGCTGGTGAGACAACCACCCTGGACCTTTCTCCCTTCTCAAACCAATTTTTTTTCTTATAAAAGATTTTTAGATTTTAAATTTAATCTTTAAATTTTTCTTAATTGCAATTTTAAGGGTTTAAACTAGATTTGGACAAAATCTATCTATCTAAACTCRGAGTTTCTCTGCTCCTTCAGGAGTGTTAGAGTTTCCTTACTGAAAAAGAGAAGCTTAAAACTGAGTCAGTGAYGTGTCTGTCTGTCTTTTGTAGGTTAAAATTCCATGACACCATCATTTTTTCTAGTGGAGGCTCTCTCTGTGATTGCACAGCGAATTCAGAGGTCAACAAAATTCTCTAACTGCTTTTCATTTAATTTACCACATCTGACATCCTTGGTCTTGATTCATCAGAACTGGGCGGAGTGAAACGTTTCTCAATTATCCACCAGTCTTGGATTTTAGTCAATTAATTTTCAGTTCTCTGTTGCTTTTACCTGAAGAAACTCTTGTATTTCATGGTGTGTGAGTGACTCTGCAGGTTTTGCTCAGTGACAGTTACAAAACTGGGTATTTTATGTACTTGAGSATGGAAAATGATGTCATTCAACAAATGGCAGCTACTTTAATTAAAAAAGAAATTAAAGTCCCTACATGTCAGGTCACATGGTTTAGGAAAATAACATCAATTCCATGACACAGGAGTGTTTTCCTTTCAGCTGCAACTTTAAACCTGATCCAGACCATGACGTTGGAAAGAAATATATTTCCATATGGTAAAAGAAATGTAGTAATTTTTGTTGAAAAATTCATGTGGGTTTCTCCATAAAGCTGTTAATGCTTCAGTAGTCTGGTGGGTGACAAAAACCCTTTGTACCTTATTGTTTTAGTGCATTTGAAGAGAAAATGGCAATCAGGGGAGAGTGGCCTTTATCATAGTCACTCCTTCTAAAATTAGATATGAAATGTTACAACTTATTGATATATGATGGCAACCTCAGGTTCTCCAGGCTATATTGAGCTCTCTGTAGCCTTAGATCAGGGGGATGTGCATTGAATTGAGAAGGAAATCTGTATTTTGCTCTAAGGCTAAAACAGCAGTTAAGGAAAAAAATATTCTGAAATTGTTTTTTGAATGTTGGGATATGCTGTGGGAAATGCAGAGGACAATGTGGGTAAGCATTTTTTTTTGTGTTTCTTAGAATTCAGGAAAGTAAATTTATAGTGCAGAGGTAACCTCTAAGTGGTGTCAGTCTGTGATATTTGCTTGAATCCATCATGAGTGTTGTGTAATTACTGTTTTCTGAGTACTGTGTGACAAGATGGAGACTGTATTTGTTCTCAAAGCTTTTGGGTAGTACTCAAAACCAGTTTATTGCTGACAAATAGCATAGACTGGCTGCTGCTACCACCCAAGCTACAGAATTTTGGTAGTTTAGGAAATAACCCTGTCTCTTACATTAACACAGCTTGGATTGCACAATGACCTTATTAGTTGAAATGTTCTGGTATTTCTACAGAAACCCCACTGGAAACTTACAGCAAGTTTTCAAGAAGTACATTTAACCTGCTAATTGACTTACGTGGCCTTTGTTGAAGGAAYATGCCTTTGAGAAGTGAACATGCATTTTTACTTTAAAAAAAGGAGGTGCCAATAAAAGCTGAAGTTGTAGATAAGACATAGTTGAGACCCGTAGGGCTTTTTTTTTTTTCCCTTTTTTCAGTAATTAAGGATTTCCCAAATGATGTCTGARTGGACTCTTGGTTTGCCCTGAAGTTGGGCATTTAACTGGGAGCTCATCCTGTTACAGGTCCCAGCTGCTCTCCTCAGTGAAGAAGAGTGAGTATTCATAGCCATGGGCTAAGGAGGGTTGTTTGAGAGATAGGATCTGGTTTCCTTCAGTGTTTGTTTTCCAAGGATTATCTTCTGGTTGCAGTAGATGCCCAGCTGTTTAGCAGGTCCTAAATTTTCCATTCATTATCAACTTGACACCTATGGAAGATAGGCAAGATCTTGAGTTTCCATCAGGTCTTTCCCATGGGCATGGAAGCTAATTTTAAACATTCTGAGGGTAGATAAAGCCCTCAGATGATTGTTTCAGAGCATTTTAGRTCACAGAATTCTTTTATTTTACTGTGTACACTCTTCTAATTGGTGGGGATGGCAGCAGTTGCAGGCAATGGCATGGACACTAGATAGTTTTACAGTAGTGCTGTTGTAGRTATTTTAGTTTGGACATTTCTGTCCAAAAAAAAAAATCTTTTTGCTGAAGGTTCCACTGGGATTAACACTATGAAAATGCCGGTTGTTTTTCCCGAAATCAGTTTTTCATAGTCCTYTCTCTGTGGTGGCTTAAAAAGCTGATCTGTCTGCCTGTTGGCCTTGTCAGACTTAGGGAGGTTTCGTGTATGTATTCTCTGAAGAATTTCAGCCTGTCTTTTTTATTGTTTTACCTTTCCCAAGTGTTACACGAGGAAGTTCTCACTGCTGAGGAGAGAGTGATGTGCAGCACTTAAGTCAGCAGTACAGCAGATAGCCAAGAAAAAGAACCTGGAACTTTTAACTTATTTGTCAAACACAATTACAGATGAGTTTGGGTTTCAGAAATACTATTTATTGTTCAGTCCATTAGCTGGATCCTGTTGGAGCAAAAAATCAAACACAGCTGAAGCAGCAGCTTTTCAGTTTGAAGCTTCTAAATTTTGATCATTTCAGCTATGTGGCGTCCTCRTAAGTCGAAAATTATTTCTCAGTGCAACTCAGAAATTTCATTTGTTGAAAGGGGAAGTGTGAGATGTCAAGGGAGGGCTCAGTTCTCATATTTGTGCTAAGCCTCAAAAACTGGCTACTAGGTCAGCCAATTTATGTCTCAATAGCTTTGGACTTGTACAGCAGTCATTCTTTACTGTGCCTTCACAGTGACTCAGCCCAGGCAGATTTCCATCCCCCTTTTCCACCCCACTCCCCTGGATTAGTCATTTGCAATTTAGGAGTATTAGAGAAGCTGTTTCTGGGCTCTTTCTGCAGACAGTTCTTGATTATCAAATGACAAAAGGACTTAATTCACAGATAGCTTGTAACTTGGAGACTTCATTCTAAATAGAAGTGAAAGCCTGTTCCTTTCCTTTAAAAACAAAAGTCACTGTGATAAAATCAGTGTCTAGATTTGTAAAGAAAAACATAATTACATTTTTGCACTAAATTCTGTTAGCACGAAAAATCAGCTAAAAAAATCTTGAAACTGATTTTGTCTCTCATGGTCTGTTTGTAACATCCATCCTTTTTGCAATGTTTTCACTTTAATTTTCTGTCACCTTGCTTTTTTGAGTCCCTTCCCTGAAGCTTATTGCTGAGCACAGCTATAAAATTATCAAGATGAAGATTAAAACTGCTAAAAGACTGAGTTTGGTGCATGTTACACCTTGGAACTGCACGAGTACATTACAAGCAAAGAATTTCCATGGCTCCCCTTCAGCATCACGGTCTCAGCTGCTCATATGGCATCCATCTGTGGTCTTTTGGCAGCAGCCTGGGCTGCTGCATGGGAGTTTTTGGAGTTCAGAGCTAACCTCATATCTGTCTTCCCATCACTCTGGAAGTTATGAAAATCCTTCATGGCTGCCCTGAAGTGAGGTATTAAAATATTACAGAAACATGAGATGGAATTAATAATGCTGCGAGTTAATAATGGGAATGTAGGCTTGGGGTTTGGTTGGTTTTTTGTTTGTTTTTTTTTTAATAACAAAGCCAATATCTTTGATTTACTTTCTTTAGCTGTGTGTTCTCTATGTGCAGATTATGGTGGATTTCCTATACACAGATGTAAAGGGTGATTGATTCTTGTTTGATTAATTTGCTTTGTGCTGCCTTGCCTTTAGAAAAGGTAATAAAGACCATACAGATGGTTGAATCAAATACAGAGATCCATATCAACAAGATTTAAAGCATTTAAAGGATCAAAAGTCTCACTGTTTCTTGCTTAGAAAGCACATTTAAACGGGGCTTTTCCTGCTTAAGTRGGAGTGTCAAAGTACAAAAGACTAGATATAAAAAAGTGAGTTTACAAAAGATAATCAGAATAATATAATGAAAAAAACTGCAACTGATAAAATTGAATAATGCTTTCTTTTTGAAAAGCATTCTGTGAATTGTGCTAGGCTTATRTTCTTGTTAGGCTTATTGGGTTTCTGAATAATGCTGAAAAAAGTTGCCATCACTTCAGAGCAGACCAAGATGTTCCATTAGTATTTCTCCTCTGAATCTGAGGAGCAAAAATATTTGTGTGTCACAAAGACAATCCATTAGTTACTAGGGAAGATATTACATAGATGAAAACATTTAAATTACCATTCTCCTCAAATAAATGGCGTCCAAGAGAGCAAAAAGAATTGGCTGGACTGATTTCTGGCTTGCTCAAGTCTGGTTTTAATGCTAAATCCATGGGAAGTTATGGAAGACTTGAAAATGTGCTACTGTTCTGTCAGCATGCAGTGGGTATCCTGTCCCACTTGTTGGTGTTGAAATCTGAAGCTGCCTGTGCTGCAGTCAGTCTGGAATTAAAGTAATAGGCAAGTCTGCTAAAATACTAAAGGGATTACAGAATGAAAATGTAATTCTGGCTGGTAAATTTCCTTTGCAAAAAAAATCCCTCTGCAGGACAGGATCAAGGCTTACATCCCTATAGTTACTCATGTCCAAAGAAGAGAATGTCAGGATCACTCAGACTGACCTAAAAGTGAAAAAAAAGAATAAAAGATTGCATCTGTGGATGAAGGATATCACAGTAGATTTTTCTGAGGTAGTGTTGCAGAGGTTTCCATATTCTACACGAAAGCTGGATGTAATTATTTCTATTGAAATGTCTGAGGATTTGAGACTCAGTGAAATAAGTAATGCCTGTGGTTCTTACATCTGTACTTGTTGTTCAAGCCTAAAATATATGTGGTACGTGTTTCATGTCTACTGTAGATAGAAAGTCTCCATGAAATCTGAGGATTTCATCCCTGCATGTTGTGTCCTTGAGGTATCCACTACTGTGTTTTCATGTGTTCAGAGAATAAAATGTCAGTGAATTCCCACAGCAATTTTTTCTATCTTGTGTTACTCTTTGTCTTGATTCTTGCATTGCTTTGAAATGAGAATCTGCCACGCAAGTTCTGCATTTCATCCCCCCCATTTTGGTGAATTAGGTAAGGCTCAATAAAATCCAGCAATGAAAGTTGTATCAGAAACCAAAGATTTTCAGAAGTGCCAGGGCAGTGGTGTGGCTCTTGACTCATATATCTGTGTTTGGGCTTATCATCTGCAGAGTGAAGAAATGAGATGTCACTTTGAGCTGGAGAGCAAAAAAAAAAGTGTCTGAGTGCATTTTCCAAGTGTTGGAAATGGTTATCATGAGGAAGCCAGGCAGTTTCTTGATTTTTATAACAAAAGTGACTTGAAAGATGTGATCTCTTCAAACCAAAACACGAGAGCAACCTTAGAACCTTAGAATTTAGCAGAAAGAGTTTATGGAAATATTTTAAAATTTCTTCAGAGGAACCCTCTTGAAAGGGTTTGAGGGGAGTTTGGGCTTGCAGCTTTTGCTAGCAATTTTCTATATTGGAGAGACTTGAGCAAAGGTCAAAACTCAGACACTGGAAGTGAAATGGGTATGTTTAATGTCTTGAATTTAGTGCTTTTTATGACTGGGAAAAGCAAATTACTGTTTTCTCCCTGTAAACTCTTGGTGGTGGCAGTTCTGTGAATGAATAAGAATAGTTCTGGGGTTGTAAAATCGTGTGAAACATTGTTTTTTTGTGAAGTGGTTTGTGCCTGTGTGGAGGCTGGAGATGGAGGTGAGAAAAGAAGGACACAAAGCAGGAGACCTCTGGATGAGATACGTACATTTGGTGAGATAAACTGACACAGGGTCATCAGCCTCTCTCAGGGGGAGATGAGGAGAAGGATTGGGTTAAGCTGGGCAGTTCATTAAGGCAGAGCAGCTGTAGCTTGACATTTTGGTGCTCTAAAACTGGGATTGGCCAAAGTTCATTTTGGATCCTTTTGGGTTTTGTGCATTCGGAGTGCTGCGTCTCCTTTGGCCCAGGACCATCACTGCATGTACAGTATAAAGCTGAGAAAATAGTGCCTTGAACAAATGTGCTCTCCATGTCATGTTCAAAACAAACAGGCAGTGTATTGCTGTGGAAACCAGACAATAAACAAGTGAAAAAAGAGACAATCTCCCTTAAATTCACAGTGTGTGAGCAGTTAGTTCATTTAACAAGATTATCTTCTGCAGCTTGTGATCACTACGTTGTAGCAACACTGAGTATCTGTATAAGTTGTCTGATGTTTCTCAGCCTGTTTTTTATCCCTACAAGTTTATATTTTAATAAAGCTAARAAATATTGTGTGAATATTTAGGATGATTGCATAATTAAAAGAAAAACTCAGCACRAAGTTGGCTCTGAAGGTCTTAGAAACCGAACAGAGAATGGTGTCTTGTTTCATTTTTGTCCATCTTTTTTTTCCCCTCCAGACATCACTCCAGGTTCACAAGCAAGCAGAGGAAGGGAGTTAAGCTCAGTCTTTCGTCCCTGCCTATGTACCTTAGCAGTGGATTTTGGAGCTGCTGTGGAGCCTGAGCTGGCAGGCGGGGAGGCAGCACCGGTCCAGGACAGGGTGGTTCCTGCTGGTTACTCACCCACTGGACAATATGCTGGAAAAGCTTGCAGCACTGCTCTTTTCACCAAGTTCCTGAGTTATGAAGGGCTGCTGTTCAGCCCTGGTTGCAGGCCATCACTTTTATTGTATCTCATTTGTTTCTGGAAGCGTCTTGCAGAACTCGCATTGGTGGGTTGCAGTTACTGTAGTGGTCCAATGCAGACTGCTTTGGAAATACTCTGTGCCAATCTTTAAAATAATTTCTTTGGTATTTGGAAGTCTTCTAGCAAATCTTTAGACAGCTGAGACTGATCCATTTCCTCTTCTGAATCTGAAAAGCAAAAATACTTGTATCATGAAGACAGTCCATTAGTTACTAAGGAAGATATTATATAGATGAGCACACTTAAGTTTGTAACTTGTTGAATTTTATCATGGAATCAAGACTATTAGATCAATATAATTCCATGATAATTTTGTTGGCACCTTGTTTTATGAAGTAAAAATTACGTTCACTTCTCAAAAAGAGAAGTGAGCATGTGTATTCACTTCACTTCTCTTTTTGTTCCTTCAAAAAAGGCCATGTAAGTTGATTAAAGGGTTAAATATAACTTTTTAAAATTGGTTACAAATTGGTAATATCCACGCTATTTTCATTAACCTTCATGGGTCTGTTCCTGCTCATCTGGGTAATGAAGAGAAAAACATTGAGTGCTCCTTGGGTCATATCTGCACCAGCTTTATTTATTTGTGAATTAAAGCACAGCAACACCTGTGGCAGCCCTGTGCTGTAGGTGTCAGATGTGGTGTTCCCTTGGCACTCCCAGGCACAGGGTGGGATTGTGGGGGCTGTCCTGTGCAGGGCCAGAACCTGGACTTGGAAGGGACYCATCAGGATCATCAGTCTCAGGATATTCCGTGATCCTAATAAAGTCCCAGATGTGGTAGCCATCCTGGGCCCCTTCCTGTAAGCATGCACTTAATTTAGGAGCATTGGGCTGCTGAATTAATTAGAAAGTAGTCTCAGCTCCATACCCAGACTGTTTTCTCTCTCCTGAGTTGTATGACAAGTGCACAATCATATGACCTGTGGGAAGGCAACTGTTCTAAATATTAAAAATCGTTATGTAGTTGGTCCAGATTGGAATTGCTTTAAGGCCTTGCCCTCCAGATATTTCAGTTTCAGGTTGGCAGTCTGAGTGAATAAAACTTCCAGTCTTCCCTTGAAAGAAGTTTCTTTTGACTCTGGTACTAAGGCTCATATAAACTTTACATTTTATTTCTTTCTTRGCTCGACTGGAGAACCACAGAGACAGGACTGTGCTCTGAGCCTCAGTGGGGCTGAAATGGGGTGTAACTCCTGAAACCTGACTGCTGTACATAACAGCTCCAATATAAAGCAATTGCTGGTTGTGAGWGAACAATGGAAGTATTGTGTATTTACATCAGTTTTGAAACAGCAACCTAAAAAACCCCCACACAGGAGCACCATTTTGGTAGGGAGAAACATCAAAGTGATGGCTGCATATGGCTTGCTAACAGAAAYGCACATCCCCCGAGCTCACTTCATCAAACAAGTTGATGGTTTTTTTACAGGTACCCGGAATTTTAGCTTAACAACKGTTTTCCAGCTCAGCCTTGCAAGGAGAGCAATCTCAATAGCTGTAGGCAAATGGAAAGGTGATGTAAAAACAACAGATGCCTTCTAAATAATTTCAAGCCTGGACTTGCTGAGGCTTCTTCCACAGCCCTACTGGGCAGGACGTAATTTCTGAGAARAGTGATTCTGCCTGTCAGGGAGGAGCTGACCCACTGGGAGGGGCAAAAAAAAGCTGAGGGGAAGGTCTCAGCTGCATCATAAAAGTTCCACTTTTACAAATCCAGTGATTCACTGGYGCTGCCTGGTGACCTGAGTCAGAGCTGGAGCGGGTGGTGACAGCAGCCAGCCCCATAAAAGGCCATTAATTAGCTAATTGCTGCTAAAAAGAAAGCTGTTAATAGCTCTCACTTTTCATTCAGCCCTACTAGATGCAGAGAATAATGCAGGCTGTGCGGGAATATTGAGGAGAAATTAATTAATTTTTTTTTTGCCGATGTTATTTACAAATTGGATTAAAGCYGCTCACTGCCACCATATTGTGATGGAAAGGCAATTAATGCACTTAGGACAAGCTTTCTGATGTTRGTAACTGGATTATTATACATGAAAAATAGATTTCAGGCTGTTCTAAAGAGTGAAGGGATGAATTTAGCTTTACTGGGCTAGCATATGATTGTTGGCAKTGAAAATTGTTTTGAAATTAAATGCTACAGAGAAGGAAAAAACTATGAGAAATAGTGCTAATTGTAGGGCTTCACTTCYTATGGGTTATAGMCTACTTCCTATATTTGTTCATAAARTATAATTTTAATTACATTTCACATTTTTTGCATGGAGTTTCTGTATATATCAGTAGCATCTAGACCCATTTAGGTCATGTCTTAAAGAAAAAGAAGTACTGGTATGGGAAACATCCAAACTAAACAGTAACATACAAGATTTGAAGGCTAAATGGATGCATTTTACTGATTTTTAAAAAATTGTTATTTATTTGATACCTACCACAGTTGCCTAGCTGAGTCAGAATTTTAGCTTTCACTCAAGTTTTGGCAGTCCCCATTGTGAACATTAGGGGAAAAGCTTAAAAAATACATGGTTAAAAAGCTTAAAAATATCAAAAACCCTATGGAACAAAAGAKAAGAGTTAATACATTTTAACCCTATATTATGGTTTTGGGACAATGAAAAATCTTATGATTTTTTTGGGTGGGTCATTAGAGTTGGAGTTTAACTTGACAAAAGCAAACAAGTATTTGTTCTCCTAGTGCCATTACTGACCCTTGCCTTTACATTTTGTTCTGAATGACAACAATTTGAAATGTTTGAATTAGAAAGGACAAACCTTAATGACAAATCCTTAAGAAAAGAGGTTGAGGAGACTTCTGAGTCCAACCTGTGCTCATTAGCCAAAGGCAAGGAGAAGTGGATGCTGCGCTTTGTTAATATCCCTTTTCAGCAGTGGCTGAGATTGTCTAATCCAATTTTGTGTTATTGGAGGAAAATTTGAAGGTGTGTGAATTGTGGGCCATCTGCACTCAGGAGATTCAACTTTCACGTTAAATAATCATGATTTCTATAGCTCTGGAAAGGAAATGGTGTAAATAACTGATTTGTCAGTCAACTTCATACTGCAAAAAGCTGTTTAGCTTCAGGTTGAAATAGATTTGTTCTTGTGTATTGTCACTTTTTTAATGCAGGTGTTAGAAAAGAACAAACAGAAGTTGAGAACTACACTTTTTTTATTAAATTCTGTTTCTCTGTTCATTTTTCTTAAAAAACAATGAAGTGGCTTCAATGTGAACAATGCTTCACACAAGTAATCCAAGTTAAAAGAACTACTCTCAACATTGGACATTCATCTGTACTGGTAAACAAAATGGCGAAAAATGGATGGAAAGGAAATAGTCTGTGGCAAAATATGTTGAGTTTTGAAGGAAAGGAGAAAAACAGTGGAATAGTGGAGAGAAAAGCAGAAGACAAACTCCTCATTTTTGTGCCTCGGTTCACAGTGAAAGTGATTTGTAGCAAAAAGGCACAATGGWGCTCACACTTGGAGAAGGGTGTTTGAGTTTTCTAATGCTTTGTGAGGCCTAAGAAATAGCTGAAGGATGAGAGTTTTATCTGTTGCAAGATAATTAAACCCATTGACATTGTACTGAAATATGTAATTTTCTGTTTTCTTTTTGCTGAAGACAGAGTTGGCAGCTCAGAATACAAGAGGAAAAGGTTTTGGGATAGGTGTGATGATGCTGAAAAGGAAGTATTTCAACAGGCAGGCAGAATGCATTTGTAATGCTCTGACATTAATTTCTGCTCAGTCTGACATTAAGTTCTACTCTGTCATTTACCAGTTAACACCCTAATAGCTGAAACAGTGTAAGAAAACACAGTAACAACTGGCAGTGTGTGACCAGACCATTGTCTGGTCACAAATTCAGGAAAACAAAGACAAAACAGTGAAAAACTAAAATTTTCTCATTCTAGATGTGAACCTGTAGGCAGTGGTTCTGCTTTTCAAAGCATTGGCCAATACAGACATTGGACTATTCAAAGAAAAGAAAAGGTAAAATGAAGAATAGTTTTTAAAATTTGCATTTTATTTCCATTTACAGAGGATACACTGTAATCAAATTTCCAATGTTCATCTTTATCAAAATTCTCCTCATACTACTAATTTCCCCGACCTTTCAGTAACCATAGGCAGATGCATAGTTTTTCATCTGTTTCTTCATAGTCTTTTTTGTTGGACAATATGCCAGTGAAAAGGGAAAACACATTTTTTGTTTGTTTTAAAGAAATTGTCACATTACAGTCAAACAAGAATAGAAACTCTTAGCTGGAGTGGAAAACCACCTTGACATAATTAGAGATCAGTACTGTTTAGTCTTTTGAGTGTTGTGTAATTGCTTTTAATTTTTTTTTTTAATTTAGAAGTTTATTTTTTATTTTCCATTAACAGGAAATATGAAAAAACAGCTCTGTTAATGGGAAATAAAAATAAAGCTAAAATGCTGGGTTTGCACAGGTAGTTATGCTGTATTTAAAAGGTGCTGTAAGCTTACATGAATGATTAAAAAGAGAGCCCACAGGACYTGAGTATTTGCTGATACTTTAAGTTGTCTATGAATTGGAGTAGTGCTTGAACTGGAATAGTGCTTGAATAGTATTCCTTTATTTTCTGTCCATGGTAACCATGACAAATTAACCCAAAACATTCACTGTCACTAGAGAACATAAATCTTTCTTTTCTAACATTTTTGCTGTATGCAATTAAAATAAACAGCTTTATTTCCTGTAAGCCCTTGTGAAATAGCCATTATGAATCAAACATTGAGAGTTTCACTCTCAAGCATGAAAGTCTCTGAACAATGTATATTTTGGTACATATTGAACATTTTCTGTAAGCTCCCATAAATAAATCCAGGAAATGTYGGTCCCTTGAGTACTACCTTCATTAAATCTGGAGCAGCTGTTGTTGAACTTCCACCCAAACATATAATGGAGTCCTTGACATCAAACACTCTTCCATGGCTGGCATATTATTGTAAGTCTTTGTAAACACGCATTTGTTCTGAAAGAGGGCTGATTCTATCAAAACTACCAACTGGTTCATGCTGTGGAAAATGGAACTCCAAACCCATTATGCTCTGGAAGATGATTAATGGTAAACAAACTTGCATTAATTGTTTATTTGGGGTTTTTTGTTTGTTTGTTGGGCTGGTTTTTAAATGTTTATAGGGTTTTTTTTTGTTTCTTTTTTGTTTTTTTGGGGTTTTTTTGGGTGTGTGGGGGTTTTTTGGTTTTTTTTTCTGGTTGGTTGGTTTTCTTGGTGATTTTTTTTTGTTTTTTTGTTTGTTTGGTGGGGTTTTTTGGGTTTTTTTTTCTTGTTTTGTTTTGTTTTGAGTTCATTTTTTTGGTTTTCGGGTGGAAGGGTTTGTTGTCTCAGCATTCTCCAAGATGAGAGAGTGGCAGAGAACCTTGGTGTGATGATGTAATAATCATCACATAGTGTTATAAGAGCTTTAAGATACCTTTCCTGAAATCATAGTGTTGCCATGGCTGAAAATAATAATGCTAGAAAATTGTAATTCCCTTACATTCTTACAAGTTGAGTAGGACCAGAATATGTTCATATTTCATCACTCTGGGGGATTAAATTGCTCCAAGTTTTTTGTATAGTTGGTTTTCTACAGTTTTTGCTACTTGATTGAATCACTTTAAAGTCATGAAACTGTGGAATGGTTTGGGCTGGAAGGGACCCTAAAGCTCACCCTAAAGTGCCACCCCTGCCATGGCAGGGACACCTTCCCCTGTCCCAGTGTCCAGCCTGGCCTTGGGCAGTGCCAGGGGTGCAGGGGCAGCCCCAGCTGCTCTGGGCACCCTGTGCCAGGGCCTGCCCACCCTGCCMGGGAACAATTGCTCATGGCCAAGATCCCAGCCAGCCCTGCCCTCTGGCACTGGCAGCCATTCCCTGGCTSCTGTCCTTCCATCCCTTGTCTCCAGTCCTTCTCCAGCTCTCCTGGAGCTCCTTCGGGCCTCTGAGCTCTCCCTGGAGCCTTCCCTTCCCCAKTGAGCACCCCCAGCTCTCCCAGCTTTCCTCCAGAGCAGAGGAGCTCCAAGCCTGGAGCAGCTCCTTGGCTTCCTCTGGATCTGCTCCAGCAGCTCCTTGTTTTTCTTGTGCTGAGCTCCAGACCTCCACAATCCGTCCAACATCTGATTTCACCCCAAAGGGTGYATGGAAGGAGCCCTCTCTGTTCAGAACAGAGTGAACTCCTGCTGATTACTGAGATTCCACCTTTCAGCTCTCCAGGCATCACCACATCCAAGTGCTCTTTGTCTGAAATAGTATGAACCCAGTTTGGAATTGCAGAGRTAGAAAGTCTTCCCCTGAACTCAGAATTGTTTTATTTTTCACTAGGCAGAAGTTCCCACACTAGGAGGGATTGTTTCACCTCCTCCTCCAACACTGCAACTTCCCAACTTTTCTGCCAGGAAGYGGCTGCTTGCTGGACAAGTCAGCCATCACAGTTGATTTGTGTTATTGTTTGTTTTACTTACAGCTTATTTAAATATAATGTTATATTTAAATGTTGCTCCCAATTTGTCAAGGAGAAAAGTGAGAGGAGTCATCCTGTTTGGATTTTGCTTTTCAGTTGCTATTTTTTAACTTGAGAACCAGTGGAAAGGAAAAAGAAACTTGTATATAAGACTTATGTTGCTGGTTTAAAGAAGAGAGGCAATAATCATGGCATGATAGACAACTTCTATTTATAAATAAATCCATCCTTAGCTACAATTAATGAACTGAAGTAGAGAAGCACTAAGTATCCTGACCTCTTGCACAATGGGCTCCTCCCAGTGGGTTTTGAAATACAGTATTTGTTTTCATAGTAGTTAGGATTCCTCCTCATTTTGACGTGAATTATCTTGCAGCTCTGCAGAGAGCTGTCTTTCCTCTTGGGAGGGGTATGACAAAAGTGTTTTGTTCTCCATTGATGAGATCTGCCTCACTATGTGTGGGGGAAAGAGAATAATGTCCCTTAAACAGTTTTGCAATTGCACAGTTTTAGCTGCAGTGCTATTATTTGTGTAGAATGCTACCCTAAATTACTAATCTGTGAAATTTACATGAAAGTAAGATATCAGTTAATTATTGTTGTAGAGTACTGCCCTAAATTATTGATGTATGAAATTTGTAGGAAGGTAAGATATCAGTTAATTCCTGAGATTTTATTTAGATGAAAACAGAATCTTGATTTCCTGGACATGTTTCTTATATTCTGTAATCTCTAGAGCCACAGAGGATTTATTCAKTTGGTGGTGCATCTTCTTTTCTGGAAGGGGCTCTCTGAATCTCATTCAGACATGACACACGTGGTCATGACTGTGATATTTTGTAGTAAACTACCTCTAACTTCAGGTTTAAGAAGGAGAAATCATGATTGSTGCAAGCTGTAGCTACTTAATTCTGCACACAGTAGATGATTCTATGCACACCATTGTTGGTTCTTGAGATCTCTGATAAGATACCTCTTATCTCAAAATTCTGCTCAAATTTATGTAGAGAGAGGTGAAATAGATTCATTTGCTGTTCTTTGTCTTGTTTTCCCCTTATGATCTTCCAAATATAAGTGCTCAGATGTGTGAGACACAACATTTCTGCTAAGAGTGGGAAAACTTGGAGAGGCAACATCCATTTTGCACTTTTGTGCCGTTTCTAGTAACTTCTTATCACCCTTCTCCATTCCATGTGTTTTGGAAGTAGCTGATCTGTAGTTCTTGGTGCAGGAATTTTGTGTTTTGGATTAGTCCACTCACTATCTCTGAGGAACTCCAACTTGCTGGAAGTTGGRTTGGGCATATGGTGGATGAATTGCATTTATTTTTAAAGTTGAACCTCTGGATTTTGAAGACCCAAGTATTTCCAATGTGTTTTTAAAGGCTTAACAATGCATCTGCTGYGGGAGGCTGTATTTCTGGTAGATTTCAGCACATAAAGGTGATGAAATTATTGTCAGATCTCTTTTGCTTCTTGGAAATTTCATCCCCACATTCAGWTAGCATGGCCTCATTTTTGTTTTAATTTCCAGCATATTTGAATTGCTACACTCCAGTAGATAAAAGCAAAAGGTAGAGACAATAAACATGCTGCTTTTGCAAGTTTCAGTGTGCTCTGACATAATTAATGTTAACAGAAATTTGCATAATGGTTACCTATTTTCTTTTGTTCCTTGGTACTATTTTCAAGCAACATTTGCTGTGATTACCATCACCACTTTCCAATGGCTAAAAGTAAGGGGAAATAATTTTTTCAGCAGTGTTGAGCATCCTTACTTAACTTTTATTTGTTTTAATGATTGTTCAAATGTTAACAAGCCAAAAAACATCCGGTGAGCTCTGAGATTGGTCTGAGTGGTGTTGGCTACTGGCTGCAGGACTCTGCTCTTGCAAAACATGAAAAAATATTCTTAATTCTGCAAGTCAGGCGCAGCATAGGGATAACTCCTGTTTGGTTTTTTTTAATGGGTTCCTATAGTTTGGGGTTTTGGCAGCAAAGAGCCTATTCCAGTGTGCTGTGCTGCTGCTCTGGTTCATCTCTGGCTCCTGTTTGTGTGGGCTGGTGCAGTCACTAACACAGTTCTGCTTCCCATCCTGGGCTGCTTCACACTGCCAGTGTCACRGCAGTTCAGCTGCGTGGGGCTTGAAAGCACCACTTTCCCCCAGCTTACAWCCCAGGATAAATAATCACGTCTCATGTGTTTAAACCAGCTGTCCTGGAGCGTGGAATGGTTTCTTTTCAAAAGTCTCCTCGTGTATTTCCGTGTGCTTTGCGTGCACAAGGTGGGATTTGCTCACAGGAGCATTTTCCTGGTACGTCCCTAAGGAAACCCTTGTGCTACTCTGGTGGGAAGCAACTCAGTTTTGTAGCTTCAGAAATGGTGGTGGGTCTCTCCTGTTTGCTCAGGCAGGGATAGCTTTAGATGTTGTTTGGGGCCAGGTTTTTGCAGGTCTGTGGCTGAGCATGCAGTGCAGGAGGCTGCTGAGGACCCCAGTGAAGTTATATTTAGCAAAGTGCAGATAACTGCTTGCCTGAGGACAGCTCAGACCTTGCAAGTACTTGTTTATCCCAGGCCAAAAAGGACCTACATGAACATTTCAGGCCTGTTTAGCTCTGGACATGCCATTGTCTCACCAGGCACTGTCTGTTTGACACTGAAATATTGATATAAAATCGGAAAAATGGTAAAATTAAACTTCTCGCCACTCTGTCYGTGCACAGGGCTCTGTGTAGGGTGGTCTTGCAGTCAGGTATTGCATCAGAGCYTCCTGGGCAGGGCTTCCCCAAATCACCAGAACCAGAACCTGCCCTTCAGCATGGGTTCCTGACAGACACATCCCTTTAGATCTTCTTTTACCCATGATTTTAGAATAGGGATTTTTTTTTTTTTAATGCTGATAACTGATGGTTGATGCTTGGCCCTGAGACGTTTTGTGCTCTAAAAGAAAAGTTACCTATCTTCACCTTGCATTTGCTGCTGTGTATCTTCTTTTCCAGCTTGTTCATGACTGAAATATATGTTTATTGAGTTTTGCCTTTTTTATCACCTCAATGTATGCATTGTTCTCTGGTTGTTGGTTCTTTGAGTGTTTTCTTTTTTGTTTGTTTGTTGGGTTGTTTGTTTGCTTTTCGGGTTGGTTTTTTGGTGGGATTTTTTCTTCTTATCAGTTGTGTTAAACAGCACTAGCTCAACCAGATGTTCTTTAAGGCGATCGCACTGCTAGTATTTCATTATTCTGTAGTAAATAAGATAGCAATGTTAGTATCTTAATATTATATTATTATCCTAATAAGATAATATGAATGTTTAAAAATTGAACAGGCACAAAGCAAAACCCAAAGCCAAACAAAACCACAAAATCCCAGCATTTTCTAGTTCATAAGAGACCTTTAGTTCTACTGCTATAGATTTCAGAAAATCCACAGATTCTCCCTTTTGGGCTGGTTTGCTGGAAAGTAAAAATTAAGAAAATAAAACAYAACAGACCTGAACAATGATGTTCTCCCTCCACTGAAATTACTGCAAAGATGAAATTAAAYTCTGAGGTTCTTTTCCACATTGAGCCATTTCTGTGATAAGTGTTCTGCTCGTGGCCTCTGACAAACTCCTGGGGCCATCCAGAGGAAGCCTGTCCCTGCCTCTGTGCTGGGAGAATGCAAAATTAAGGAGACTTCACTCATTTCGCTTGATTCCTTGGAAATTATTGCCTCTGTTTCCTTCTGCAAATTAAATGCCCTGGTGTGGCTTTTTGGTGCCTCGGCTGAGCACCTCATGTTCTAAAATGTGATCCCATGAAGTCTCCAGTTTTGCTCTATAGGATCCTCATGGTGAGAGGMAAAAATGCTTTCCCTCATCCAGGGTTGGCTTGGCTTAAGAAAACATTAATTCTCTAAATCTTCGTCATGAAAACTTTTGAAAATGGTATTATGCAGAAAAGAAAGTAAATGTTTTGTTTGTGTTGCTAGCAACCAGTTTAGTCTAACTTTTTTATCTAAGAACTATATTTCTTTTGCAGATGAGAATTTATAAGATTTCAGGGAAAAATATTTTCTAATTGAATCCATTCCAGCTTTTCATCTGAGTAGAAACTTCCATTGTGAGAAGGCATATTATAATTGTGTTCATTTTAAGCAGTAGGTAAGAGATTTAAKATAGGGAATTTTTTTGTCTTCAGATAGTTCAGGTGATTTGAATTTTCAGAAAATCTATTTTTGTTAGAACTATTATTAGAACTTAATACAGGTTTCTTGAATGCAAAGATTTTGATGCCTTTTATCATTAATAATAATCCATACAGAAAAATGTCTTGCTGGAGTTGGATTTGTAGTGCCCATGAATGGATCTGACATAGAGATTAATAATCATATTTTTCAAGATGAAGTGGCATTTGATCACTCAGGAATGACCTATGATTAGTTAATGCTCTGAAATGGCCTTTGCCTATGGAATAAAAGTGTCATATTTTAATTATTCTTACATGATAGAACATGTAGTTCTCACTGGAGTCAGACAATTGTTCCTCCAGACATTTTTGGGGAAAATGGCCCYGTGGACAATCAGTTTAGAGTTCAAGATGTTCTCCTGCTGCTGCTGAACCTGGGAATGGCTCAAGTGTGAGCTGCCCCCCTGTGTCATTAATTCCATGTGAGAATTGGGTTCCCCTCGTGGCTCCRTGTTGGGACCACTGTGGTCACAAACACTTCACTGTTCTTCATTCTTGTGACAAGAAGGGGGAAAATGCATCCCTCAACCCACCTCCAACCAAGTGAGAATCTCTGTTAGCTGTGAAAATATCCATCCTGCTGTTACCAGAGTGTGTAGTCGAGAAAAAATGTTTGTTGTCAAATTTCTGCCTCTCYGACAGTGTTCTACAAAGAAAGAAAGTGAAGTACTCCTTGTTTTTTAAAAATACTCCTTTCATTCTTGTTTTTCTTAAAGCTTACCTAAAGAGTCCCCTAAGGGTTAGGGGACTGGTGAAATTGAACAATAAGAATAGGGATGTAACTGTAGGAAGAGAGAAATCAGTAAAATTTTTTTCACCTTCATTGCATTCCTGAWCCTCAACTTGCATGATTTCTTTCTATGAAAATCAGAAGATAATGAAAATAAGATTTGATTTTTCTATTAAAATAAGAWTTTGGCCTTTTTTTTTTCTTTGTTGGCTTCTTTAGGCTCTTGGATGGAAAGAAATGTTCTATTCATGTCTTGACAATTTATAGAAGTGTTTATGTCCTTCTATGAACTCAGTGCTGCTTGGAATTTTGGCTTTACTGGAATTTTTTCATACTCAGTACATATATCTCATGATGCATTGAGTTATTTCCACATTTGTGGGTGGGACACAGCACACACAGATGTTCAGATTGCTCAGATTAGGTGCACAGTCTTCAATATGTTGGGTTTTTTTGGTTTTTTTTTTTTGAATGGGATAGAGTAACTCCATTCAATGAAGCTTTTATTAAATAGTTAGGTGTTTGGATATTGAAGGCTTCAGCAAGTGGCTGTCAACATTCTGAAGGGATTTTTTTTTCTCAAACAAAGGGTAAAATACCATCCTGAAAATAGTCAATGGTTGTTCTAAATGAGTGCAGTGTTATTACTCACACTGGAAAATTGTTTGCAGTGCTTAGCTGGGAACACTTTTATATTTTGCCTCGGTCTAGGCATTATCTCATGCTTATTCACGTGGTTATACATTTACTTTCCAAAGAAGGGGGGGAGAAAGAAAAAAAAGTCATGTGCAATCCTGGAGCTGTTTACTGCCAGCATATTCGGGGGGAATCAGACCCAGATTACTGCAGAACGTTGGCACGTCAGCTCCAAGGGTGGATTCACCCAGCACTCTATAGTTTCCATTACTTCCCAAAGCCTAAAGGTCAAGTGTTTGAAGGGAAGCAGCTCCCAAGACAAGCTGTCTTCATATCTGACAGTTATTACTCCAGACAGTTCAGTTGTGCTTTATTATATTTTTTTAAAGGAAAGCTGCAGTCTGGGCTTCACATGTAGGAATAGGATCAGTTGACAGGTAGAATTAAAATACTCCTATTATGCAGCACGTAATGTGGTGGTGTTTTTTTTAATCTTGGAAGTATTAATCATTTATATTTTGTTACCTTGGAACCTTTACTGACAGTAATATCACCAGCACTCCTGCAAGTCTTGCTCTTATTTTGGAGATTTTTGGCTGAAAGCACATACATATATATGGGTCTACCTTTCATAATGTTTGTAGAAACTTCTCTGGAGGTTTTAAAAGGCTTGCATGGTGCTTTTTTCAGTGTTTCGTGTTCATGCTGCATATGCTTTGTGACTGTTCAGAAAAAGAACTTCACTCTGCTCCTTTAAGCATTTTACTTAAATAAGTTGTGGTTTTTTTCTGGAATAATTTTTAAATTGGGAACCTGACCAATTATGATGAACCTGACCAATAAATGAAGAAAATGAAAAAAAAAACCAAACCAAACCAGCAAACCAACAAAAAAGCCATCAGATTAAATTAAAAATCCTTGGCAGGTATCCTTTCCTACTTTCAGGGAGGCTCAAGCCTCAAACTCAAGGAAGGTGCTGTGTGATAAGTTTGTGTGGCAGTTGTTTTATGGTAATGGCCCATGTTCTGTTCTTAGCCTCTAGGAAATAAATTATGATTTAAGCTATCTCATAGGGCTTTCCCTCTGAAATCTAAATTAACACAGTTGGGAACTGTTCATGCATTTAAGCCCTGAGACCTGAATCCAGATGTTATGTCTAGAGTCTATTGTATTTTTGCCACACTATAAATAACATRAAAAACAAGGAAGAAAACAAGTTTAGATCTTTAAGTAAAGCTGATTTCCTAATTCATTTAGGGCAGGTTTTAAAAATAATAAAAAGTGCAAGTGTTTTACTCTGCTTCCTAAGGAAACAAAGCTTATGTGGTCATGCTGTGTGCCTCTGCTGACTGCCAGCCTCTTGCCTCCTCCCTTTCCCCCCAATAACTTCTGAAACTCCTGGACAATTTCAAACAGATTTGACAGGAGTAAAGGTCTCAGAGATATCARGTTCCTACTAGTTTCATGGAAATAGGTGCCTGGATGGAGAAAAAGAGACCCTATTCATGTGCCTGCTTTGGAAAAAGCTGTGGAGTGAGATCAACTGTATTATTAGACACTAGCAAATCCTCATGGGAGAGGAGAGAAGTTATGAATGCATTAAATAAGGGAAAAGCTTTGACTGGATTTCTCACCTTTTTAGACATTAGGGGATCCAGCACAAGAGTCATAGCCGTAGGAAACCAGCCTTCAGTAGTTCCATTGCTCACAGACAYTGCTGCTGCTCTGCGAGGTGGGAACACATCTGATCCTGCCTGGAGCCGCAGAATTAATGAGGGAAAAGGTGAAAAATAAAAAATAAAAAAAATAAAGGTCCTTTAAGGGTGTCCTGCTTCACTCCTCTTTGTTAGCTCCCTTCAGAGGCAGAGGGGTAGCAGGGAGGTGGATGTACAATATTGCCTGAAGTACAGAAGGGAATGCTAAAAAGAGGGGAAGCATACAAGAGGAATGAAGCATTTGGAGTGCATGCATAAAGTGCAAACCTGCTGGGTTTTGTGTGGTGAAATAGTAATTTCATACCAAATCCAACAAAGTGCTTGATTTGTTGGTTCTTCACATAATCATGTTATCGCTGTTTGTGGAATTATAAGGTATAGTTGCCCGTTGCATATTTATTGTTCTGAAAAGTAACTTCGGCACCTGATTTTTATAGATTTTTTTTGCCTTTGGCTTTTTTAGTCCAATTGCTTTGGATTTTTTTTTTTCTTTGGTGAAGTGAAGCAATTTATGTGATTACCACTGGAGGAAAAACAAGGAAAAAAGTGGAAGAGATACCTGATGTTACAAGTGCTGAGTATTACCACTGCAGTTCATTTTAGTATTCAGTGTATTTCTAATTTTAAGGGATTTAGTTGCACTGTGGTCAAAAAGTGGGTGGGTGGGGTGGGGGGAAATTAGGGGCAGCTTTCTGTGGCTTAGCACCTTGAGAGATGAGCATTTCTGTGGTGCAAATGCTCTGCAACTTTATTCAGTTCATGCCTTTTTTGGAAACGCATCTAACTTTTTACAAAGATATGATTTGGGTCTTGCAGATATATACATATATACATATATATATACACATACATGTGTGTATATATATATATATATATATATATCTGTATAGGTTTAAGGTTAGCTGAGAGGAAGTGCTTTCATGAGCAATATTTTTTAGAGTAAGACTCAAAGAAATGGTTACAGAGCACTTTGAGGCAGTGGAATCACAGCCTGGGTAGATCCTGAGCAGACCATGCCACAGCTGTCAAAATTCAGTAGCTAAAGACCCTTTCAGCCTGGGTGGGATTAAGCTTCACAGAAGTAGCTGATGGGATAGATATGTGAAATATGGTGTTTCTGAGGAGTGTAGAGATTAAACAAGGAAGTTTTCCAAAGGCTTTAAGGAAAGACATATAGACATAATGCCTTTTGTGAAAGAAACCCAGTAGTTACTTGCTCAGTAGGTGTTTTTGGTACTCTAACCTATGTACATGCCTTTCTTTTTTCTTGGAGGGGGGTATTTAAGAATTATCTGATGTTCTTACTATTTTCATTTACCATTTTTAATTCCAAGACTATSTGGAGAACCAGGCATCCTAAAATGTAGATAATTCCTGTATCCCGGTGATTCTTACACAGGATACATGTGGCAGGGTTAAAGGAAAGAAAGGAAACATGCAAATTGATTTATGTGACAGTTGAACACTATCAGTGTTAAAGTCTGTGTCTGTTTTCTGTGGATTTTCACTGTCTACTTCGATGCGGTTCATATTTGAAATTAAATGTACAGTCCTGATCATTCACAGTCAAGAAATGCARGCTGAAATTGAGAGGAAGGTTGTGTGGTATGAGGGATAGAGAAAGTAACATGTATGTAGCCAAAGCTACATGGAGCTTTAGTCCAACAGAAAAAAATGCTGGCTGAGAAATTTATTTATCTATAAATTATGGAGTCTGAACTTGATAGAGGGAAAAGAAGACTCCAAGCCAGGGAATAGAGTATGTCCTAGAACGAATGGATACAAATTGGGTATGTGTTGGGTATGTGTGTGTTTAGGAGACAAATTAGGAAAAATAAACTGACCTACACTAAAGAGATGAAGAAAATCTTGTGAAAAGTTAAATTCCTGTATGAGGGGGTTCGTGTGACACTGTTTCTTGTGATTGCACAGAGCTGCAGGTCCCACAAAAATGATGTTCAGGCCTCCAGAGCTCCTGCCCAGTCAGTAACTCCGTCAAAGAGCTTTCAGGMTCAGAGCCTGCTGCCCAGGATGAGCATGGCTGGATGAGGGGTGGAAGGAGTAACAGAGCCTTCCTTGTCCTTGTGGGGATGGCTATCAGTGTGTTTGAGCACCTGGTGATGTTCCARATTTCTCTGTGGTTTGCCTCCTTGCACCCCAATCCTTACAGGGCCCACAGGCCATGAATGTGAGGGGTTGAGGGTGTGAGGAACAGTGGAGCACTCTCCAAAAAATACTTGGCACCTGCTCCCATGCAAAACAGTGAATCCAGGAGGAATTTCATTTCCAGTGGGCATGGAGCTAATAGGATGGCAATTCTGAAGGTTTCTGCAGCGTGTGGTAAAAACCTGAGAGAAATCTCAATCACGTCAGCTGTTTTGCTCTAAGAGTAGATGCAATGCCTTCGTCAGGGGTGAGGTTTGTTGCAGGCAGGGTTTTCGTGTTAAACTTGTTTTTTTGGAGTTGGTGATCATATTTTTACACCGTCTGATGTAACCTGACAGATTTCTTGGCTTCCATGGTGCTGTGTAATTTTTTCTAGCTTCCTAGAGTCTGCTGTTACAAAAGCAACTTCTGGTTTCACGTTGTCATCGCTGTATTGTGCAAGTCTGGTGTGCTCGTTTTATTACCACACCCAGGGATGTCATAGTTACTGCTGAATGATTTCCCTCGAGATAATAGTGGCACAGCTTTAAAAAATCAAGACCACTCACTGATTGACTTAAGAAATAAAAATGGTATAATGCTTTCCAGATTCAAGCTTGTAACAATACTTTCTTTGTGTAAGTGTCAGCATCATTCATTTGTAGGTCATATTCTTTAACCCTGTACATGAATTTTCATTAACATTTTTCTCTTTTAAATTCTTAGGTATTTTCATAGTGAAAGCTTATTTTTATCCAAGTGTTGATTCTACCTTATTTCAGAGTCTGTGAAGYAGGAGAGGTAGCTGATACTTAACAGCTTGTCTGTCTTGCAAGAGCTCCAGTTCTCAACAGAGAAAAAGAAAGTTGCTGTATCTCACATGCAAGGCACAGCTTCCTTTTGTAACAATTCCTCTGGAATTCAATTAATTCCAGTTTAATTATGGCATTCAGACTCTGTAGTAAAGAATTTGCTTTCAGCACCAGCAGTAGGCAAAGGCATGAGTAGAGGGCTTCAGGGTGGCTCACCTGTACAGCTTTTAACAGCTTCTCCTAGCAGGATTTTTCTAGGTGGCCATGGAGCTGGTAAGGAGGACTGGGGCACCTCTGCTATGAAAACAGRCTGAGRAAATTGAGTTTGTTCACCTTGTGAAGGAGCAGGTTGTGTGGAGACCTGAGAGCACCTTCCAGGATGTGAAGRGGCTGCAGGGAAAGGACTCTGCGCGGGAACKGGAGGGACAGGACAAAGGGGAATGGGTAGAAATTTAAAGAGGGGAAATTTAGGTGAGATGTTGGGAAGAAATTGTTCCCTGGGAGGCCCTGGCACAGGTTCCCAGAGAAGCTGTGGCTGTCCCTGGATCCAAGGCCAGGTTGGACAGGCTTGGAGCACCCTGCAACAGTGGAAAGTGTCCCTGCCATGGCAGGGGTGGCACTGGATGGGATTTAGGGTCCCTTCCAACCCTTCACATTCTCTGATTCTGTGACTCTATGCTCAGAACAGGGCAGTGACAAAAAGGATTTGTTGTTGTGTGGGTCTGCAGGGCTTTCCTGCTCCAGCACAGGGGTCACAGCTGCCTTCACAGACTCCAAGAAGCCAGACAGGGACTGCACAGCTGCTCCGTGCTGGTGGGCTGCTCTGGAATTTATTTTTTTCCCCCACAAATTCCTCTTTGATATTTCCCTGGGGAAAGGACATTGCTTGGGCAATACCTTGCAGGAGGCAGCATCTGTGTGTGAGGATGTAGGTGTTTGTGGGTGTGCTAGCTCAGAGTGAAATGCTGTTTTAGGGGCAGAGCACAGGGATCTCTGTGTCTCACCCAGGGTAGGAAAAGTGGGAGCAGAGTGAGCTGGGTTAGAGCCTGTAACAGGCTGTGCAACGCTGGCTTGTGGGATTAAACCTCTGTCATTCAGTTCACACTCTGGGAATATTTTCATTTCAAAATCAGACTCGAGTCTCTGTGAAGTGTGCTCTCTCCAAAAATTATTTGTTAATTAGTTTTCAAAACAGAGAAGGAAAAATTGAAGTACTGTGGGTTAAGATTTAATAGGAGAGAGGCTCACAAATACACACAACATATATATCTATACATACATCTGTATCTACACATCTGTATATCTATCTATGTATCTGCTATACCCTGCCAGGACAACAAGAACAGAATCTATCTAATTTCGTGGTAGCACAGATTTCCTTAAACATACTGTGGGTGAAAAAATATTGTTAGGAAACGTTGTTAGAATATTTTACTAATACAGAGAGAAGTCACAACCAGCAAAGCAGATGCAATGAGAGTTTCTAGCATGATTTCTTTTTGCATATAGACACAGTGAAAAGTTGTTATTTGAAGTTAGTGTTTAGTTTCAGATTCTGACTTAGAAGAGAGGCATTGCTGTGCGTCTCCTTTCAGTGCATATCTTCTGATAATTATTGCCTTAGATATGATAACTTTCATATTTAGTGAAGTAATGCAAAGATTAAAGAGCAGATATGTGTTTAGTTTAATGCAAAATTAAAATTCACTGTCTCTATACAATAATGAAACTTTCAGTTTTGGAATCTTGTGTGAAAAATGTGTTGTATCATTTTTTAATACCTGTGAGTTTCTTATGTGAAGCACATCTTCCCACAAGCATGAGCATCTAGAAGAAAAACTGAGAAACTTTTCAGTTATTTCTGAAATATTTTGTGTCTTATGATTAAGATCACTTCTTTCTTCATCCCTAGAAGGCAAACAGTGGGCAGGGTGAGAGGTCAGGGGAAAATGAGATTTTTTTCATAAGCTTCTAATTCTTGTTTTTATTTCTTAAGCTCAAAGTACAGGCCTGGTGGATACGTGATGACTGATTTCTGATTCAGGGAACACAGTTTTCTAAATGCTTCTGTGTTCATCTTCTGCGCCTTTAAAAAAATAAAAAATTGAAAAAATAAAATCCCAACAAATAGTAGAACAGATATTGAAGGGCAGCAGTGTATCAGTCACAGTCAGTCTGTTGTCCCCTGGGACCTCTTCCAGGTCTGCTCCCTCTCTGTATAAATGAAGTGTTTAGTGCTTCAGTGTTTTACATAATGTTTTCTTGAATGGTCTGAAAGGGGAAGTAGAAAGCACATTAGTTACATCTGCAGATGATGCAGAGCCAGAGAGCTGCAGCAGCTGTAAGGACGGTGAGAAATTTAAATTCATCTGGGGAGCGGCAAAGTGCAGGAATTTACAAAGCTAACAAGAAAAAAAAAAAATTAAAATTCACCGTTACAAATTTACCAAATCACCTCGGAAACGTGATCCCAAACCAAAGACATGTTGCTTGTCAAATTAGCTTAGTGAGGTGTTAATGATGTTTTCTTTCACTCCTGCAGTAAGCAAGAGCTGTTTATCTTGATATCCCACCCGGTTAACTGTTTGTTGTGGTATCCTGATCTTTAACCACTTCCACTGCATCTCCCTGGAACTGTTTGCAGTGTGGCTTTGGCGATGAAGAACAAATAACTGGACTGTTTCTTGCTTTRGTTGCAAGGAAAATCTTAGCTCTGTGTGGGGAAAACGAACATCTCCTTTTTAACGATACACTTTTTCCCCCCACAACACTTAATTTTAATAGAATTATGTCTGCAATTCACACGCCTGCCCCAAATTCAGAATCCTTGGATGTAAAATTGTGTTATTTTGTCATTTTCTCCTCTACCAGTCCACTTTCCAGTTCGGGATGCCAGCAGGACTCCAGAGCAGAACTGCCTTGAGATTTCTTTTTTTTCTTGACGTTGTTTTAGTCCTGCTTTGGGAATTCCGGGGGCCTTTTTGGCTTATCAGCCTCTCAGCACCGGGCTCCTGGTGGGGCAAACACCACTCGGCTGTAATTTGCCGAGATAGCAGCGTTGCTATTGTTAGTGCTGACGTCTCTGCCTGCTAAATAGGTGGTGTAAAACAATTCCCTGCTGGAGGAACAGCCTCAGGGAAGGGGATTTTGGTGCACTTCGTGTGAATTTGTGCTGTTCGAGGGAGGCAGAGCATCCCCATACAGTGTGGGACCACAAGGCACCTTAAAGCCCATCTCATTCCACTCCTTTCCATGGGCAGGGACACCTTCCACTGTTCCAGGCTGTCACATTAGTTTTGTTTTAATTAGGGCTGTATCCAAACATTCTGTGTTTTCCTGGAGGTAGCTGGATAACGTGCTCCCCACAGCTATCCTAAATTAAGATTRGATGGCTGCTGGAGGAGGGGAGATAGAGAAGAACACTTGTTTTGCAGAAAGCCTTACTATTTTTTTCCTTTTTTAGTTGATTTGTCAGCACCTGCATGATAAATTTAGGCCTCCTGGTGATGGGCTTGCTCTGCTCACCTTTGTGATCCTCA
Organism: Cardinalis cardinalis; assembly: GCA_014549065.1. Taxonomy (NCBI): domain Eukaryota; kingdom Metazoa; phylum Chordata; class Aves; order Passeriformes; family Cardinalidae; genus Cardinalis; species Cardinalis cardinalis. The sequence goes on along the minus strand of JACDOX010000227.1, from coordinate 677,866 downwards.
TAGAAATGGGTCAGAGGTCTCAGTGTCCAAGACACAGAAGCAGGACAGTGAATTTTAGTGTGAGAAAGTAGGTAATAGTCAGTTGCTTCACATAAAGGCTGAACTAAAAGCTACATTAAGGATTTAAAAGTCAGTTAAAGTCAGTTTAAAAGTCAGTTAAAGTCAAATTAAAGTCAGTGTTGGACTTCAATATCTGCAAAGATGGACACGTACTCTGTGTCCCTGTAGCAATGTTGGGTGCTTTTTTTTCTATAATTACAATTGCARTTACAATTTGGAGTGTCTGCTGTGTGTGTCTGGCATGATTTTGGTTGTTCAGGCTTTCAGAATAATTCTACTGCTAGTCTAACTAAATTTCGGGATTATGCWTTTTTTTTTTCTTGTACAGTGAAAACTATAATTTGATTATCCTGRTTAAATAGATTTGCCTATACCTGATCTCAGTTGAATGTATTAAGGCAGAAGACAAAGATGATGTGCCCTCYTTGCTATTTCCTTCACGGTAAAAGGTTGTGATGCTATTTATCTGTGCTACTGTGCCTCTCTCTATCTCTGTGAATTCTTTATCCAAATAGCATGGTGGTGGCTTGCAAGTGATGAAAAACAGTTTCCTTTACACAAACGTGCATCTTTGTTACTGCTGTCAGACAGCAAGTGTGATATTCAGRGGGTGCACGCCAATCTGTGGGCTACTGATAGTGTAATCTAATTTCCAAAAATAAATTAAAAGCATCTTTTCATCTGTAGCCATCAGATGCACGCCTGCTAAAGACAACAACACTTTAGAGACAGCACATGTGAATTTGGTGGCTAATTGGAAATTAAACCTTTGGGTTTTCCACATTTTCTGACAGACTGACCTTGCTGAAGGAGGTCAGGGTGGTATCATGTGTTGGGGCAGAGACTTCCACAGATAAAGGGTCCACGTGGAAGGACTGTTCCTTGTTTCAAACAATGTCTTTGATAGCTTTGTGAGCAGCTCTTACCRAGCCTTTTTCAGCCAAAACTTATGCATGGCATTAGTGAAACTTCCACTTTAAAAAGGTAACAAGCAATAGGCATTTTTTTAATAGGTGTCTTTTATTTAATTTTCCATGCCCTCCCAAGTAAAATGGGGGGAAAACCAAATCAAACTGCGTTTCTGTTTTAATAGGTGAGGTGCCACAGYGCAGAGTGAACACTTCCCTAGTGTGTGCCACTTACATTTATGCCTTTTTAAAGATGTTATAGCTGTGTATGCAAGTCAGAAAGATGGGTAATACTTCCCTCCATAGGGAAATGCCACAAAATTTCTGGCAGTCTTTTTGAAGATCACAAGATGAGAGAGACAACCCCTTCTCCTTCTTCCACTCCCTCGAACTGTTGTGTTAGATATTAATGTGTCTTCACCCAGGCTTGCATGGTTATAGCTTAGCTGGCACTGGTTTCTATGTATTGCTGAGCCATTCTTCCTTTAACATGACTAAAACAACAGTCTTCTGTTGTTTATCCCAGACCAGGCAAAACAAATGTGTTCAGACTTCCTGTATATCCTGTACAGCATCCCCACTGCTGAAGAAACACAGTGGTTCAGTACAGATCCTCTCACCTCACTGCCTTGATGAGGCTGCCTGTTTAATTGGAGGAGTCATTTTAAGACTAAGAACTTGCTGTCTGAACCCTGGAGGTCACAACTTGCTGGCTAGATTTTTCAAATTAGCTGTATAAATCACAGAATCATAACATCCCAGGATATTTGGGGTGGGCAGGGATGTGTGGAGAGGATCTGGTGCATCCCACAGGAAGGTGTCCAGCTGGGGCTGGGATGTCTCCAGCCAGGGACACTCCAGGCCCTCCCTGGGCAGCTGCTCCAGGCCTCTGCTGTCCCTCCATGGACACAAGTTCTCCCTCCTGCTGCCCTGCACCTCGCTGCCCTTTATGTGATGGCCACTGCTGCTGCTGCTGGCGCTGGCAGCACCGAGCAGAGCCCGGCCCGTGCTCTGGCAGCCCCTGGAGATGTTGGGGTGCATGGATGGGATCCCTGCCATGGTTCCCTTCTGCAGCCCGCCCAGCCCAGAGATGCTGCCAAGTCCTTCTCAACATTGTGGCCCTCTGGAAATAATTACCGTGTAGATTATTCCACATATTCCTCCATTCTCTGCATGACAAAATTATTATCTCCCTTTAAACTGGAAGACTGTAAGGTGTTTCTTATGCTTTTTAAAGATGTAGTCAAGTTCACTGGGGCAAAGCCTCAATGAAGTGTTTTGTACAGTTGAAATAACTTACTCTTTCCTTGTGTCTCAGTTCAGACTTGGATCTCTGAAGCTGCAGGAAGTCCCAAASCCAGCAGAGGTGATCAAGGAACTCATTGGTTACTGCCTGGACAGCCTGGGGAAGCTGCAGGCCAAAACTGAGCATTTGCAGAAGGAAAATGAAAGGCTTTTCAGCAACTGGAGCGAGGTGGAGAAGAGGTGAGTTCCCACGTGGATTCACAGGTGACACCTGAGAAGCTCAGCAGCAGTGGACAGAACTTTTTATTCATTTGAGACATGTTTTGAGCTCAGGTAACCACAGCCCATGTGGTTGTAGATCTCCTCCCTTTGATAAAAAGATGCAACTGATACTAAAAATTTGGGATTAAACGTGGTTTTAGCTTATGAGTTAGGAAAAAGCCCCWAACACCTCAAAATCTGTGGAATTACCTTCACTTTCTTTAGGAAGCCTTTTCATTAATATTATTTCCTATGATTCTTAGGACTGGCAGTGTAAATTATTTACATTTTTGAGTGGGGAATAAATTACTGTTTCTTTCATCTGTTTTCTTTGTTGAAGAAGGCAGAATTGAAAGATGAGTGCTTATTATAGGAAAAAGTACCATTATTTTTCAAGAGATTTTTGTAATTGCTGTTGCATTTACAATCTGAGTTGTCTATCATTCTGTAGTGAAATAATCTGTGCTTGTTTCAGTAAGCATAGAAATCTTTGAGAGAGATTTATCTTTTCTGTAGCTTTACCTGAAAAGCTTTTCAGGTAAAGCTTTTCTGTAGCTTTACCTGAAAAAACACATGGTCTAGGAAGATTGATTAAAGAATGCAGCTAATTTGCATTAATTTACCTTGAAAAAGAGAGCCGACTTTTTGGGAGGAGTTAGTTTTGTTTCCCTCTCATTAAAATGAGTAACAGTTTCTCCTGACAGTCTCCCTGACAAGCAAAGGGCCTCTCTAAGTGGTGTTTTACTGCTTAACAGTGTAATTGAACAATAGTGTATTGTATAACCCGTGTTCTGTACTGCATTACATGCTGATGTGTAAGAGGCATTAGTGCTTGTCTCAATTTCCATGGTGGGGTGGCACTTTTACAGAGTAACCCCAAAGAAAAGAAGCAAAAAGGAAAAAAAACCTCAAGAGTTGTGTKACTTTGTTCTCAGTGCAAGCTGGTGGATTTCTTAAGCATGTTTATAGTTTTGAGTAGATGAAAAATGATTTTTGAGAATATACACTGAAGGTTTTATGCCACCAGTCTTTGGCCATGTCTGTTAAATGCAGAATAAAAATAATTCAAAAATCATTTTCATTCAAGAAGTATTGGGCTTCTTTGGTTTGGTTTTTTGGGGGACTTTGGGGATGTTTCTTTGGTTTTTTTGGGAGATTTTTGGGGTTTTTTTGGTTTTATTTTTTGATTTTTCTTTGCTTTGGTTTTATTTTATATTTGGTTTTGGTTTTCTGGTTTTTTGTTGGGTTTTTTTTTTCATTTTTGGTGTTGTGGCTTTTTTAAAAATTCGTTTTGCCACAGCCCAGTTCTACCCTGCTGCCTCCCTTTGCTGTCTCGGCTCCAAACGCTGCAGAGTTGCCCCGAGCTGAACAAAGCTGTGCCTGTCTTTGTTCAGGAGGCAGGAATTCCGGATTTACATCCTGCACCCCTCACCGTGCTGAGTGCTGGAACATCAGGCACAGAGCACGTGGTGTGCAGAATTGCAGCCAGGGCACACCAGCCCCRCAGCCCCTGCAGCTCCCTCTGCTCACAGCCTCTCTCCTCAGGACTTGATCAGAATTAAAACATAGCAGGCAGGACTCTGAGGCTGCTTTTGTGCCCCTTAGCCGTGGGGCACTGGGTGGAATTATTCAATAATCCCATTTCTGTCTCCCTGTTTGAATTCTTTTGACCACCACGGAGGTTTTGGTGAGCAAGTGGCTGCCTGGGCTTGGGTGTGTGTGTGTCTGTGTGCACACCTCAGGGATGCATGTATTAAAATATCAGAGCACAACAGCTGTTTTCTTGATTTCTTATAGAAGATTCAAGGCCAATAGCAGTTTTGTTTATTTCTTACAGAAAACTTAAGGCCAGTTATTTCCAGGCCAGGTTGGACACTGGGGCTTGGAGCACCCTGGGACAGTGGAAGGTGTCCATGCCCATGACAGTGTGGGACTGGCTGGAGTTTAAGRCCCCTCCAACCCAAACCAGTCTGTGATTCCATGATAATGGAGGTGGCAAATGTTAAGTAATAATAACCWGTAGCAAAATAATTCCTTGAACAACAAAAATCCAATTTCTGGTTTGGGCACGGGGTATGTATTTTGGTTTTGGACGTCCAAAATTTGAGAGACAAGCCAAAWTCCAAATAGCTGCCAATTGATGTTGTGGTCATCTGCAGTGACAGTATATTYAAACCACAAGCAGATTATAAAAATGCAAGCTAGGTGCTTTGGGCTTGAAAATGAGTCTTCAGCATTAGCTCATCAACATTCCATACCATTGCCAATGCTGGGGGAAGGGTGAATCTGAAATGCAAGGGAGCAGTGCTGTGGGATCCAGGAATTATTTTAGAGCCCTGGGAACAGGGATGAACACCAGAGTTGCTGAATAATTTCCTTCATASTGTTGGATTGTGAAGGTTGCCACTAATAATTAAAGAAAAGCCATTAAGTGTCCTAGCTCACGTTCACCTCTGTTGAGCACGTGTGATTGCGCTGTGTTGGGTCAGCACCTGAAATCTTGTTTTTTATAATTAATTTCTCAGTTTATGGTTTGTCATAGTCCCTAGCAGTGGCTGGTTTCAGTGGGCTGTGCAGGATTTTTGATGCCTGTCACCTTGGGTGCATTTTGGCACAYGGAAAAGCACTGCAGAGAGACCTGAGGATGCACAGATTGGGAGGCACCACTCCAATAATTAACCCCCATTTAATTATGCTGGGAGCTGTCTGTGAGATGAGCAGCTCCTCCATTTGGCCTGGGGGAGATGGTGTTTGMGGGGCACAGGGCACACTCAGGCAGCACCACGTGAGGAGTGGCAATTAAAGTTTGTGTTTGCAGCCACTGAGGTATTGGAATGAAACCCAGCCAGCTCTGCTCTGTGCTCAGGTGGTGAATGCCTCAGTGAATCCAGAAGGTTCCACAGAGCCACCCCACCTGCACAATTAATGCATCTCTGTCCCTGAGACCACTGCCTTTTACCAGTCTCTACTAAATTATCAGATATGCCATATAAAAGTGTATTTTAAAGGCWCGTAAGTTGCAAGCACGGCATTAATGTGAAGCTTTTGTGATATTCAGTGTTCTGCCAAATTAATGCCATTCTGTGTCTGGAGAATGTATTTGGATGTGGACAGCTTTGAATAATGGGAGAAAAATTTWAAAAAGGTGTTCATGTAAATGAAAACAATCATATAAGATTAACTGATGGCATACTACTAATTGGTTCTGCCCAGAGGGAAAAGTTAATATTCTAATTCTAATCTTCAAGATGCTRATTTTTTTCTCCAGAGACTGAAGAAATTGGCCAGTCTTGCAGTTGGTTTCTCCACTGTACTACTCACAGTCCAGGCAGCATCAGCTTCACTTCACTGGGAGTTTCCATTTATGTGGGTTTTCCTCAGGGGATGCCTTTGCAGCACTCAAGGACCTCACTGAAGTTATCTTAAATGGCACTTTTTTGGCCAAGTCAGCCACATTTCTCAATATTTGGACCAGCTTCAACTGCTCCACCACAAACCAGTGCCTTGTCARAGTAAAGGCAGAGAGCAACCACTTTCCCTGGTTTATGTGTGGGAGAGGGGATTATCCTACAGGATTTGATACAGACAAGATTAGCATATTTTAGACAAAATCCCTTTTCTCCCCATTTTTATGTATACAGAAATAATTAGTATCAAGCATGTCCAGGCTCTTCTGGGCCCTGCATTAGAGTTTATGGTTCTTTATGAATTGTCYATTTATTCCCCACTAAACAGTTAACTTCCCTTTTGTAGGTGGGAAGTCTCCTGGTAGTTGATTAGTACCTATGATCTTTCATTTAGGAATTATTGAACTGATCTGTATGGTAATGATGTTCTGCTATTTGCATTTAAATTAGATGAATTATTTATCAACTATCAAGCATATCCCYCAAGCATTGAACAGTAGGCTTAATACTTCATGAGATTTCACACATTTCACCACTACATAAAAATTGTGAGATTTCTTTTTTGCTATTGTCTTGCTTCCTACATCATATATGGTTTTGATCTGTGAACAAAATAATTAGTATTTATGTAGGAAGTCTGTTGAAATCTCTTGCCTTGTAAATTAATATTTTTAAAGTCTGTTATGTGTCTGGGTTTAATAGCATAATAAGCATTCTAAACTTTTTTACAGCCTTGCACACGCTGGTGAAAAATATGGTTTTACCTTATGACTATTTACTATACTTACCATGATCAGTAAAATTATCAAGATGCTTATTTGCTTCTTGTGTACACAGCTAATAAAATGTTTGTGGCTCAATCCAAGGACTGAAAGGTTATGAAATACAATAATTAAATACAGAATTACATTTGCCACAAATCACTTGATTTGTTGTGTTCAGGTTTACTTGTATTCCAGTTTTGCTTATGAGACTTCATTCACCCATATTCTTAATTTAATATTCCAATTGTGCTTCCTTTTATTGACATTCATCTACCCACACAGATCAATACTAAAATTTTTTAAAAACCTGAAGTATATTTTCCTCTGAAGTTATTAAGAGCTTCTAGGCRTTTTTATATTTTGAAATTTTCTTTTCCTCTTCAATTTTATTTCACACCAATGTGTGCTACAGATTTTAAGCCTGTGTAGGTGAATCATATCTGTTTATAATCTCATTATGTGTTTCCTCCTAAGGTGTATGCCCACTGTTGTGATTCAGCATTGAAAATAAAGAACATTTGCCTGTTTAAATATTTTAGTTGTCTCAGGTGGAAGTGTGCAAGAATCTATCCAAAAAAAAAAAAAAAGGCATGAAAAGAAAGGTTCACATCTGGGAACTTTTCCATTTTGGAAGCAGASTTCCTTGCACTTCTCTGTGGAAAAACAACAAAAAAAGAGCTTACTCTGGCCTGTTTCAGGCACAGGGGGCTGGACCAGTGGTGCGTGGTTTGGAGTGGGGATTGCTGGCTGGCCTCAGGACAGAACTGTCTTCTAGGAAACTGAGGAATTGGTGTAACAGTTAATTTTGTGCTGCAGGCTGGAAAAATGCGTGGAAGCTAAAGAGGAGCTGGAGGCAGACCTCTACAGCAGGTTTGTTTTGGTGCTGAATGAAAAGAAGGCAAAGATAAGAAACTTGCAGAAGCTGTTGAGTGAAGCTAAAGAATCCGCAGTRGATGCCAAGTGTGCAAGGTATTTAATTTCCCTGGGTTTCTTGGTGYGGTGCACGTTTGAGTTTAGCTTAGCTCAGCTTCCATCTCCCTGGCCCTGACAGTGAGTGACAGTTCTTCCTGGCTGAGTGCTGGGTTATCCAAACCAATCCTGGAAGTCGGGGAAGAGGAGGATTCTTTCTGGCATCCCTGCAAGCAGCAGCAGATTGCCGTGGGTGCTGTAGCCAAGAAGTGAATGTTTGATGGATCTGTCCTGCTTTCTGCTGGGCTGCAATTGATTTTCCAATAACATCATGTCCCTGCCCTTTCCATAGGTGGTGATTTCATACAGATTCCCCCTGAGTTATTTAATTCCTTGGAGAAACAAAAATACCTTAATTTCTTCGCCTTTCTTTTGATGTTTTTAGGGATAGTATAGCTGCTACTCAGGTGGTTGTAAAGAGAGAAAGCAACTATGATGCCAGCACTGATGTGGAAAGTGAAAATCCAGCATGGGCCTCGTTGCCATCAGGTAAGACAGAAAGCATTGTCTTTGTGTTATATCACAGACAGGCTTTGTGTGAAGAAACCTTAAGGAAGGGAAAATACTGCCTGACAGATTGCTCTGTGACAAGCCCGCCAGCAAGCCTTAAAAATACCTCTCCTGGAGCAGAGCACAATACTGGCATTTTCAAATTAGAGAGGGGAGGTTTAAAAGCATGTTGCACGAGTGAAGGCACTGTCATTTCTTGCAAAGTGACAAATTACACACTTTGCAGGGCTAATGACAGTCTAACAGTATCTGAACCATCAACAATTCCATTTTAAATTCTAGGAATCATGATGTGTGTGCCATGATTGATAAAGTGTAAAAGGTAGCTCCTGACAGTTTCAATAGTGTTTAAAAAGGGGAAAGAGGGGAGGTTTAACAGCTATAAAAAGAGCTGTGTGCATAAATGGAATGGAAGTGTATTTATAGCAGAATCCACTTTAATTTGTCAGAGAATTTTTGGCCTTGTGAAGATGCTCATGAAACTTAATCTGATGAATTTTTCCAGGGTAGAGCCTTGTAAAGTGTGTGGGATGCAGTGATGGCCCATTATACAGTACAAAACATTTAACTGTGAATCAGAATTTTGGCATGTTTGTGATAAACTAGTGGGAATACCCRGGGAAAATGCTATCAAAGTTTCAAAACTGCATTGAACATTGTAATCTGGTTTATATATATGTATAGATAGATACACATATGTGTATAAAAATAGAYACATAAACTTCCCCTCAGGTCTGCAAAGGTTGCTATGGGTTGTCTCACTGGAGCTTTTTATTTCCACCACAGGTAAAGGTAATCCAGACAACAATGTTTTCCTGTAAATGTTTTCCTGTAAAACAGCAATTTTCTGTGCACATTGGGAACTGGAAGTGGTCAGGACCCTGGTGCCAGTGGCCAACAGCTTGGTCACTCGTGTTGGCCTGTTTGCAGAGGAATTTCTGGCTTTATATTAAGTAGGCAGAGCTTCAGACAAGTGGAGGAAATTGTAATCCCAGAAAGAAATAATTTAATGCTGCACCRTGCTCTCCAGAAGTCTTTGCTGTCAGGTGGTGACTGTTCAGTTCAGGTAACATGGTGAGAAATTTGTTTTGTAAAAAGGCAAGGAAAAATGGAAGGTGKGGAATCTTCTTCTGAATTCAGTGGGGCCTAACTGGCTGGGTGAGAGTTCTGAGACAGAGATATGTATTTAATAATAAAAACAACACCTACAGCTCTGCTCAGGCAACCAGGAGGGACTGGACTGGAAAATACACCAGCTGTGCATTTTTATTTTAGGTGCAAACAAAAAAATGTACTTTCTTTTGTCTTTGAGGGATGCAGTCCTCAGGGTTTTGGTCCTGACTGGAAGAGTTCAGATGCAAAATTCGCAGATAACRTGAAAAGACCATAAAGTTAATGCTCTGGGTAACACAGTTGAGCTTTTCAAGGCAATGGCACTGCTGAGCCTTCACAGTGAATATCCCTGAGGTCAGTTGCTGCTCCTCCTGTGTGCACAGCTTTCTCTCTCAGTGAACAATGGGGAAGCACAGCTGGGTGCTGAATATCTGAAGTCTGTCCTAGAATTTTCACACTCAAAAAGAGTCAGACCATGTCTTTATGGATAAAATAGTGATCAAGGATGAATGGAATGAGTGGATAGTGAAGCTCAAAGCTCCATGAAGCATCAAGGACTGTAAGATGTAAAAGATAAGACTGATAATATTTGGAATTTTTTTTGTGTTTATCTTAGTTTTCCTATATTCTAGCTCAGCATTGTATTTCTGTCCCTTTTGGACTTGAAATGTCATTGCAGGAATCAATGAGAATTAGAAGATCATTGAGGTAGTTTTAGTAGATATTGGTGAAACCCACAAGAAAATAGAAGATCATAAATAAAAAACTTCTTTGAAGGAAAGTGAAGGCAGATGTGTGTGTATGCACACATAGATGCACAATAAAAGTGCATTTGTATATGTGCATATCTAAATAATTCACTATTAATTGAAAAAGCAGCAGTGCTCAGCAGGGTTTGTGTTGGGAGGGGAAAACTTGTGGTGGTTTCATCACAAGATAATTCTGTTCTAGCACCTCATGGGGATGTTACACAGAGGCCAAGAAATCCAGACAAAATAATTTTCAGCATCATCATTTGCAAAATCAGCAAAAAAAAAATCAGGATTTGCTGAACTACAGAGTTTAAAACTCTGTCYGAAGGTTTTTCTTAATCACCAATAATTGTTCTTCTCCCTGAATTTTTGGGGCACTCAAATACCAGGGTATTTCAGTGGATGTGGACGAAAAACCTGCTGATGTTTATTAATAGAAAACTGAATTACTTACTTGGTTATCAGTCTGGTGTTGATCTGATGCAAATATTGTAACAATACTCAATGAAGAAAAATATTAAGAAAATTAGAATGATTCATTGCARTCTTTGTAAAGGGCCAGAATCTGGAGCCTAGAAGTTTAATTAATTTTTTTCTTTTTTTGGCATTTCCAGTGCTATTTGTATGTTTGATTTATGGTTTGCTTTCTCACAACAATTTATGCTTCATAGCTTAAAGGAAAGATCAACTGAAACGTGGTAGCTTTTGTCTTGCCTACACACTGATGTAGTTAATGCTTTATATKGTGAAGGGAGAAATTAAACTTGAATTAGTAAGTATTTTAAAGCACTCAGAAAAACAGCTGATGAGAATTACACCCCTTAGAAATAGTACAATGTTTATAAATAATAATGCACATATAAATAATACTGTGTGTGATCCTACACAAGAGCTTTGCCTGCCATGCCATGAGCACAGGGGGAATTTATTTGAAACCTTGTTTAGGGCTGTGAATGTGAGGCTGAGAGAGGCACAGAGCTCCAGTTCTCACTGCAGTTTAATAAATTCTGAAGCAGCAGCCACAGATGATGTGTCAGGTCCTTGAAATGCCTGTGAGCTCCTGCTTGAGAGAGGAAGGAGGAGATGAAGGAAATCCTGCTGCTGTTCCTCATGGATGGAGTGTCAGGTCCAGGACAGGGTTGGTTTTGCTTTGGCTTGTTGAGGTTTTGCTCCAGGCTTGGTGAGATTCTGAGAGTTACCAAACCCAGGTGTAGCTGTTGTTTCCTCTGCTGGTGCTTCTACCAAGTTCCCCCATCTGGAGCAGAGCTGGAAATATCTCAGAAGGTGTGGAGTGGGGTAAGGCTGTGGTTCCCTTCCTGTGCTGGTGCCAGCTGGACACAATTGTCCCTTAAGGGGGAAAAAGCAAACCACAAGCCTCAGAAATCACCAGCCTGTGTTCCTCTTAGCCCACMGGAGTGAGTGGGTGACTCAGCAGGATGCCACCACCCTCTGATGCAAGATGTTTCTGTCATTGTAGGATACAGAAGCACTTATTCTGGTTAAGGACARCCCAGTTGTTACAGGTTCCTCTTTCTTCCCCTCTGAATTGTCCTGGTTTTCTTTACTGAGCTYTTCCTCCTGAAAATGGATCAGGGATCCTGAAATGACCATATCAGTCTGATAAATCATAATTTGATATCACAGTTGGAAATAATGGCTTTGTCCTGCAAATCAACTCCTCTTATTAACTGAAAAATGTTTTAGTGGTTCACCTGTCAGGAGGCTTTTAAAACATGAGCAAGGATGGGATAAATGTTCCCCCTCTCCGCTGCCTTCCCAGGAGCTTGAAAGGGAGATGGAGGGTAACAGTTTACTCTTCAGAGTGCCTGGAAAGTGACCAGAAAAGAGAATATTATTCCTCCTCCCAGGTATATGACAAAACTGCAGGGAAAGATTTAATTATTGCAATCTATTGTAGATATGAAGGATAACACAGCAGGTGGGATGTAAGCAATGGAAGAAATTGTTTTATTATTTCTTGCTGTTATTTTCATTTATAAATGCTATTATATGTGTCTGCCTCTGGACAGAACAAGGCTGCTGTGCACCAACTTACAGTCAGCTTGCATCCTGTTTTATTTTCTCTTGTCCCTGAATTCCTTAGTTATATTTCACATTATAATTGGTAGGAGTTACCACTCCTTAGGGTGAGGAGGGATGTCACGATCTGCCCTGTTGGCTCAAATAAAATTTTATGATCTGTGTTTCTTGCAGAGGTGTGTGGAAATATTCTGCATTTCCCCAGGCATTCAGTGCCCACACTTTTCTGCGTGTTTGATGATGAGGACAGGTTCAGAATTGGTTGTACTAAAATCTCTGCAGAGCCCACAGTAAACAGGAGCAAGCACCTTGCCATCTCCCACTGCCTCACCATGCAGATGTTCTCACCCCCTCCATACAAGCTCCTGCCTTGGGGATTGTGTGTTATGCCCTCAGGACTTGGTGGCACTTTAAATTTAATTAGCTCTCCTGTGTAGTCCAATCCACTGATGGCTTGGTGCTGCTGGTKAATAAGCTTTGATCAAAGCTAATAATAATAAAAAATAGCCTGTTGTAACAGCACCCGGCTGTGCTGTGCAGTTAAAGTTCCATCTGTGAAGGCTTCTCTGTAAAAGTCTGTTTTTAAGGAGTTATAGTCCTTAGCCATCTTAATTTACCTCGGGTTTAAATTATTTCTCTTTTTGTCAGGCTGTAATTGAAAATAGTTCMTCCTGAGGAACAATCTAATTTCCCTTTCCCTTAAAGCTGTAGATACCTTTTCTTTTCTTCTCCCTGAAACTTGATACTGATTTTTTCCCCCACAACCTGGTGGTTTTGTGCCTCTGAAATACTTGTGGCGGCCAAACTGGTTTCCCTCTGTGTTACACCAGGTGTCATGGTCAAAATACATTTACAGTAAAAGTATCAAAATGTTTCCACGCCCCTTTAAAAATCCTGGAGTGAGTGTTGCGCTAAGAGGGATTTACAACATATTACTTTGACATTTTTTCTATGAAAATTATAAAAATTGCTTATATCTCTGCATATTCTCTACACACCTTCTTTCTGTTCCTGCTTCAGCATTTAAAGTGATGCAGGTGAAAGTGGTTGCCTCAAAGTGAGTCATTATTCAATGAAATTATATAATTGAGTCAGATTTATGCTTTGTTAAGGCTGTTAAAAGTTTGRAGATTGATCAAAAAAATTAGAGCAGCTAATGATCACCTGCAATGTTGTTAGGTGCAACACTGATTAATGTAAAATTTAAAAATGTTTGTTGTTGTGTTATCCACATACTACTAAATGTTACACATGAAAGACCTTTTATTTCCTTGGTGAGTTGTAAAATGTTTTCAAGTGCTATTTAATTTCTGCATAAATCACCAAATTAACTGCCTTTAATATGTTTAAGTTAAATTGTAAGAGTCTTATTTTAGAATCATTTTCAGACCAAGCTGTTGATTACAGTCTTGATGCACACCCCTGAATCCAGTGTTGTTTTTTTTTTTCCTCTTCTCCTCAACTGAAAAACTTGGTTAGTTTCAACAGTTCAGCAATGTGCACTTTGAACAGAGGTGGAATTACTTCATTTTCGGGGGGGATGRAGTTAATATATGCAAAGGAAAATAAGTGACATAAAGTTCTCAAGTAAATAAGTCAAAATTAAATCCATTCATGAAGCAGTACCTTATCTCCTTCCATGAATAATGGAATCATTTCCCAAGCCTATTTTGACACCTGTTGGTAAAGAATTTAACTCCCCAGTTGTGAAACTGCAACATCAGTGGTGCTGGAGCTGTGCCCTGCTCTGCCTCATCCTCCTCCCATGCACAGCTGAAGAGCCACTGCTTATCAGGTGAGCAGGAAACTCCTGCCAGGGGCAATCCCCATTCCAGCTTCTGTTTCTGCTTTAATCCACAGTCCCTGCATTTGTTTAGCACCCAGGGTAATGGTCCTTTTGGGATCTGGTGCAATTAAAGGACCTGGCAGGGATTAGTTTTATTACTCCAAATTGTTCTTCAATACTTGTATTATGGACTGCAGGAGAGACTGAATTTGGTGCTCAGTGAAATGCAAGCCTGCCCAGGAAACCTCTGTCACACAATTTCGTTTGGAACTTCACCCTCCCACTGTGCCAGCTGCTCCAAGCCTTGTCCAGCCTGGCCTTGGGCWTTTCCAGGCATCCAGGGACAGCCACAGCTGCTCTGGGAATTCCATCCCAGCCCCTCYCCACCCTCAAAGGGAACAATTCCTTCCCAATTTCCCATCTGACCCTGCCCTCCGCCCGTTGTAATTCAGACAGGAAGAAACAGCATCAAAAATATTTAGGCATATTTCATGACAGACTGAAAAACAGATAATTGACATGCAGAAAACACAGTGCATTTGCATTCAGTTTTTGAGAACATATCTGTGCTTCAGAAGAGTTGAAATTTGCACTCCAAGAGCACTGTTGGCTCTTGGAGAAGGATCCTTTCAGCAAGGAGAAGTATTGATTCTTGAGGAGGAMAGGTTCCTGAAAGGGTGGTGATCCTCAATGCTGGGATAAAAACCCTTACTTTCAGCTAGGGCTGCCGATCAGTGCCAGCCAGCAAAGCCTGGATGCTGCAGGTGCTGGCACACCAGGGAGCACCTGGTGTCACCTGTGGCTGTTCCAGGTTCTAGAGCAGCTCCTCTGATGCAGAGCTGAGTATTCTGCAGGCTGCCTTCTCAAACTGCACATTTCCTGTGTGTTTTGGGCAGGGAGTCATGCAGTGGGCAGCTCCCCAGTGCTGGGTGCACACACCAGTTTATTTTTGATTTGGGCTGTGGGGGCATTTGCTCTGGCCACCTGTGCAACACTCACTGCCATTATTCTCTTAATGACTTCAGAGCTGCATTACAGTGTCTCATCCCAGCAAACAGCCTGTGTTGATTAAAAGCTGGATTGCTCAGGATTGCTCTAAGCCCTGTGGTTGTTCCCTTGATTTATTGTTTTTCCAGGTTAAAGCACACATCCCTGTTTTTAACTGGAAGTTTTCTCAGCCAGGCTGCACCTTGTGAGTCTGGTGGGTCTTGGCTGGATTTGAGATTTGGTTTCCCTGTTTGGCTCTTTATTGTGTCTTTAAGCCCAGTGGAAACTTGATGGGAAACAGATTTTGCACCTAAGGAAATGTCAAAGTCATCACACTATCTAAAACAGGAATAGAAAAAAAGTTTTATTTTAGTGCTTTAAAACACCTCTGAGTAAGAAGGAGGAAATCTTATTGCTTCATCTAGAAATCATGAATGTAATACTCCTGTAAAGTTTTTTTTTTACTTATTCCCTCCTGCTCTTCTCTACTGTCCTGCTTATTTTACTGGATATTTTTGTTATTTATGTCCATCTCAGGTAAAAGGTACTCTCCTAAAGTCAACTTCCTACCTTAAGCTTTTATTTTTAAGGTGGCACATAGATCAATCTAAAAGACACTGAGAGGTGATAAAATTGCACTAGAAAAATTTGCTTTACTCAGTGAAAACCATAAATGATGGAACTAAACTGATACACAAATTCCACATAAATYGCTTGGCATGTTGCCATACTTCCTGGAAAGCAGGGTTTTGGTTTTTTGGGGGTTTTTTGTTTTGGTTTTTTTTTGTCAGTCATTGCATTGAAAGGCTGAGAAGTTCCTTTTCATCTTTAGGATGAAAGGCTCTTCTCAAGGACTTTTTCCTCAATATCCATGATGCTGCATACATCACGTGCACAGATTTAATGCAGAATATTASAAATTTGTGAAACTTGGAAGGGAAAAAATGGCTTCAAAGGGGAAAAATGGCTTCAAAATAATCCAGGCACAGTAGGCAAATGCCATCAGTAGTTATTATTCCAGATTTTGTCATGCATTTTGCTGATTTCTGCTCGGTTTTGAAGCTTCACCTGAACCTGCTGGGTTATGTACAGCAGGCCAGGTGACCTCATAAAGGAGCTCTCAGTTACACACCCTGTGTCCAGGCAGGTCAAATACCAAATTAACACTCTAAAAAAGAACTTTCCCATGTGGGAACTGATGGAGGGGAGATGTTTTCACATCTGGAGCTGTCAGCAGCATCTTATTAGCTTGTTTTATTTGTTTTGGTTTTTTTTTACTTATTATATAAATTAAAAGTAATAAAGGAAATAATGCCAAAGCAAAATATTGTAAACGCTGAGGTTTGGTTTTTTTTTTTTTCATTAGGTGCAGAGAGAACCCAGTATATATGAAANNAATTAAAAGTAATAAAGGAAATAATGCCAAAGCAAAGTATTGTAAATACTGAGGTTTGTTTTTTTTTTTTTCATTAGGTGCAGAGAGAACCCAGTATATATGAAACACAGAGAGTATGCATTTGCTCAGACATACAAATACCTAATTTATTTACTTTTCTTTATTTTTAATATCTGATGAGTTTTACTCTGTTCGGACACACAAAACATGGCACTTGCTAACCTTCTAGAGAGAGTGAAATCCATGAGGTTCACAGCTTTACATTTATATTTAGAAAAGCAGGTGCAAAACCCACTCTGGGCATCCTGAGTATGACGCCCCTATCTTAGAAACAAAATACCTAATTTTTGTTTTAAAAAGATAAATTTAAATAAAAAGAAGCTCACAGATGGATTCATCTTCCGGCAGTTTTCATCTCCATTTCACAAGTCTTTACCTAGCTTTGCTCCTGTTCCTGTGAGTTAATAGGTGTGATTGTGATCACCTGGGACCCATCACACTGAAATCATTGGGCCCTCTTTTAAAATTTTCCCAAATTTAAACCCAGTAATTCACTTTTCCAGAGAAGGTATCCTTGTAGTCAAGCTGCAAACCTCTGCTTCCCTTGTAGCTTATAAAGATATCAGTAATAACTCATTTATAACTCATTACCAATTCTGTCATGTGTAAAAAGGCACAATATCACTCTTGATGCAAACAGAAATTTGGATGCTCTGTGAGCAGTTCAGAACATACTGTTCTGGAAATCTGGATATCTAAATGTAAATTAAAATGAGTGACCATCTTTAATTATCTTCTTTTCATAGAACATGCGGTAAAATTTAAACCTTTTTGTGTAAATATCAATTATGTCCAAATTCATCATAATTAAAATGAAACAAAAAMGGTACATTACCATACATTTGTATGTACCAATATTTTTAAATATACTGAGAATATAATAAGAACTAAAACTTKGCATTGATTCCATTATAGTTTTTCTTAGCCTCTCTTAAGTAGTAAGTCCCTCAATCATTTG
Source organism: Cardinalis cardinalis (assembly GCA_014549065.1). Classification (NCBI taxonomy): domain Eukaryota; kingdom Metazoa; phylum Chordata; class Aves; order Passeriformes; family Cardinalidae; genus Cardinalis; species Cardinalis cardinalis. The sequence goes on along the minus strand of JACDOX010000227.1, from coordinate 660,650 downwards.
AAAGCCACAATCAAAATAAATTAATGTTCAGTGTTCATGTGCATGGCAGAAAACCAGTTTCCTAGGCCTGTGTGAAGTGACTTCCAGGGCATTCCTTTGTTCAGTCTGAGAGCAGAGTTTTTGGAGTTTTTTTTAATTAATAAGGATATGAAGCTTCATCCACAAARAAGTGAATGGGCAGCTCTTTGGTAACTGTGCTGATAGCTAAAAATCTCAGCTTTCAAGAGTGCCAAAGTAATTTTCATTATTTAATGGGTTAATCCATCAGTAGCTTGGAAAGAAATTGGATGTAACAAGTTCAGGCAAGACCAAAAGTCTTAATTTTTGTCTCTGTAATGAACCTGGTTGTTTCAGGTGGAGAAATAAACTCATCTTGTAGGAGAACAGCTTGGAGCAGGGTTTTGTCTCAGCTGGGACCAGGTCTTCCAGGTGTGCTCACCTGGCTGCAATGTTGCCCCAGCTTACASAGCCCCCAGATTTCCCTCTGCTGATCCTGCAACTGTCTCCAATTCCATACAGGAAAAGCAGGGTTTATTTGGGATTAGCCATACTGTGAGCTGTTGTCTCAGTCAGGAGAAAAACATCTCTTTAATCTATAGCCAGGTGTTGGATTCTCACAAGGATATTCATTACCTGGGTTCCTGGGAGAGGAGGGTCAGGTCAGGAGTATCTGATTGCCAGCAATTTCCTTGAGACCTTGCCTGGTTAACCTGTCTGCARTCCCCAGGGGTTCTTCCAGGGGCTGATGTTGGCATTCTGGCACTCTCCATGGGTTATTTGAATTTTGTCCCACCATCTTCATGTGGTGTTAATGCACTTCATCCGCTCTAAGCTCCACAGTAATTAAAAAAAAAAAAGAGAGAGAGAGAGAAATTCTATATATAAAATAAAGCTGTTGTATACTCGCTACTTGATTGTTTTTCATTACACCTCAACAAATATTAACTTCCCTAGTTAGGCATGAAATKTGGTCTACTTTGGGAACAGGTATCATTAACTAAATGGCTCACTAGTATAGCTTGTTGCTCCTTCAGGAAGCATCAAAACACTTTGGGTGCCATCTTTGAGTCCTAGCAAGACTTGGAGAATTTTGATGGAGGTGAAATTTTCTTTTGTTGTTTTTCGTGGGTTTGGTTTTTGTTTTGTTTTGTTGTAGAGGTGAGGAGAAGAAAGCCAAAAGCAGTCCCTTCACTSCATGGAGCTGCCCTGTGGCCCAGGGGAGAGGGAAGGAATATGTGATAGGCTTTGGTTCACATCTCAGTGAAGGGAGGCAGCGGCTTCTTGCACCATTGATCAGTGTGTGAGTGAGGGGAATGAGGATGAAGCAGGTGCCAAAATGTGTGYGTGTTTGTGTTGGAAACAGCACACAGGGCGTTACCTGACAGAGCCCCTAACATGTGSACAGGGTGCAGTAAGCACCCTTGGGGAAATCTCCTGGAAATGCTGATTTTTCCAAAGCAGTTGCATGAATATCCCTTGTTAGGTAAGACACTTTGTGCTTGGTTACCAGTGACTCCTGTTTTCCATGTGTGGAAGACTCACAGAGTTTTTCATTGGGATTTGCAGAAACACCCCCTTGGTGTGAGAAGGAAAAGATATATAGAATCTGCAAAATGACAAGGATATTTGGTACATAAGTAATTTTCTTGGTCAGCCTGTAAAAGTCCCACAAAATCCATGAGATTCACACAGGGTTGTGTGTAGATCACACAGAGTAGGTTGTGTTGTGAGGGACCTTGAGGATGACCCAGTGCCATGGCAGGGACACTTCCACTGTCCCAGGTGCTCCCAGCCCCAGTGTCCAGCCTGGCCTTGGGCAGTGCCAGGGGTGCAGGGGCAGCCCCAGCTGCTCTGGGCACCCTGTGCCAGGGCCTGCCCACCCTCACAGCACCCATGGTTTTCACCTRGCTGCTTTTATTGGTGTGAATTTCCTCTTAGCATGCAACAAGCAGTTCATTTTTTGTTTAGTCCTCGTGCTGAGCAAAGCCTTTCCTTAGATCAGAATCAGCTCCTCTGCTGTGAGACACTGCTTGCCATCAGCTTCCATCTGTGTCCAGAGGTGAATCCTCATCCTTACTCCAGCACTGCTCCTGGGCTCAATTAGCCCTAAAACCACTGGGCTCATTACCTGTCCTTCACAAAGTCTGTGCCCTGCTCAGCCCTGGCTCTACCCAGCCCTGTTTGCAGCCTGCCTGAAGACAGAGTTCCCTGATTCCCTCACTTGACAACAACAAATCTGAGTCACAATTCCCAGCCATGTCTCTAGGTGTGCTGGGCAAGCCTCCCCACAGAACACGGCTGCCTGTTTGTGTGGCTGCTGCCTGCAAAACGAACCTTTGTGCAGCAGGATCAAAACATGTTGATGCTTCAGTGGAGGCTGCTTGTAAATTGCACCTGGTTTGATTTCAGTTCTSTTGAGCAAACAGGTCAATTCCAATATCATCACCTACCCTGATTGGTATAGGAAAAGAAAATTTGGGGATTGATGTGAAATGCAGATGGACTTTTAGGTTAAATGGATTTTCAATCACTTCACTATACTGTCATTMATTTCTGATGTGATGTGCTCTATTTTTACTTCACCTTGCTGTTTTTTCTGTCCCTCCCATGTCTAAAACTATTTCATTAACCAATGAAATTTAGGAGCATGTTCTGCCAAGTTTCTGTAACTTCTGAGGACATTAACAAATCACTAACCAAGCACAAAATGCCACCAAGATGCAGAAGAAATTCAAATACACCTCCTCTCTGCATGCCCMGGAGGGATAAGCTCCTATTGTGCACTTAGCTTAACTTTTCATCAAAGTGGAGAACAGAGAACTATTTTCTTTCTGGAAATTGTAGTTTAAACTTCCCAGAAATGATTGAGTCTTATAGCTTTTAGGGAAATGTAAAAAGTGCTTCTGCCCACCAAGGACTTCATAAAGATTTTTGGCACTTGTGACATGAATGCATCTGTCTTTTCCTTGTGATCAGAAACAGAGGCAGGCTGTGAATGATGGAATTGTGATCTTCAATTCCCCACTTCCCTCTGCCTAAACTGGTTTTTTTTGGTTTTTTTTTTTTGAGAGAGAGAAAAATGAAAGGTGTTGCACAGGTAGCCACCAGACTGAGCAGCTACCCTCAATTATTGCAGGCTGATCACACTGACCACATCACACCAAGGGTAAAATCAGATTTCTGCCATGAGTCCCTACATCTTGGGAGCCTCCCCCATGAAGCGGGGCAGGAATTAGAAGATTCCCAACAAAGGATTTTTGAGGGCTGTGAGTGCTTTCAACCTGACAATATTTGAATCATAGGATTGATGCCAGTAATTTCCAGAAAGCATCATCAGCAAGCTCAAAACTGTGATTAGCCTTTGGTTTGTGCATGAATTCTGTCACTTTCTAGGCTACTGAGCTCCTTCCTGATGCTTTATTCTTTCCTTGGTTGCAACACTTGGTTCAGGAGCTGCCAAATGAAAAAATCTACTCTCTTTCTAGGCATATGACCATCAAAAAGCTGTTTTAATAGCTGAGAACCTCCCAGTTAGCTTCATAGCACAGCTGAATTTTGATAATCTGAGGAAAAAACAGGCAGAAAATCACTGGAAACAGGCATCATTCTCCCTGCACCCTGAGAGAAGGAGGGTCTTGTCCACCTCACAGACACATGGAATTGCAGATTCATTGATTCACTAAGTTTGGGTGAAACATCAAGATCATTGAGTCAGATGGTGAAGCCAGCACTGCCACATCCCTAAACACCACATCCACACATYTACTGAACACTTTCAAGGRTAATTCCACCACTGCCCCAGGCAGCTCACCCAGCACTTGAAGACCCTTTGTSTGCATAAATTATTCCTAATACCCAAACTAATCCTCCCCTGGTGCAACCTGAGGCCATTTCCTCTTGTCCTGTCTCTTGTCAGGGGACAGAAGAGATCAACCCCCATGCTGGACCTTTGAGTTTTGGAGAGCCAAGGAGAAGAGATGGTTTATTTGGGATAAASTAAGGATGGAAGACATGCAGCCATCCCATTGCAGGCACCTTTATGTGCACTGGAGGTATTTTATGTGCTGGGAAAGGCCAACTGCACCACTGAAGTGTCACAGACACTGGAGAGCTGCACAGAGCATCCAGATAAACCAGGACTTTCAGGAGATACTTATATTTTAAGGCTAAAAGACATTAAATAGTTTCCTAAAGCCCCAGCCCCATTTAGGATGTGTCTGTAGCCTACTGAGGAGAATGTATACTGCATGAATGATGGAAAACTGCCTTAAAATAAATCTCTGGTGAGTTCCCCCTGTTAAGCTGGAGGGAAAGGAATGGGCACAGGAGAGGAGCCTTAGTGGGGCAAGAGGATATAATCCTCAATTCCTGTCTTCTGGTGGGAGAAAAGCTGTTAAATTTGTGGCACAGATTAGGGATTTTGCAGCTGTAAGGTGGGAACAGTGTCTGTTTCACTCTGTGCTGCTCCATCCTTCTGCAGCAATGAGYAGTAGCAGTAAAGGACAAAACAAGATCCATTTTTATTTAATTTTTTTTCTTTATTTTTTGAAAAATGGGAYATCAGACAGGAAGAAGTGGCACTGCATCTTGGTGAGATTAAGCTATTTCCCACTTCATTCTCCTCACTGTGGCTTGCTGGAATTACTGCAGGAGAGATGTGACATTTATTAACAGCAGCCAGTGGCTGGCTCAGTCAGTGGTGACCCTTATCCACACAGCAGTGAATTAACCCTGCTGTGTATCCATGTCCTTTGTCTGGGGTAGGAAACTGGAAGGGAAAACAGCCCCCAAATCCTTCCTTGCAGCAGCCTGGTGTCTCAGAGCTGAGCTTCTCCCARTGGCCCAAGTCCCCATTCAGGACAACACTGACATTTTTAATTCACGTCTGCTTTTCAGAACAAATCATCCCCTTGTTGCTCAYGGGCCTGAGGAACTTTAAAATCCCTGTCTGGCAGACAGGAGGTGGCTTTATTTTCCTTAGATATCCTTGGATAACTAGATCAACACAGTTCTTGTTATCAGCTGGAATAGTTGTTATTAGTGAAAACAGYGTTAGAGGAAATAACAGGTATTTTTGTAGCAAGGGTTTCTGAGGGTAAATAGTGAAGGCACAGAACATTTTCCTTTTTTAAACCACCAAAACAAGAGGCTCTGATGTGTGAGCATGCAGGCTAGCAGCAGTCCAGGGGCCAGCAAGCTGCATGGACTGGGAGCCCATCACAGATTTTGGGAATGTCCTCCCGAAACTGCKCTGGCCACGCAGCTCCCTTCAGCTTTTCCAAGGCTGGGAAAGATTAGTTGTATCAAAAATAATTTCATATTCCAGGATAGATTTGGTGTGTTAGCAGTTTAAAAATGAATGTTTTAGTTGTGGTACTGCTTTTTTCCTGCTACTTCAGGGGAAAAAAAGCAGCAATGGACCTTAAGCTCTTTCATGTAATTTAAAAGATTCATATAATAAAATTCATATAATAAAAAGAACAAAGCTGCTATGTGCAGGTTTTGTGGGAGAGGGAATGGTCAAAAGAGATTCTAGGTGTTTCTCAGGTAATGATATTACTCAGCTGCCTTTTYAGGAAATACAATTTGAAGTGACTGCGTTCATGCCCAGCATGCAATTAGCCTTTTTCTTTGTTTTGTGCATTTCACCAGCAAGCTCTATCCCAGAATAATACTCTGAATTCTCAATTGGTGTAATTCATTATGGTTCCATTAACTTCCAGAGAGGCTGCTCTGGCTTATTCTGGCCCAAAGTGTTCAGTTCTGAACGTGCAATAAAAGTGTTACTCATCTGAGCAGCCGCTATTCACATCAGCACTCTGTGCCCAGTCCTGGAGGTTTTAATGTGTTTTTTGTTGGTCAACAAAGAGGGTGTTGTGTGCACGGGCAGAGATTAGATGTATCTTTCTCTGCTTTTGAGCTCTGCTCTGACGTTTTCCACTCTTCTGCACAGTGTTCTCCTCCACGAGGAGTCAGACCAGACTGGCCTTCCTGGGAGGCAGGGTGCCAAAATAACACCCAGTACCAGCAACCGTGGGACTGAGGGCAGCACTGTGGAGCCTTCCCAGCTCCAGCTGGAGCACACAAGGAAAATATTTTTTTAAATGTCTGATTTGGAACTCTGTGTGATTTCTTTTTTTTTTTTTCCTCCCTCCCCCCCCCCCCATTTTTTTTTTTGATTTAGGTATACCAATATAATAATGATTAATCCATTCTGATAAAAGAAAATTGCAGGTTCTCAAACGCCTTCTTAGACAAGTATTGTGATGGTTAGAAACAATGTTAGGTAAAGGCAAAAATTCTAGCTTTAAATAATACCAACATTGGTTTTTTCTAAGGATCAGGCTGTCAAACACAGCACTACTCAGGACAGCTGGAGTACTTCTAAGATGGARCCTTTAATCTGAGAAAATGTGATACCAAGAATCTCTGTTTTACATTTCTTTTTTTTTTTCCTGGAAAGAGTGAAAAAAAATCAAATTATATAATATTTTCTGCTTATAGAACCTTGTTATGCCTTTATGTCATCTCACACATCACCTGCCTAACCTAGTGACTTAATTCTGATTTTACTGTTAGGGAGCTTAATTCTTCATGTCTTTGTAGCCTGAAACACCTTTTTTTCTCTTGGTTCTTTAGAAAAATTCACAAAGTAATTCATACTTTCCAACATCTTCAGCACATTTCTCTGACATTCACCCACTGACATTCTTCCTTTGACGATATTGTGTTTTTACAGTATTTCATCACTAGGGTTTAGCATGTGGTTTATATCACAGTGATCATCCCTTGGTATTTTTTCTGAAGCAAGGTGCCAGAGGAAAAACTCTTTTCAGTCTAAACCAGTCTGTTTTGTTGTGGTGGGAAAAGGAGTGTGTGTTTACACACCCTTTGTATTTAAATCCCATTTTCTCTAAGCTTTATTCAGTTAGAGGGAGACTGTATTACTTTTTGTAAGCAAACCTTACCATTACAGTAACTGTTGTTTTGGAGAAATGTCAGGAAGTGTTTAAAATTTCCACAGGGCCTTAATAATTTAAATGAATTTTTGATGGTAAAGGGGCATGAGAATTACCCAGTGTAATGAAATTACAAAAATACATTAAATATAGAAAAGCATTTTCTTCTTGCGTATAGATATTTTGAGCTTGCATGAAATATTAAGCAACCATAAATTATCCCTATATATAGATATATATATATTTTTTTTAGAATCATAGCATGTTGATGGAGGGGTAGAGGAATTGCATAAAGCTTTGCCATTCCAGGCTATGTTTCACCCTTCAGTAATCCCTCAGGCAGCTGATACTCTGCAAATATCAGCAAAACTTAGTAGGGAGACTCTTTATCAGAAGGAAATACCATGTTTCCTGGGCTTGGGTGTTTGGGGTTTGTGTTTCCAAGTGGGTTTGGAGGCGTGGGTGATCAAGCCCCTGTCATTCCCATTTTAATAAACAATTTTCCTGGTGCCTCCTGGCCCTGGTGGCTCGCAGGGACGTTGGCTGGGGGAGGATCTGTGGAACATGAGCACAGCCCAGGGCGTGATCCTGTTTTTTCTCACTGAGGGCTGCAGCTTTTGCCATATGGAAAGACTATCCCAGAGTTAGTGGTTCCCAGAGGAGCAGGGCCAGTCCTGTAAGGAGTCTGGCCATCACACACACTGACCTCACCCTGCATCCTGGCTCTGCAGCCCTGCYGTCTGACTGACTTGTTTGCCATGGTCTTCTGCCATCCATCTCCACCACTGCCCTCTAAAAAATCCCTGAGGATGTCCCAGCTTGTCCATTCCCTGTGCACCACAGGTGTTTTTGTGGTGAGTTACATCTCCTGAAGCCGAGCTCCTTCCTGACTGTGCCCTCTCAGTGCTGGGCTTTGCTCATGGTCACAGCCCAGCCAGACCAGGGGAGCCCTGCAGGTGTCCCAGGAGCTGGTGAGGAAAACCAGCCCAGGTCAGGGTGTAAACACAGCTCTGGGCTCCTGCCACAGGTGTCACAGTCCATTCACGATGAATAATTAATGGTGGCTGTGGATGTGGCTGTGTGAGTGTTTAAGAGCATCTAAGCAGAAGTTGTTACAGATTAAACCAGCTTCTCCATTCTGATTKAGACCTGGTGATTGATAATTTTCTGTTCCTCGTGTATCAACGCCCGGGCTTCACGTTCATTGTTCAGTAAGTGTTGTAATAAATATTAATGTGTTGCTGCTCTCAAAGTACTTACTGAGATCTTTAAAATTCTTTAAATATGCCCTCAGAGCCTCTTAGGGCAACSAGAATTACCTGTAGCATTTTCCAAAGCAGAATTATCCCGTGATGTTGATTGAGAGTGTGCCAGTGCATCTGCCATAAAAACATTAATGTCATGTCTGACTGAGGCACCTTCCATGTTCATCATTTCTGAATCCATTTACAAAGACCTTAATGGCAGCTGTATATAAAGACATGCCATAATGACATCTTAAATGCTGTCTTTAAATTCACAGCATGAAAAGCCTTTTAGGAATATGGTATGACAAAAGAAAAAAAAAAAAAAGAGAGCTGTCAGCAATTTGTAGATAATACTCATGGTATGTCTTTTATTTAGTGGAGGTTTTATATTGATTTCAAGAGAAATAAATGGGTCCAGAAAGGTAATAGTGTAAATAGAACTTTGTTCCTAGTGAATGACATGTGAGACTTCAGTTCAGCTTCCTCATTTCACAGGAAATAYAGGAAAATGCATAGCAGAGTTTGGAACTGTATTAGCTGGTTATACAAAATTAAAAAAGACACAGTAGAAATAAAAGATCTAGAGCTTGTTAAATTTGGAGAAAAAAAGAATGTCTACACATACAAAAAGCACAATATAAATATACCAAAAAATCACTTCTGTAGGAAAGGTTATTTGGAAAGGGCACAAGCTTCTCATGGAACAGTCTTTGAGACAGAAAGGGTTTGAAATAATTCTGTCACTTTCTGGGCAATGATCTGCTTTTGCCAGTCACCACAGTCTCCTCAGTTTGTCTCAAAGTTTGCTAAAGGCAGGGAAAGAAAAGAATGGATACAAAAGAAGGCACTACAAAATCTCACAGGCTTCACCCCAGATTTTTGATGATCATCACTGAAGACTGGAGGATGCTGGGGCAAAACTTGGTTTTCCTGAGGYTGTCATGTCGAACTTCCCATTTTTTTCCCTTCATTTTCTGGACATTGAATACTTTGGGCAGTGGTTTAATCTTTAAAATACTTCAAATAAAAATTTTGAAAAGGCCAAATCATATTTAGTGTMTAAATTTGCTTCCTTAATTAGGTCACAATGTCGACATCACCTTTGGTCCTGTCAGAAGCTCTGTTTGGGGCATTAATTGGGGTTTTTACTCTCAGCATTGACTGAAGGGTGATGGACACACTTTATAATCTTTTTCAGGCTGAAAAATCATGTTGGCCATCAGAGTGGCTCGTGGGCCATTAGATYCCAGATTTTCTTGTGTCTGAGCCTTGCTCAACAGCACTGGCCTTGTCCTCGTGCCTGCCCACCCCAGGAATCACCACTTCCCTTTTACTCATCTCGACTTTTGTCCTCTGACAATGACATTTTGATAAATTGGGCTCTGTGCTGTCATTAATTCTGTGTGTTCTAAAGTGGCTGGTTTGTGTTCCAGGGTTAAAGATGTGTGTTGTTATGGAGGGGGCACAGGTCTTGTGTCACTGACTGATTTTAAAATGGGTTATTTTAAAGCTTTAAATCTGTCTTTTCCTCTAAAAGATGTAGTGCCACATATTTATCTTGCTATTTTATCTCTAAAATAGCACCATGTATTTATGTTGCTGTATAAATAAGTGGCAAAATCCTTTCTATTCTGAATGTAGTATTTGTTTAAATATTTTTGTGCTTCCTTACAAATATAGAGTGAAATACAACCAAAGTTCCTGTTTAAATAGGTTTCTATTTTAGATTTTATTTTAGATTTTTCCACCTGAAATGTTTTCTCTACCTAAAGTAGAAATACCTATAGTGCAAAAAACTGGAACTGTAATACAAATGAAAAAATCTCAGGCTTCTAAGTACAACACAATCAAGGTATTGGTAGAGGTTAAAAATTTATCCGCCAAAAAATGCCATCATTGTGAAAACGTCCATTTTCCAGAGTTATGGCCTCCCTTGAGTTRTATTGATTTCCTCAAAGGTTGTTTAATGGGGAAAGAAATCATTCTTGCAACAGAGGAGTCTGAGCTCCAGGGCACTGGGGGGGACGTCCCGAGTGCAGCTCACACTTGGGTTTTAAGGCTGCCTTTGGTACACAGGGGGAAATCTCACAGGGGAAAATCTCTCAGTCCATTCCCTAGGAATCCCATGGGGTTCCCAGGGAATTAACTGCGTGTCAGGATGTTGATCCTCCAGACCAGCTCTAATCAGGCAGACCAGGTAGYGCAAAGACTGCTCAAGCACCAGGGCGACTCAGTGCTTTATCCAAAGGAATAAGAAAATAAATTTAACAAGTGGTGGAATCACAGAATCATTTATTCAGGTTGGACAATCCCTCCCAGCCCATGGAGTCCCAGCTGTGCCCAGTCCCCACCTTGTCCCCAGCCCAGGGCTCTGAGTGCCACCTCCAGGTGACACCTGCAGGGCTGGGCACTCCAAACCCCGCCGGGCAGTGCCAGGGCAGTTCCTGAGCCCCCTTTCCATGGGGAAATTCCTGCTGTGCCCACCCTGAGCCTGCCCCGGCCCAGCCTGAGGCCGTTCCCTCTGCTCCTGTCCCTGTGCCCTGGAGCACAGCCCGACCCCCCCGGCTGTGCCCTCCTGGCAGGAGCTGTGCAGAGCCACAAGGGCCCCTGAGCCTCCTTTGCTCCAGGCTGAGCCCCTGCCCAGCTCCCTCGGCCTCTCCTGGGGCTCCGTTCCCTTCCCGGCTCCGTTCCCTKCCCTGGCCACGCTGCAGCCCCTCCATTCCCCGGGTGAGGGCCCAGCGGTGCCGCAGCCCTCGAGGTGCGGCCTCAGCAGGGCCGGCACAGGGACGGGCCCTGCCCCGCTCCTGCTGCCRCCCCACGGCCGGCACAGCCCCGGGGCCRTCGGCGTTGTGGGCACGCTGCTGGCTCAGAAAGTCAAAATAAAGCTAAATAAAGTCAGAAGGCTTTATTGCCTACACATCTTGCAGTGGCTGTTGTGTATTTCTCCATGCAGGAGATTCACAGGAGTAGGAGCAGCTCTCACTACATGCATGAGGGGTGTGAGACTTACTGTTGGTATTAATGCAGAAGCATTACACTATTTATTTTTTAAATAGTGGTCACGAGCAAATGTGTTGCTTATCTTCACATTCCAAATAGCAGCACAGAGGTTACCTGCAGAGGAGTAACTCAAAAGGGAGTTACTTTGGGCTGTGGAGTCCCCAAAAGGGACCCCAAAAGTGTCCCAGGCCAGGTTGGATGGGGCTTGGAGCAGCCTGGGACRCTGGAAGGTGTCCCTGCCCATGGCAGGGGTGGGACTGGATGAGCTTTAAGATCCCTTCCAACCCAAACCATTCCACAATTCTGTGGTTTCATGACTACATAAAGGTTAACAAAACARTCACTGACTGGCTTGAAATCGGTAAATAATGTTGATTATTCACGTTTTTCTTTAGGACTGACTTTCAGACCTTGGGCTCCRCATCCACACACACAGGGGTTAGGGATAACACTGATTTCTGACATGTGGGGTAACTTTAGAGGTGATCATTGGAAGCTGCTGGTGCCAGGGCCTGGATCAGCTGGGYGGGCTCAGCCACATCAGCTCAGCCACCAGAAAATCCAAGTCGAGCAAAAAGCGATGGAATTCCAGGCACGAGGTTTATGCTTTATGAGCCTGGTGAGGAATTACTCTGGGCTCCACTACCTCACGTTGAATTGAGACATCACAGCCCAGAAATCTTTCCCAAAGTGGCCTCATGATTTCATCCCTTGTGTCTGCCTGCTTTGTTGTTTTGTTTGCTCGACCTGCGTGGTGCTTCGTGCCCCCTGGGAGTTATGTCCAGAAGCCTCCTACCTCCACCCTGGGTGGTACAGATGATCCAAACGGGACATCCCGGGAGCCCAGAGGATGACTCCGGCAAGCAGGCACACCCGGGACACTGAGCTCATCCAAACCTCTTCAAACCACGACCTTTCTGCTGCTGATGCCTGAGCTTGGATGTGCTTGTGTGCTGGATRACTGCATCCAGCCATGGTGCACAGAAAATCAGCTTTAATTCAGAGGTTTGAGGCGATTCGAGGGCCAGAGAGGGAGGAAAGGTCCGTGCAGTAAATCAGGAATTGCAGTGGATTGTTGAAAGCCTGTTGCTGAGCAGCCTGAAGCTTGTCCCCAAACAGCCTCTGGCCAAGCCTAAAAGCACCTCAGCATATGAGCCACCAGCYTTGGTGCTGCCTCTGTCAAGCACCCATGGGAAATAAAGCAGGGAAAACATTGTTGGGAGATTTTTGTTAGGAGATTTTAGACTGGTAAGAGATTTTTAGGTGTCAAAATTTAAACTGCAAAATGTTGCCTGCCTGATGCACACCAGGGAAGATCTGAGTACATCCCAAAGCTTTCTCTTTGTGCTCTGTGGGAGGTACTAACTTTTAGGGGTTAGAGGCACTATCAATTTGTAGTATTTTCAAGCAAAATCATAACCTTTTGCAATGCTTTCAAGAGCGACTTCTTTAGAATTATAATGCTACTGCATTAGTTYTGGCAAAACACATTCATGTGGATTATTGAGAATTAGTATCTCTCATCTGGTTATATGGTTTATTGAAATTTGCCTTCTCAAGGTATTTTGTAAAAGAGGGATTTCTATTACAGATCATGGTTTTGATGATTAAAATTAATGAGCTCCCTCAGAGTCTCTTGGATGTGTGTAAAATGCATTCTTTTTTTATCCTCGTGTATTTTGATGGATGGAAAGAGACTTTTTCATGCTTCATGACCAAACTTATTATTTGTTTGTCGAATTTACCCTAATTTTTTTCCCAGTGTAGTTTCAAGACCATGTGAGATGGCAACAGATGAGTTATCCTCAATAAATAAGCATTGAGAAGGAAAGCTTGTGGCAAACAGATTTTACCATAACTTGATTGGTTTCCCTGCAGGTTTGAAATGAGGGTGTTTTGTGTGGGATTTTTGTTTGGTTTGGTCTTTATTTGTTACTATTTTTTAAATAAAACTGTTGTATTTAAAAAGATTTTAGAAGAAGGTGATGTCAGGAAAAGAATAGACTTTGCAAATAGAAAATTCAGTGGTAATACAGCCTAGAAGGGTGAAATGTAAACTTCCTTACTGAGCTTGAATACAATTTATAAATTTTGTATAGCTGATTCTAAACTTCTTGCTGGAGTTGTTTTAAAATGTGTCTTCATAAACACTTCCCATGGAGATATTCTTTGTAAAAATAAACGTTAATAACCAGCTGACAGAGAATTTATGGAACCTTGGTCTCAGCTGCCTCTTGGCCCCAGGGGATTATGGTACAGTAAACCCAAATTTATACAAAGAATTAAATATACAGTAGGGCAGGACAAAAGGAACAGGGAATGCCTTTCACTATTTCCCTAAAATTAATATAGTGACATATTCCCGTTGCTTTCACTGCAGCAGAGGCATGGACTGTAGACGCCAGTGTTTAGTATCTCTGATTGATTTAAATTAATCAATTTCTCCTGAAAAGTGCCAGGATCTGTGCACACGGGGTAACTTCAGAGTAGGTRGGAATGGTGTTCCCTCAACTGCCTGTCAGGAAGGACTTAATCCTGCTTTGCAGATATTGCCTCTGCATCCCTGGGATGTGTTAATTTCCATACCCATTCATTTAGAAGGCTCTGCTGAGACTGTCAAAGAGATGCTAATTATCATCAGCCCCGGTGATCCCTGGGGAATTATGCTGGGATTGAGAAACCAGGGAATGGCTGGAGTTACAGTCAGGGATTAAAGTGATGAGTTCTGCTCCCTCTCTGCTTTTTCCTTTCTCTGGCAGCCTGGGGGACAGCTCTCACAGGCAGTCCTGCTGCTCTCCAGGTGCCTCTCAGCCCATTTTGTCTAATATTGGTGCTGATTTTAGGCTAAATCAGCAGCTTAATTAAGGAGCAGAACTTGGGAGTCCAGCTGATTAATTCCATGAAGCAGCACATGCTGCCTGGAATGAGGCAGAATTCAGCCAGGGAATTCTGCTCTGCTAACAGGAGGGCTCTGGGAGGAAWTTAGGGGAGCTACAATAGTGTTAGTATCTGAAAATCTGGACAAATTCTCCTAAATCCGATGAAAAAGCTGAATTTTCATTCAGAAGATAAATAAAAATGGTCAGAATTCTGTGCTGCTGTTGATGAAATCTCCAGGATAGGAGATAATTTTAAAAGAAGGCTTTTCTTCAGGATAAATGACTACATCCTTTAAAAATATTTCCAGTTCTATACAAATCTGGAAACGCCCTTTTTTTTTTTTTAATAACTGCAAGTTCTTTATTGTGATCGAACGAAATAATTTCACTTAGTGGTACAGGCTGAAAATCTGGATGTTCTTTGAATGGGTTTAATCATTTGCTATATCTTGACTATATAACAGCAAGGTGAGGAGAAGTAATGTCTGTGATTGAGTTGCCTGTAGGTARAATCAGATGAATTGCAGCTTTTTTTTCTTGCTTGTGGTCCATCACTCATAATTTGGACATCAGGGCTGTGAATTCTGTCTGTGTGAAATTAGGTCATTGTAGGCAAACAAATTCCTCAATTTTGGAAAACTTTTGCCTGCTCTTTGTTGCTTTGGTCCCTGTTTATATTTTTTATGGCAAAACTAAGCTTTTGGTGCTGATTTTAGCCCTTTATTGCTGTACTGAGAGGATCTGGATCCTGTTTTCTCAGTGACACTCTCATGAATAATTAGGCAAGGCAAAGCTGTAGGATTTTTCATTAGAGATGATGGTGTACACAARTGAAGATACACAGAGTTATTGCTTTTTTCACACTGAAAGGTGGATATGACAGATTGGGAGGTATTTATTTTTTAAACAATCGATTTCTGTATATACAAATAAAGTAATGCAAAAGTGTATTGTAGAATCTAGCAGGACTGCCTGCCTATAACTAGGCTGCAGAAGTTAATTTCTGTACTTTTCAGAGATCCTTATGCTGTATTTCCAAGTGTCTTATGACTCCTGACATTTTTCTGTATTGAAGGCATCTTCTCTTTCCAGGTCCCCAGCATTGTGGGGCTGCATTGATTTAATTTCACCCTGGCTTTTCCAAACCAAGGACAGCTATTTTTAGTTTTCAGTTATTTTCTGGAATACCCTATTGGAAAACTCCTTCAACCCACCAAATAATATCACTTTTCAAAATTACAAAAAAAGAACCCCCAAAACAACAGAAAACCCTCCAACCAGCAGGAATTTTTATTTAAAGTTTTTTATCTCCTGGGCACAAATATTCTCCTAGTTCTTGAACTATGGTTCCCTTCTTGCTCTCTAATCAATCTCATTTCTTGCAGTTACTCACCTGCAGGAAGTATGTTATCTATTGGGAATATTTTCTTTTCTTAATCAATGTTTGGTGTAGGAGGTTTAATTACTGTTTTTCATGCAGCAGTACCCTTGTCTGTGTCTAAATTGCTACCATTCCTCTCAAAGGTATAACAATCATTCATATTGAATTACATAATATAAAAGTAAGAAATTTAATTTCACGAGGAGTCAAGGAACTTTCCTTCCTTAAAACATTGCTCAAATTTGGACAGAAAATATTTTCAGGATGAAAAGCTAGCTTGTGCCTAAGACTGTCTCTCATTTTTCCAAAAGATTTTTACATTGAGCAATGAATAATATTTTGCTGAAGCTTTCTTTGGCTTTTAGTCAAGTGCTATAAATGAATTCATTAATGGGAATTATTTTTGGGTAGCAGCAGTGGGTGTGTGTATTTAAAGCCCAGTGGTGATGCATGGTACTGTGAGAGTCAAGTGCATTCCATCTTTTCCCCAGCAATTCTGGGAGTTTTAGCTTAGAGGAAAGAAACAAACACAACAGAATTCCCCAGGCCTGTGATGATCAACCCTCACCCATGAGCCARTCTGCTGGTGTTTGTGAGATTCAATTCTGGCCTGCCTGAATTCAATCTTTAAGCCTTTCTTTTAGTATAATTAAAATAATATTTTAGAAACAGAAGAAAACAAAATATTTTTTAAATTAATTTTATACACAAAAAAATTCTGTGTCTRAATAGCAAAAACACTGCTGAGCATGAGGGCTGTGCTCACCAGTGCACATTTTACAGGTGAAAACACAGAGACATTTCTTTATTATGCTAGGAAAMTTTAGGTTTTGTATATGAGGTTCACCTCTGGATTTACTTTTTGGCCAAGACAGAGGGTGTGGGATGAGAACAGCAAAAAGGAAGGATAGGAATTGTGATAGTAAATTTATTCCAGTTTGTTGGGTTCTTGACAGCAAACTGTTCTGTGTGTATTCATTATGAAGAGGCCAACTTTGAATAGTGATGTTGAAATATATAAAATAGTGTTTGTGCAGATGTTGGACACACTGCCCCAGACAGGTAAAGAGTAACTATCATAAATATATGTTCATCATTTAACACTGGAAAAGCATGCGTATCTGGTTAAAGTTCAGTGTGGAGACTAAGGACGTCATTTAACCCTTCTCAGCATTTATTGTAGGAATGTGTCCTGCCTGTGCTGGACTTTGGGCCTTGATAATTACCTTGTGCCTTGGAAATATGTCAGCTAATGCCTGTTGTCACCCTGCAAGTATCTGCAAGTCTGTGATGTGGTGTAGTGCATGCTGGTGAATATTTAATATTATTAAATGTTAAGCTTGTGCTTCACTGAGGGCAGAGGCTCTAGGGAGCCTCTGATTAATTTATCAGTGTTCTTGGCCAGAAACACATGTTTCTTTGAGAAATGGTGAAAATGCCACTTGTGGGCTGTGTGTTACCTCCCTGCTTCATTTTCAGTACACTGGATGACARTTGTGAAAGGAATGAGGCAACAGGACTCATTATTTAGTTTCTGCGAAAAATGTTTGTGTTGAATCTCAAATCATGGCGTCTTTCATCCACGTGAGGATTAAACCACCCTAAAATGCACAGGAACATAATAAACAGGGACGTTGCCCTAACAGCTTCAGCCTCAGTCACCACATTGTTATTGAATATATTCCGGCTGAAATTTGTGCTGTTCTGGATATTGTTGTCTGGAAAATCATAGGTAATTTAGGATTTCATTTTGAAAGCAGGCATACCAAATGAAAATACACTGCAGGATGTTGATAGCTGGAATTAAAATGTCTGCATAACTTCTGAATGCATTAATAGGGCTGTTTGTGGGGCTTTTTTTTGTTTTGTGGAGGATTTTAGTTTGAGGAAGGATCTGTTTGTGTTGACATTTGGGTTTTGAGTAGGTAATTGTCAAAGTGGAGAGAGGTTTGTTGTTTTAAGTGTAGATAAAGCATATTTTATGAATTTACACAGTAATATAAATAGGTAGATGAACCTGGACAGAGCCTGCTTCACTCAGCTTCAGCAAAGGAGGCAGTGGAAGTCCAGACAGATTGTCCAGTTCAGGGCTGGTGGTCTTTCTCTCCACTGGTAATAAAGAGATACAGAGGGAAGATTATCTTTCTAGTCTAAATTCAGTCTTTTTGAACTTGCCTTTATGTCACAAAATTCTCCCATTTCTGAGGCCATTTTTTGACTATAGAAATTTTCATAAGAAAGACGCAGAAAATAAAATATTGCAAGAGTTGTTTTGAAACACTTCAAACGTCAGATTTCTTTTGACCTTGGTTGTTTTTCCTCTTGGCAGCTCCAGAACGAAGGGATTCCTCCCTGCTGGGCAGCCCAGACGTCGTGGACCCAGCTCCCAGGAGAAAACGGAGGCAAAGGACAGCAAAACCTGCAGGGGCAGGAGCTAAGGTGGCTGCTTACGAGGCAGAGCAGCCAGCCCAGGAAAAGTAAGCACATTTTAAATGTACTGGAATGTTTTTATGCTCACAGATCTCACTGGGCTCGTGGGACTCCAAACCCAGCTGGGCATGGACAGCCTCTGGTTGAGGAGGTTCCAACCTCGCCACCCTGAGATTCTGCCTTTGGGATTCCAGTGCAAAGAAATTATCTCTCAGTTCCATCTTTAATAGATTTTTTTCTGAACATGGAGTCTCCAGGCAGAAAAAAAAAAAGTTCACTCTTAAAACACAAAAGGGGTCAGGATTTGTAACATTTTAATGTATTTTGCTTATGTCCATTTCAACTTCTGGAAATCTTTCCAGGTGTTCTGGAAGGTGCTTGTAGGTATGCATAGAGTTGCCTCAGAGCTCTGATGGGAGCTCTGGTAGTATTGGTAGTATTGGTAGTATTTTCTTACATAACCTGGGTATTTTTCCTAAATATATGGGAAACTACATTTGAAAATACATATTTTTAATTTTTATCTGTAATCCATGGCTTGCAAACTCTTTAAACAGCCATGGACAGAAGTAGATTACAAAGACATTTCTTATGATTAGCAAAGATTTCTGTTTAAATCAGCAGGAAAATTATCTTATTTTGACGTAAAAGTTGCAGTTTGATGCCAGCTAGGAATGTTTGAATTTACAATCCTGTTTTATTAGGTAAAAAACTGCATTTTTTTAGGATGGTGTAGAAATATGTCAGACCTTGCTTTTCTGTTCTTTTACATCCCAGTCCATTGCAATGGAAAATGCCCTTTCCCCATTGTATTTGGTCAGTTTGATTTTGACAGCCTGCCTGTGCTTGCCTGAAATTCAGGTTCATTTTATTTAATATTGCTGGTTGAAGGAAAACCTATGGAGGCAAAGTATTGCAGATATACAGAGGGCTTGGACTGAGTAATTATCTGTTCATGAATATCTTAGTCCTGTGTGTAGGGGGACACCTAAAAAGATAATGATATTTTTGTTTTAATTCTTTGAAATAAGGCAAATTTTAGTATAAACAGAGCAGTGTTATGATTTTCATATGTGCAAAGCATTTCTACTCTAATTACAGATTGAGTCAGGGCTGAATCTAAAGAGTGGCTCTTCTTATTGGCTACAACATAATTACTTATATTTTGAGACTGGGCATATGGAACATCCATTCTATCACTCTCTATCTCCATTTTTCTTTCTTGCACTTCATGTGGCAGTGGCAATTCTTGGATTAGATAGGAAGATAGGAAATGTCCCTGTTTACCTGAAACCTTACAAAAGCTGAACTGAAATGATTTCCACTTTGCTGGTTATTTTTCTCAACGTCACTGAAGTTTTTGAGCTTCACCTGAAGTCTTTTGCCAGCTGCTAATCAAGTTTTCAGTCAATTTGCTTGGCTAATAATTTTCAGTTCTCTTCAGCCTGTCAGAAGTGGGGAGATGGAGAATTAGCACCGTGATCCAGYTCACAAATATAGGTGTTCTTTTTGTGGAGTAATTTGTAATTACTCCAGTAATTTGTGCTGATGGAATGCCAGATCCTTGGTGCTGCAGAGGGCTTTATCTTAAGCTGACAGCACGYTGGGGTCCTGCCCAAAATGTTTTCCAGTACTGTGTTACTGAGCAAAAAGGAAAAAAAAAAAAATTGAAACTTATTTATCCAAGCAAAGGGGTGGCAGTGGGGGAAGTTAACTTGGAAATTCCTTCACCCCTGGAAGTGCTCCATCACAAACAGGGAGATGGGGGAGCATGTTCTGGGATTAAGTGCCAGATTTGATCTGGTTTTGTGATCACGTCTGCAAATGCACCAACGAGTCCCCCCTCCTTCCTGGGCTCTCCTGCTCAGACCTGCAGCCAGGGCTGGCTCCTTAATGCAAATAAAAATGTAAATGCTTCCAGGCCAAGTCACACAAACCCCTTCTCCCACAGTTCTTGCTTTATCAAATAAAGCTTATTTAGGGTTATTTCCCATGTGGAATTTCTGGTGRCATCAGCAGCACTCTCCAGGTGAGGGAAGGGCTGCCACAAACCCAACACCTCCAGCCTGATGCTGCCCTAGAGCTGCTGCATCATGAGTTCCTTGGTACAAGATCCTAAAAAAAATGCTTTAAAATACCTTTTCAGCAAAGGAAAGCGCCCAAAGTTTGATTTTCCCTTTGCCTTTCAGATTGTTATTTGATAATAAAGTGTTTTTCAGTGTTATCACGTAAGAAAAGTTGTGTCTTAACCTTTAAGAAAAGTTGTGTCTTAACTTTCATATCTTTTTCATAAGACTTTACACTATGCTAAGAAAGTAGCATTTATCCCAAACTCAAGAGCATCTACAGTAAATACTAAGTCATCAAAACCTAAAGGATTATATTTCTGCAAATATTTTAGATTTATGGGTGTCGAGGCTAGTTGTGTGGCAATTCTCTGCTCMTTGGAATGAAAATATATTCTTGGATATGACCAAAAAATACTCAGAAGAATGCAAATAGAAATCTGTTTGACACAGAAAGTAGAGCAAAAGGAGTGCTGCCTTTCTCATGCTTTGTGTGTGGGTGCAGTGGCAGGAAAAGGAGTTGAATTGTATTTATCCATATAGACATCTAGTATTACTGTGGCAATTTATTCAAGGGCTAAATCAACATTTTTAATGAAACTTGGCAATGTGCTTTGGATAATATTAAGCTTAGTGAAAGTAGCCATGAGAGCAGCAAGGAACTGAACYAGGATTTGTGGAACAAGGTCTCTAAATGATCTGTTTAATTATTTGCTGAAATAAAGATGTACTTTAGGATAAAGTAGAAATTTAGAATAATTAGTGGGTTAGCCAGCTGCCAAGAATGAGGTTTATCCAGCTCTCTAGCAGGCTGTTCTTAAGTCAGAGATATCCAGTGGAAGGAAATGCTTCTTTGGGCAGACAGATGTTACTTTCAGTTAATAACAGCTGACCTATGGCTCTTAATTTACACATTTTAAAAATATGTAAAGACAAAAAGTAGGTCTTACTTTTCAAAACACAATTGAGCCAGGAGGTAAAATAAAATTATTCTGATTCCAGTACACCATGATGGCCTTGGTGAAGCTTTAGCTGTAACTTAATATCTGGCAATTTCCTAAGGTGCAAGGCAGAGATAATATATAAGTCAAGTTAAGATGCAAATTCTGCTTTTCACAATTTGCATTTCATAATTGGAGGCGAAAAAAAAATTAATAAGAGCATTCCCAATCCACAGTTAGAAGTTATGGTTATTGAGGCATTACCCAAATCTCTTCTGGGGGTCTGCATTATGAATGGCACTATGAGCTGTGTGGAATATGCATTCAATATAGAGGCTTAGCTCTGTGGCCTGTCAGCCTGAATCCTGTAAATAACTGGATGTTTCTACAATATTTTCACTTTAAAAGTGCTGGAACCTACTGGAGAGCAGATAGTACTTACTGAAAATGGCAAAATTTTTAATATAAYTTTAAAAATGGAGCGTAGTCATTGAACAAAACCTGCAGTCAGAGACTACTGTGTAACAGAGATGGAGTCTCTATAGCTAAAATAAAAATAAGTCAGGAAAAAGCTTCCATTTCTAGTGCAAGTTACATCTTTCCACTTTGATTTATCAAAATTGAGGGGGTGGTTTTTTTAATGAGTTAAGACTAACAAAAGCTTTTCATTTCTGTCTTTCMTTTTTTGCTAATAAAGGATCTTTTACAGTCCTCATTTACACATGTGTTTCCTAGGAGAAAGGCTTTGCTGGATAAGGCTCAAAATATCTATAAGTTATTCTGTATATTTCAAAATATAATCCATTCCTGCTGCTTGAGGGTATTCATAATTTTTGTGCTATTTAATGCATGCCTGCTGTTGAGTGGATGTACAATTACAGAAGTGGTTTGGGGAATGGCATCTTAAATACAGGAAAAACATTATTATGGATGCAAATATGCTGGATTCTCCTGAGAATAAGACTAGAAAAATAATTTTAAGAAAAGTTCTTACAGAGGAAGTGTTCCATAATTCTGAGAAGGAAATATTAAGAGATACTATTAATCCAGCTGAGAAGTAACATGTATTTTTTTTAACKAGGAATTCCCTGTTTACACCAAGCACTTTGACTCTGACTTATTAGTTGTTCTGCATGCCAAAAATTTCAGTTTCATAARTCTAGCTCAGTACATTTGATGTCACTATTACTGCCTTTATTATTTTTTTTAATTKAAATTTGAGTTTTGCTGGCTTGGTAGCTCTTGCTTGAGTGATAGAATGGAGTGACTGTCAGAATCAGGCCTAAATTAAAATTGAAGGAAAGAGATACGTTACCTCACTGTGTTTGACTTTGCTGAAATTTCAAGGTGCAGGTCACTTTGATGGGACCTTTGCCACCAGTAATTAAATTATTACATTTTTTTTTTCCACACATGAACCCTGCTCCCTCAGAGAGCTCTCAGAAACGCCCAGAGAAACGTAACCAGGTTTCTGAGAGTGTGTTTGAAGGTCCCAGGAGTTGCCAGGGGGAGGCTTGTGCCACCTGCCTTGCCATCCCTTGCTCCACCAGAGGCCAAGCAGGGAATGTAATTTTTACTTTAAACGCGATTGTTACGGTGCTCACACTCCCTGTTTGTTCCTGACTTCAGGGCCTGATTAAACTTAGTCATGTGTGTAATTGTGGGTAGAATGAGCTGCTGCATGGTTTTTACTTGTTAATGATAAATGTGGATTTTTTGGTTTTTTTTTGGTTTTTTTTTGCTCGTTCTTCATGCTCTCCTCCCTTCAAAAGGCTTTTTTCGAGTCCTTGCAGGTATATGTAATTTATTTGGAAAGAAATCCTCTAGCATTGTATCCCAATACTGTAATAAGCTGGACTTGCCTTTCCTTTGATAAACCTCCACCCCCTTAAAAGCACTTGGAGCCTGTGGTGAGCCCAGGRCTCCCTGGGGATCCTCTCTCTGCATTTCTTTAATTCATTGCTTGTGGTTCACATTTTTGGAGCTCTAATGCAAAGTTTATTTAAAGTGTGGTCTGCCACCACCAGTGACTCAGGTAGGAGAAACCACAGATCTGTCCTGGAATCTGGCATTCTCAGAGGGTGACAAACCAGACTTTGGGTTTTCTGTCTCACACTACAACTCTTTCTTCTCGTAAAAGTTCAACCAGGCAAAAATTGTCATTTTTCTGCTGAAAATGACACCAGAACCTTCCAGAGGGAGTATGAAGTTCACACCACAGTTATCCCTTTTTAGGGAAAGATGTTCTTAAGAGCTCGTGATGACCTGTCACTTTTGTATTCTCCTAAGTGCATTTATTTAATACGATAGGAGAGAACTTTCCTGGACTGGCAAACGCTGTGATCACTGTGATCTTTCAGTCAGTCAGTGCAGTGAATTTGTACAGCAGTGAGAAGCTCATTCCTGCCATCATAAATTTRTGGAAGGCAATGTTTAGAAAGTTTTTGATGATATTACTCGTTCAGGCTGAAATGTAAACAAGTTAAGAAATCTCTTAGAAGTGGATGGTTGGGTTGTGTGAGCCTTTAATGTGAGTATTACACCAGAAAAATTTAAATACTGAGTCAAGGC
>JACDOX010000227.1:621881-636495 GCA_014549065.1 Cardinalis cardinalis | reverse complement strand
GGGGAAGTGGAAAGATCTAGAGTAATTCTTTGTTCAGCTCAAATGAGTACGGCAGAAATAAAAGCAACAAAGCACAGCTGGTTTTCTCTGGTGGTGGTACCTGTGCAGTGCCTTTTCTTAACTGAGCAGTTGATAATTAGGCTTCTGCATCCACGTGGGRAGGCGTGATTTATTTCCATGGGAAGTGGAAGGAGCTGGGATCCACCGTTTCTCCCAGCTCCCCRGGGAAGGGTGGGATAATGTGAAGGCTGGAGGGCCAGGGCAGGAAAAAAATGAGCATTGTCTGCTGACCTCAGAGGCTGCCATTTCTCCCGGGAAAAGTCTCTCAGCTCTCCAGTTCGGAGCCCATCTCACAGGTTTTTGTCACTGGTAATAGCCCAATAATTGACTGCTGATGGAGGAGTTATTACTCAGTAAGACTGACAGGACTCTACCCTCTGCTGTCTCAGAGCATGTTCCTTAGGTCAGGGTTTTATTGCTGTGACAAATCTGGTGAGATATGTGTCTCCAATGATTCATCTATAATGCATTTCGCTGAAACGCTCCCAGAAAATTTATTTCATATTTCAGGCTCTGACATTACAAGAGAAGAGCTTAAAAAATGGAAACACCTTCTTCCTCCATTACCTTTCTGGTAAACTTTTTTTGATGCTYTTCCCATGCCTTTTCAGCAAAGGTTTTAACTGGAGTTGTGTTTCACCTGAGCTTTTTAAGCCCCTCTTAGGTAGGCTGTGGGTTGGAATAGTTTAATTTATCAAACTATGCATTAGTTTTGTTAAATACTGAGAACCTCAGTGGGGTGTTTTAATGTGGGAGGCCAAAGAATTTCTCCTCAGAGGTAAATTACACTAAGAAGGAGGGAAGATTGTGTGTGGTTGAGGTAACCAGCAGTGCTGGAACACTTTGTTGGCTTTTGAAGTAGACCATGCTCCAACATTTTCAGCCTTTGAGGGTAAAGGGTGGGAAGCTGTGAAGAGGAGACTGTGTTAAAAGCAACAAAGAAGGCAATATTTGAAATTCCACGTGCATCCTTGTGGATCCAGGTTGCAGGAGCAAACATGCACTTTCTGTGTGAGCATTTCTGCAAAGGGCTTTTGATGGTGCCATTAAATCTCAATTTCCCAAGGCAGCTTTTCAGGCAGAATTATTTTCACATTATTTCTAATAGGAAGGAGCAGGTAATGCAGGGGCCTGAGGTTTTGATCAGATGTTGGCAGGAGATTGGGATTAGGCTGATGGAAAGCCCAAGCAGCCTGCTTGGCACCTCAGCCCTGGTGTCAAAAATAGCATGGCAGAGAATAAGAGGAAAGCTTGGCTCTATTAATGACATAAAGCTGCCTCAAATACCTGTTTCTGTTGTTCTTTGGCATGAASATGAAGTCAAGTCTTCTTTACTGCGCTGAATTGGAGTATTCTGTGTAGCACATCTGTCTGGGGAGGCCAGTAATCCCTTAAATCATAATGGACCCCAGGAAACCTGCTGGAGAAAAACCCTGTGCACAGAAATACACCAAAACTCATGGTYTGGGAAAGGATTTCACAAACTCTTGCAAATGCTGCTTGCTCTGCTGAGGTGATTGCTCAGTTCAGTGCACTTTTCAAARTTCAGATTTGCTGCATGGAGCTATTAATCTTTCTATTTTTATTTTTCTTCATCCTTTTTTCTTTACTTAACTTTTTACCWTTTTTTTTCCTCCCAGAAATGTCCCACCTCAGCAAAGCAGGGCTRAAAACCATTTAGATTTAGCAAGACTTTCTTGAATTTCTTAATGCTATAAAAAGTGCTTAATCCTCTGCTTAAAATCCACAGAACTAAAGCATGGGTATCATTTTTCCAGTGTTGAATTTACTCCTCAAGCAGTGATGGCTGTGTCTAGATTGTCTATTTTTCTTCACCTGCCTGATTTCACTGATTACTGTTGATTGTGAAGATCTAGGTCCAGCCAATGAGAAATATTTWATCAGATTTGGGTGTCCTTCTAGACCTCTTGTGTGTGATGCATAAGGATGCTGCTGAAAGCAAAAAGGATAGAGATTTTCTGTTCCGGAATGCCTGAATTCTGGTGCAAAAACACAGGAAAAGGGAGAAAAAGGACTTGTACTGAATTTATTTTAATCCTGTTCCTGCCTCAGAATGGCTTGGAGAAGGAGCAGGAGGAGGTCTGGAGCAGAGAAAAGGGTGAGAGGTGGCACTGGACACATCTGTGAGCAGAGACAGGAGAGGGAATGTGGTGAGAGGCACTGATGGTGCATTTGTTTTCCCATTTACCATGTACCTGTGTCTCCCCAAAATCAGTAAATCAAGCCCTTGACGTCCATGGCAATGAATTTCTGATGATATTTAGAGCATCCCCAGATCTGGTCAGAGGGGATAAATATTCACAAATTTATGCACTGTGACTAATACATACGGCCTGAGCAAATGCACTTTCATGGTTGGGTGAGGGGACTCATCTGTTTCTGTCAGCCTGTGTCAGAATTCCTGTGGCATTAATCAGGACCCCTTCCTGATGAGCTCTGCCATCTGTGGCAGGGCACAGAGCACATACTCATGCATCAGTCCAAAAACCTTGAGAATTAGAGACAGAGCTGCACAAATCAGGTCTCTCTTAAAATTATTTGAAAACCTTTCACTCTCCTTGAGCATAAATAAAAATGCCCTTATAAGAAGCTGCAGGAGGTGCAGAATTAGATTAATATGAGCCTTGTTAACACAGAATATTGCTGACACACTCCCTTGATTGCTTAATAACACTTAAAATAATTCCTTACTTTATTCATCTGTCAAACCATTCATAACAATTGTCATGGAGCTGTTGCATCACTCAAGCTTGAACATACAACCAGCAATTTGGAAGCTAATTACATGCTTGTGTTTTCCTCAGATGGTTTTCTGCATATCAGCTGTTATAAGTGGGCTGGRTGTAAAACGGAGGGAAAATGGTCAATATTCAAAAGTGATCAGCAGCAGAGCCAATGTTTTACTGAATCCTGAATAGCAGAAGTGAGATAATATGAAAGGCTCTTTTAAAAAATTGTTTTGATGATTCAGAGTACTGAGGTGAATTAAAATCTAACWGTGGTGTAGCCACTGGCATCAGTGTTTCATCCTGTACATTTAGAATGAGCAGAATAATAATGACTAAAACTGAGGAAATGGGACAAATGKGCAAGAAAACTCCACTGTTGGGTGAGGGTGAGTTTCATTCTAGGTCTCATGCCAGAAAGAGATGAGATTTCTCATGTGCTTCTTTAAAAGGTGTTAATTATTCAAGAGCATAGAAATAAATATTTTATGTTCCACTTGTGTAGATCCCCCAAGGAGTATTTGACATCAAAGTAAGAGACCTGTCTGTTAAGTTAAAAAATGGTACCTCTGGCCTTGTGTTTATCTTGAAAAGATAAAGRAGGTATTTAACTTGAGAAAATAATTTATGAGAGGGTTGAAACCTTTGTTGGAAAAGGTGCTAATTGTAGAAAAAGGTTGAAAGAAATTTGTTTTATGTTGTAGAAGCTCACAGAGATGTGATTTTCTAAAGACATCACAGAACACAGAGTAGGTTCACTGAATTTAGCAGGAGTCTGAAAAATGAGGGGGTTTTTTGTTGGTTTTTTTTTTACATATTGAGAAGTTCTCCACATAGTAATTAAAATCACCAGGTCCTGAACTATGATTTGGCCACAGGAATAAACTTTCATCAACACCTAGTTCATGTTGTGATCTTCCCCACTCCCCAGATTCCTGAGCAACTCTATAAAACATTTACACAGGAGTTATTTTTTGTTCACAGAGGAAAATGGTTCATTACTCATCACGTCAGTGTTTTGCCACAACTGGATAAACCTTGAGGTTGCACAAGTGTAAAACTGGAGTAAAGTGGTGATAAATCATTTGGTTTCTGCTGGGGATGTGAACCATCCAAAGAGTTTCTGCTTTATTCCCTCYGGAGCTGATCCTTGGGTAACTACTGAACTACCTGAACAAAATTCTACTTTTATTAAGCTGTCCTGAAAAAATATATACTTTTATAAAGAAAACCTTAAAGCCTTTAGGCTAAAACTCACCCCTGAATAGGAAAGCATTTCTCCAAGGAGTGAACCTCCTGGATTTGCTGTATGTCACAAATACAAAATTATTTTCCTGTTCAAGTGCTGTGTCAGTGTCAAACTGTTCTGGAACACCAGGTTAGGAAAGAATRTCTTGGTATTAAAACTCCTCTCTAGTTTTATAGCTGTGTAGCTACAGCACTGACTAAAAATGTTAAATGAAAAAAACCCCAGAAAAACAGATTATACCCCGTTGTGTTGATAAAACTGCTCAGAACCTGAGCAAGTGTTTCAAATTGGAGTAAAAACAGATTTGAAGACACAAACCAGAAGATGTCCAGATAGAAATAAAACGTTGTCAGGATGTGTTGAGTTGCCTGTTGGCTCTTTAAGTGCTTCAAAAGATTTTCTGAGCTCCAAAGTTGTAAAAAGAGGCTAAATCATCAAATTGTTATCAGCGATACTGACAGCCATCCTGGAGCAAAATGTGTGAGCAAAATGTCCAAACAAAATGTCCAAACCAGTGTCCCCCAGCCAGTGATGGTGGAGAGGGAGAGAAGCAAGGGGTAGAACAGGATGGTAGGAGAGAAGAACATTTTTTTACAGATACATGAAGTTTGTGCAACTTCCCTTTGGGGTGAGTGTTGTCCTTCCCAAGTCTGGGAACACCTGGGGTCGTGTGGGACAACAAGCTCTGCCCATGGGAGAGCTAAACATAGGGAATAGCACTGCAGGATATTTGGGAAAATCATGTCAAGGCACTGGAATGAGCAGGGGTGGGATTGTAAGGGTGGAGGGTTTGGGGTGGCATGAAATTCAGCTTTAGAGGGATGTGGTGCTGCCCSAGTGAGTCTTTATCCACTCTGGTGTGACCTCTCAGCCTGCTGTTTGCCTTGCCACTTTCTCAGCACTTGAGAGGCACAGACCTGATGGCCCCCTGCATGCCTGGTGTGCATTTACACCAAATCAGCCATCACATCTCTGAGGGCAGGAGGAGGAAGGCTCGTCAGGCTGTTTGCTCAGCATGACAGGGTGCAGGATGCTGCCAGAGACCACAATCCTGCCTTCACAGCCTCTCTCATGCAGTGATTTGCAAGGTTGAGATGTTCCTGATGCTGTTACAACCTTTCCTTGAGCTAGATTTACTGAAAAAAAGCCAGTTTTCTGTGTTTCCCTGAGGCAGTGTTAGCCAGACACTCCCTTTCTTCATGGTTTTGTTCACACCACTCCCAGCCCTGCGCCAGCTCCTGTTTCTTGRCATGTTCTCGTTTTGCCAAACTAAAAATACAGATTTGTTATTTCTGACTTTTCCGTTTCTCAGGTCCCTTTGCAAAMCCAGCCCACAATTGGGGTAGGTCACATTGAATATGGTGACACGTGTAATTTTCAGACACCACTGGAGTTTCGTGATGCATCAACCAAAATACGTATTTCTATTCCAAAGAGAAATATACAAGTGAAAGAAAAGCAAGTAATTTGAGGGAAATCTGTATTAGTAAAGTTCATTACTGAGATGAAAGATAGTAAACAGGCTTGGGTGTTGTTGGACAGGTRAGTGTGCATGTCCTATACAAACCTTTCAAATTGCTTGAATCACCCTSAATCTAAGCTGGCTATTCATATTTTTATTTCTCATCTTCACTTTTTTTTTAACCAGGCATTCCTGTCTTCAGTAGTATTTAGTGTTTATATTTAAGCATTTGCTTGATATTTATTTAAAGGCCATTACCTTGGCATCAGAAAGTCGAGTCTCAGTTAGAGCTTCCAAATCATTAACCTCAAAACTTCTGTCACACCTGAAATTGCTGGTCCCTAGCAGGGCACCAACATTCCAAATGTAATTGAGTTCTCTGCTTTTACATATATTTCTTGGCTGGGTCATGTTGACAAGTGCTTTTCATCTTGAAAACCTTCCAGTTGTTAAGGCTTAGCCAATTTGAGATGGAATTCAGAAAATGAATCCAGGTAGAGCCCGGTGCTGCCTGCATAAAGGTGCACCTGTGTGGAGGTTCACCTGCCATCACCTGACATCTCCAAATATTATTCTTCCATTGTGTGTTCTCACAAAAGTAGGTTTTCTCATGTAACAACGTCTCCATTGTCCCCTGGAGCAGAAACGTGACTGCCTTAATGTAGGTGAAGAAAAGAGGAAGAAAAAAAGAAATTAGATTGTTTTTTATGAGCAATTTCACCTAAACATTTTAGCTGATGGAAACAGAAACATAGGGTCCACAGCTGGAGGGTTGTTTCTTTTTTCCTTGAGGCAGTTCCTAACCGTGGCAGCAGCATCCTGGAATGGGTTTTGGAATCCCAGTGTGGTGTCTAATTCAGGTAATTCCCCCGTCCCAGGTTTGGGTCTGGCAGAGGCACCAGCCTCAGGGTGCTGCAGGACACAACAATTTCAGACATGGRTTTGTAGGTTATTGGCTCCAGTGCTGGTTGTGGCAAAACAGCACTGAACAAAATTCCAAATGAATAGTGGGGGTTATTCGTAAACTATGGCAAGATCTATAGTCTTGAAAGCCTGGTGATCTTCATACTTAAAGACTCTGTAGAATAAAAGTTAATTAAGAACMAGAGAGTGACAGGACATAATCAGGGTCCTCAGTCTTTAATAATTTCTTACAGACATTATTAACATGTCATTCCTCATTTGTGTTTTTGTGGATCTGTTAATRGAGAAGGATTGGCAATTCTTAGATGAGAAGGTAGATTGTGGGGTTTGGTTTTGTTTTGCTTTGTTTTGTTTTGATGGGATTTGTTTTCCAAAGACATTTTTGCACTATGGAAAATTAATTTTCAGTGAGCCAAGGAAGTAATCAGTGCTGCAGGACAGGATATTACAGGGATTTAATTGAAAAATTAAACTTTTATTATAAATGTGCAAGCAAGACACCTCTGTAGACTTCTGTATTTTTCTTCTCAGCAGCAGGAAAATTTTAATGTATACTGGTTTTTCTCTTTCCTTATTTTACCTTTTTTCCAATGTGGTGCTATATATATTTTCTCATTTTCCATCTTTCAGCAAAATGAATTTTCCTGCCACTAACCAAACTGTCAGATAAATGATAATAAAATTTATTTATTAACCTGAAAAAGGAACCAAAGGAGTAATCCATATTAAAGTAGACAGTAGCAATTCCATATTCCATCTGTATATGAAGCTTACACGAGAATTCCTTGATAATACCAACTCTGAAGCTACTGTTTTTTATTTTAACACTCCTTGATTTCACAAGCATTTTGCTGTGGATATTACTGCAGAGAAATTAAATGAAATAGTACAAGGCTCCTCCACTGGGCACGTACTGGAGAAAAAAAAATTAATATGTTGACAATAAATACCTTTTTAATTAGATAAATAAGACAAGCTCGTGGATGAATGATGACTGATAGGTGATAAAGCTTTCTGGTGTTTAATTATAGATGAACTGACACCATGAGGATTGAGGAGATGTATAAGAAGGGCTTAGACAGCAGCTTCAGTTTTATTAAAGAGCACCTCAGAAGAAAACTTAATTATACACAGGCAGTGGATGGATATAGACAGGGGACAGAAAAATTCCTGGTCTGTCAAGAGATGGCATTAAGCAAAGTGGCAGGAGGGAAAAGATTGGAGGCTGATGGTTTTCTGCTGCTTTCCTGGAGCTCAGGATGGAGCTCTCCATCCCTTTCTTCCCACCATTTCCTGGCACACCTTCCAAAACAAGGCTGTCAATGTTCCACCTCACTGGGAGGTTTCCAAAGTCACAATTCGTGACAAAATTTGAGAGGTGTCCMCCTTGTGCAACCTCTTGCTTTCTGATGCTGTGAAGAGAGTAGAAATATCAGCCCAGCCCCCTTTTCCCAGCAGAGTTCCTTCTTCTCCCTGGCTGTTTCAGGCAGTATAAATTATTTTATAAATAAATAAATATATATATATATAAATATTCTGTATCAGCTGTAGGCTGTCCTCTGGAGTTCTTTGGAGGGCAGGATGATGAGCTTTGTCAGGTTGAAAGGAGCCAAGGAATGAGGACTGAGGTGAGCTGTGGCTTGATCTTCTCCCTGCTTGCTAGATCAACTCGAGCTTGGATGATTTKGGGGCAGCTTTGGCTGAGGAGGTTGGGGCTGTTCAGCCTGGAGAAGACAAATTTGTGTGGAGACCTCATTTGTCCCTTCCAGGACCTGCAGGGGCTGCAGGGAAGATGGAGAGGGGACTCTGCATCTGCAACTGGAGTGGCAGGACCAGGGAGAATGGGTTCAAACTGCCAGAGGGCAGGGCTGGCTGGGATCTTGGGAACTGGAAATTAGGAATTGTTCCCTGGCAGGGTGGGCAGGCCCTGGCACAGGGTGCCCAGAGCAGCTGGGGCTGCCCCTGCACCCCTGGCACTGCCCAAGGCCAGGCTGGACACTGGGACAGTGGGAGCTGTTCCTGCCTGTGGAACACATATCCCAGCAGGAACTGCATGGGTTTGAGGGTCCTTTCCTACCCAGACCATTCTGGGAGTCTGTGATTCCATGAACTGTAGGGAAATAATCCACTCCATCTTTTGTGTCTTTACCTTTGGCCAGTCAAACCCTCCATCCATCCTGCTAGAGTACTTCTTAATTCTGAATTAAACTTTATTTTTAAACTGTGAGGCTGTCACTGGAATATTTATGCATTTTCCTTTTTGGCTCATGATCTATTAATTAACAGTGTGCACTTTGAAATAGACACTTTTTTCTTGATTTTTCTATTTTAATCCTTATCTCTTCTTCCTCATACCTCCAGCCTGCTGAGTACGCCCACTGCTTCGCCCTGCAGCTAATGTGAGAATTTAAATTTCAAATTACTGACAGAAGTGGATTGCTGTTCAAACAAGGCATCTCAGTGTTCTCAAACACCTTGATGAATTATGCATTCAGAGGGCGTTTGATCAATGAAATCTTTAGTGTGTTTTTATTTATAGTGCCTTTCCTATCAGTGGAGTTGCCTTCTACGTAATCTCCSAAGCCCAGTCTGACAATTGCTGTGGTTGTTGCAGGTATTTTATACACTTACCTCTGAAATACAAAGAACAGATTAATAAATATTGCATGATAATAGTGGTCCCTGGCCTTATTAATCAACATGGAAGGTTAACTGCCTGCATTCAGAAAAACACAGATACTTTACCTGACAGGCACTGAAGATGTCTTGGATTTTATTGTACCATCTATTCAAGTACTCTGTGCAGCTAATCATGATATTAAATGATGGAAAGCTGTTTTAAAGGTGTCTTTATAGCTTTAACCAGAAAGATAGATTTCTTATGCGTCCATTTGATGTTTTAGTAATTAAAAAACCCAAAAAAAAMCCCAAAAAAACCCATATGCAGCTCATTATCTGAATAAAATATATGCTTAAGAGAGTTCTAAGCATAAGAGTATGAGTCTGTAGAAAGGGGATCACTTGGATTAGGGAATAAGTTCTTTTTAATGGAGACATAATCAATATAATGTGATTAAATGGATGAGTRTAGATATCTACTGAGTCTGAAATAAATATTTTCAGATGTATGGGCCCAGCCTCCACACTTAGTCTCATCAATTGCAAAAATCATTTGGAAGTGGGATACTTTTTTAGCCTTTGAATGGTTTGTTTATACACTCATCAGTCAGGAGCTACTGCAGAAGGCTCACCTGCCAGAGTCCTTCCTCAGGGCCTCCAATTTCCTGCTTTTTTAATCACCCTGTGTCATTGTGTGTGTGGCTTCCTGAGGATTTCAGAAAGAAAGCAGGTGAGCCTAAAAACACTAATTGTGCCAGACTGAATTCCCTGAAACTTCACAAGGCAGCTCTGATGTTGGGCAGCACCTTAGGTACATGGAGCTGCTGTATTTTCACTTTTGTGAGTTGAAATTTAAATTTCCTACTGTACATCCCTCAGGGCTTACTTTTGGCAGGTGGCTGTGCTGTGTAAGAAAACATCCAACCAAAACTGTAAATTTGCAGTTCTTGGATAACCTGCAGGGTTTTTTTAAAGATGTTCTTTTGTTAGGAATCACAGAATGTCCTGAGCTGGAAGAGACCCATCAGGATCATCCAGTCCAACCCCTGCCCTTGCAGAGACCTCCCAAAAATTCCACCTTGTACCTGAGAGCATTGTCCAAACCCTCCTGGAGCTCTGGCAGCYTTTGCCCCATTCAAATTCTAAGCAAAATTGCATCTGCGTTTCTTTTACATAGCGTGAACTTTTTTGTTTGGGAAATAARAAAAGGCATTTTGTTCTCCAACATGAAAGAATAATGATGGATAATGGAATTACTGATCTCCTTTCCTGTGGTCACAGCAATGATCGGGGCTGGCATCAGAGGATAGCTTTGTAAAAAGGCAGTCTGCAAAAGCTTAAAGCCAACCCAAAAGGCAGTGGCAGCAACATAAACTCATCCCAATCTGGAATTTGGCCCATGGCATCCCTTCCAGTGGGTGGGAAGATGGGGAGATGAGAAGTCCCTGTAGGACTGTAAGGACCCAGGGATGCTGCAGTTTTTGCCTGTGAACAATTTTCTCCCCTTCTCAGAAGGCTGGTCTGGGCAGGGATGTGTCTCCTTTCCAAGGGAAAGGTTTTTGTGGCACAAATATTGAGGCACAGGCTGTGTTTTTGGTGTGGATGGGAGCAGATGGGGTGACATCCAGGGCAGGAGGATGGGATGGTGCATGGTGAGGACATCAGCACCCCTGTGATGCCCTGCTGGACCCACCAGCTGGAACTAAACTGGGCTTAAATGTTTGCATTGCTGCCTTGGGTTAGTGGGAGCAGAACGATGCAACAAGAAATGCAYAAAACATGCTGATGACAGGCAGACAATGCTTGTGGTGCAGCTGTGAGGAAGCACTGATTCCTCAAATATGGATTATCCTTGAGTTTGTGCTCGCTGGTAATCCACTGTAATTCCCATTAAACAAGCATTGTGAGCAGCCTATTGTTTTTAGAGGAGTTAAATGAGGGTCTTAATGAATTAAAAATGTACCACATTTATCTGTGGAGGAAAAGCTTTCATCTTCACTCCCTCAGGTCCCAGTGCCCTCTTGGGGGGAATGGTCACCTGCTGAATTGACCAGAATRAAGTGCTGAAAATTGCTTAATAGGAGGAGAAGCAATTTTTCACTAATCTGTTTCAAGCTTGCCAGAGGTGGCTGCTGGAGCTCAGAGGGATGGCAAGCAGAAATGGGCAGGTGGAATTATTCAGCACAAAACCTGCTTGCCAGGAGCTGCCTTCCTAGCAGGGAGGTTCAGGAGGGCAAAAGTGCTGTTCAGGCTTTTATCTCCCCTTGGCTGTCAGTGGAAGGAAGATGTGTAATCACCCATGACTGGCAAATTTAAAAAAAAAAAACCCAAAAAAAACCCAACAAAAAACCTCTTCCTTCACCTTCCGAACAAACTGTTGGAATAGGAAGTTTGAATTTCAGCAGAGTGAATATAATGAGGTCAGGGCAGCTGCAGAGCACTAATCATTCTTCAGAAAAAGGCCACTCTGTGCTCTCAGTGTGAAACATTTCCCGTCCTCAGACATGCATTTTAGCCCCTTTTTGTCTGGCTTTTGCAAGTGGACGGCTTAGTCACCCTGGTATTAACAGTTCTTGTATTCTAGRCCTTGCTATAAGCTTGATTACATAGGCAAATTTCTGCAAAATAAGCTGTTTGTTTAATCAGTGAATTTAAAGGGCGATGGTATTGCACAAGTTCCTGAATTACACTCTGACTCCACAATTATCCCTTTTYATGCTCCAGCTCTCCCCAGCTCCAGAGGAGGCAAACCCAGACCCTGTGGATGCTCCCCTAGCAYGGGAGTCTCCATCTGAGGAATTGTCCTCCTGTTGCTCTTCCTGTGTGTTTGAAAAATGGAAAAGTCCTGACWGTCTCAAGACCTTAGAAAAATGCTATTTTATCCAGTACATGTCCTGCTCTATTAGCTTTCCAATACTGTTAATTTCT
Source organism: Cardinalis cardinalis (assembly GCA_014549065.1). Taxonomy (NCBI): domain Eukaryota; kingdom Metazoa; phylum Chordata; class Aves; order Passeriformes; family Cardinalidae; genus Cardinalis; species Cardinalis cardinalis. Next base: position 624,506 of record JACDOX010000227.1, on the reverse strand, counting down.
GGGGGGTAGTTCGGCCTGATCAGCTTTGAGAAAAATTGCCTCTGGAGCAGAGAAACTTGATAATTTTTCTTGTTGGGAGCTAAAGTAATCCKATTTCAACTTTGCTTTATTTCAGGGGCTGGGTAACATTTGTAAACTCATCTGATAGTAAGTTTGGCATTCAGCTATCTGATCCTGTACTTTTTAATATTTCTGCAGCTTAGCCCACAGGATTGCAGCAGCAGCTGAGAGAGAGCAGCAATGTGACAGGGCAGGGTTTGTGGYGCTGCTCAGCCCGCGCGCAGCACAGCTGGAAAATAATGCAAAAAGTATTGAAATTGTTATGGAAAACATGAAGAGCTCTTATGAGAACTGCAGGCTGCTGGAGCACGAGAAACTGTACCACATGTGAGGCTGGCAGGGAGAGGTTTTTGGGGGGGAATATAGTCCTTGAAGGAACTAATCCTGACAGTTTATCAAAGGCATAAAGCAAGACAAACTGGGAGAAGTAAACAGAGCGACGGAGCCGCCTTTGTCGGGACAGGTTTGGGATACAATGGCTCRTGTTGTTGTAGCTTCCTGAGTGATCCTGCCCCATCCCTGCCAGCCAAGAGCTTTTAGTGTGCCTGATTACCCCTCTTTCATCTCACTGCCCCTCTCCTCAGGTGGGGCATGAAATAACAGAGTCCCACCCGGAGCCCAAGCTGCTGCGCTGAAAGCTTTTCCATAAATTGCACATTTTCTGTGTCTGTCTCACAGATGTGCCAGAATTCTGGTCAGGACCAGTAAAGCAGGAGCTTCACCAGCCCCTTAAGACTGGGGTTTTAATGGTGTTTTATTCCTGTGGATGCAGGGAGATGTTTTCTGGGATAGTTGAGTGTGCCTTGGCTTGTGAGTTCCCAGGGGGACGATTTGCTGTGCTCACTCAGCCTAGAAGGAAAGAAATAAACCTGTAACATCTGCAGAGTCGTAAACATCTTGAATTTAAAAAAAGAAATTGTGTTGCTAAGTATCAGGAGGGAAGGTTTTCTTYGCTCCTGTAGGCCTCATCTCACACAGAAATGGCCATAAAGCCTTACATGCCTCCAGAAATGTGCCTGTGGTCGTTTTCAGCCTCTGCACACACATTCYGTAATGGTATCCATTATTACAAATATTCTGTTCTCAATACAGAAAAGTCCTTAAAAAGGCAGAATAGAGCAAATTTAGATAGTGGGGAAAAAAGGCAGCATACGTTACTTATCGTGTACAGATCATCTGGAACATCTTTGCTTTCTCCGGCAGGAGTTAAGAAATTTTCTTCCAAAATAATTTTGCTGTTGTAAGAATTCTTTCAGGCCATAAAAACCTTGAAAAGCTGCTTGTTCCTATTCTGCCTGCAGGCAAATTACAAAACTTGCTGCTCTGAAGAGAAAGAGGACCTGACACTTTTATACTTTCATGGCTTTGGGAATGGATTGTGCGTGGGGGATGCGGGGAGGATAAAAGGAAGAGGTGCATTTCCATATTTTCTTGTAGAGTTCAAGAGTTGAAGGCAAAAATCTAACATTTTGAGGGTCTGCAAGGCAGAAAATCTAAATTTTCTTCATATTATTAATTTACTTTATTACAAGCTGCAAGAATTGTGGCAAATCCAAAATTCACAAAAAATCTTGTGCCCAAAATGCTCTCCTAGGAGAGCTGCGAGTGCAAGCACTCAAAACCTGTAACCTTTGTCTTSTCTGTGGAAAGGTGCTTTGTTTTAGCTCTTTTTTTTTTTTTTCAATCTATTGTCTTGAATATTACCAGCTACTTATCATTAGAAATTCATGTTTGCAAATGCAGTAAATTGAGCATAACCAGAAACTGCGGCTCTGGAGGGAGGACCAACCAAGCAGCCACAACCACAAAATCGAGGTGGGTGATGCTCCAGAGCCCTGTTCCTGTTTCCTGGCAGTGCAAGTGGAGGCTGGGGGCTGCTCCTGCTGCTCCTTTGCCTCCCTAAAGTGCAGCACTGAGCTGTAAAACCGATCCAATGAAAGCCCTTAAGGTCTAGTGGGCAATCACCAAAACAAAAGGTGCAGTTTTCTTTCAGCCCAACCAGCACAACGTTTCTTTGATTAGACAGCTGAACGTCCGAGTAAATAAAGGAAGAAGATCATCACTTGCTCTTGCTTTGGGAGCAATTAATAGTCCTTTGATAACAGACTATTTCCTTTTTTCCGGCTTTTGCATTGCCCTTCCTTTCCTTCTGCTGGTTAAGCACTCTCAATAGAGTTTAGTCTAAATTTGTGGGCAGTTGAAGTCTTGATGTTTTTTATCTTTTCCAGGTGATTAACTTTGTTTAGTTTGGTTGGTTTTTTTTTTAGAAGGTTACCCTTCTAAAACAAAAAATATGAAAGGTTTTCTCATAGTATTGTTTGCTTTCCTCCCTGACTAACACAATTAGGCTGACATGTATATCCCGGATGGAATATTCAGTAATTTCATTTCGTTCCATTAAGTATTTATTTTTATTTCTTTGGACTGTTAGAAAGTTCCTGTGTATCTCAGTTTATTAAAGAAAAAAGGAGGGAGGGGGTGAAGGAAGAGAAAATTCCAACTGGATAGTTTTTTGGAATCAAGAATCATTCTGGAAACTACATGTTTTTTCTTTCTTTTTTTTTT
>JACDOX010000227.1:587819-621808 GCA_014549065.1 Cardinalis cardinalis | reverse complement strand
CAACAAAATTGATAGTTAGCAATCATGCATAATTAAATTTGTAAGTTTCACTCTGCAGCTGTGCATTTGTTTCCAGTCTTCCTGTCCCATTTAGATGTCCATTCCAACACGTTTTTTTTTTCCCTTGGAAACATGGGAATTTTTTTTTTCAATGTTTCAAATAACTCTAGAACTGACAATGTTCTAATTCATTTSCATACAGCTTAAATTGACTTGTGTGATTTAGACCTGGCATATGGTCTATTTTCTTCTCATGATACTGATGTAGAGTTAYAAGCTTTTAATTTATTTTATTGGTTCATTGTTTCCTAACCTTTTTTATTTTTTTGTTAAAGAAGATAGCTCTGAACCTGTAATTCCATTCAGGATATATTTATAATCTATAAAGTCTTTTTGTTATGTATTATTATTAGGAGGAAGCCATGGAGCAGCCATACACTAAATCCCTCTCAGGTTTGTGTCTGTGTTGGAACAACATCAGAATTGGCAGCTTGTTATTGGTGAGAGGGAAATGCAAGTAAACAAGGCTCTTCAGAGGCAAATTAAACTGTGCTCCTGCCAAAATCCTGAAATTATGCACAGCAGAGCAGCCCCTGGGCTGCAAATGGGCATTTTGTAACCATTTTTGCTCCATTTTGCTGTCTTTTTCCCGTGAATGGGTCAATTTCTGKCCATTCTCTCAGTGAGCTGTGCTCCAGGGGTGGAATATGGTTCCCCCACCACCCTCCTGCAGTTCTTACCTTACCTGAAGACATGAAGTCACGGAAGCAGTCTGATTTTCCAAATCAGTAACATCCATGCTGCAGTGACAAGGCTTTCCACCGAGCGGTCTGGGATCTGTACCAGGACCCAGCTGATGATGCTGAATTTAGCACCAAGTGTGGGGTTTTAGGCTGACAGGTGMTGCAGGTGTGGCTCAAGGCCTGTGCTCAGGTTTGGATGTTTTTGTGTGCAAGGGCCAAGCAGCCTTTTGAAAAGATGTCATGCAAGAACATCCACATTGTTCCTCCTCCTTTGCTCATTTTTATATATATATATATTTTTTTTTTTAAATTTGTATTTCTTTGTCTCTCTGTCTTTATGGCACAGAGTTTTTAATGTTCCACGGGTTTATTGCCACGGGATGACTAATGCTGGAGCAGTGCAGGGACCAGATCACCCACTTTGAGGGTAAAACAGAAGGTGCCTCTCAATTCCCCCTGGGCCGGCGTGACGGGGCTTTGAGTCACCCTGACTCATCCTTCACCCCCTCAGAAAGCCCAGACCTACAGCACAGGAGAGGCAGAATTCCTCGTTTGTTTCTTGTTTGATTTTCTTATTTGTTCTCTGTCTTCATCACTTATCAGGCCTAGAGTTAGTGGTCCCATAAAAGTAATAATTATAAACAGATTTGTTCCTTCCCGCAGTGAGTGCAGCAACCCCTGCTGCTGCCGCCCTCACCTTGTGGCAGGGATTTAAAACAAAAAATCAGCACTGAATCCTTCTGTTTGGGGGGGTGACTCCCACCCTGTCTCCTTCTTTCACTGTGRCAGAACACAAGTTCTTGCTCATAGCCTTTTATCAACTTTATTAGAAGCCTTTCCAAGCTGTTTGCTTTATTTTTTCCCTTTTTTCCTTCTCTTTTCCCCCGATTTTTTCTTTCTTTTTTCTTCTTCTTTTTTTTTTTCTTCCTTTTTTCCCCCCTATTTTGTGTGTGTATGTGTGTGTTGGTTTTGCTGTTTCCTGGATTAAACCCCAGCCAGCAGCTTTTAACCAAAAGCCCTGCTTCCCAAACACCATAATTCACCRGCTCATTGCAGTGACACCGATTTTTGTCCTGCGTTTTTAATATTTCTTCTGCCAAACAAGGCTCAATTCTTGTCTCTGTTCCTGACAGGTAACATCTGATACCTTTAGGGAATGCAATGGTTCCCTTAATCAAGTGGAAGGAACATTTATTTTTTTTTTTAACCGCTGCCACAAAAACTGGGTCTTGAAAAGGACTGAATGCTTCAGGGAAATGCTGGAGCTGAAGGCATACATTTGAATGCCTGATGATATTGAGTTACTGCTGGATGTTATAAATAGCATTTGTTTCAGTGTCCCAAGGTGTTACCCCAGCAGCAGTTTTGGTGAGGAAAATTACTGTTTCTTTTAAACACTGAGCATTTATGAAGTAACTCACAAAGATCAATGTTGGAGAATTAATTAACTGCAAAGTTTTAAAACTCGAAATGCTGGCAAGGAGTCGACTGTGTGTGTTAATAAGGACCTGGGGGTGTTGCTAAATTCATATTTCTGAATTTAGGGAAACTCGGGTTTTGCTGTTACTGTTGTGTTTTGATACTTTCCAGGAAAGACACAACCTGTAAACATTAGGACTATTCTTGTGTTCCCAAATTTTGTGAAATAAATACAGCACCCTGAGAAAAACCTATCTTAGCAACTGCAAGGGCATGTTTTACTTGAGATATTCTTCTTTACAGTGGTCTCAATAAAATCACTGTAAAATCTCCCCAATAATATTATATTATTCTTATATGAGTACTTTTCTCTCAATTCTCTGGGTTGTTCCCCAGTTCCACATTCAAAACTTAAGAAGAACGTGCTTTCCTAGTCCATAAAAAGGGCAAAGTACACCCAAAATTTTGGTTTTATTTGGTTTTTTGTTTATTTATCAGGAAATCAGTAGGACTTAGTCCAATCTGAGACTATTTTAAAAAACYCAATAACACTTGTACTGCTCTGGTGGATCTGTTAGAGGGTGGACTTTCTGCACATTCACTGTATAATTAATAATTAATAAGGCTGTCTATAATATTTAAATTACAGCATCTATTTTATGTATAATCAGCATAGCAGACCTCTAAATGCAGCTTGTTTTTGTGGAAGTTTGGTTCTTGCTTAGCACTTTTTATTTCACTTTTCAGCAGACAAGAAATTTCCCTCCTCTGTTTTTCCTGGGAAGGGACAGCTCCAGCCCTTCCACTTTTCAAATGTAATATCAACATCAGGGAATGGATTCCCATCAATATTAGGAGCCTTATCAGCAGCTTGTAGTTCTGCTTTTGTCATCATTGATATCTGTTTTTTCCTCCCAGCTTTTATTAGTGGAAAAGTCTGAAAAAGTAGGTCACTCCTTAGCTTCACAATAAAAACTTTTTCATGAGTGTATAAGAATTTAAAGTAGCTTTGCACTTTTCTAACAATGCCTTTACATGTAAAGTGCTAAGGATTAGTGTAACAGTGGTGGTTCATGCCAGTATTTTGTATTTTTGTGCTGAAAGATGAGAAGTATGGAGTGCCTTAAAGGGTGAAACGAAGGTGTTAACAAAACTCATGTCAGTCTGCACAGGTAATTGGATTTTCAGAGTTGCCATGTTGATAATACAGGTCATTTTGACTTAAATATATTTTTTAAAAGTCTGTTTTATTTCTCTGTCCTCACTGGATCTGATACTTCAGCTTATGTTAATGAGTGGAGCTGACAGGTATATTAATTGTATCAACTGAATGCCCTAACCTGAATTTTCAAATGAATTAAAATAAATAAAAAAACAGACTAATGAGGCAAGCAGGTAACACAACTTCCAGACCATTTTRATTTCTTTTTTAACATTTCCAGTACAACTATGGCAAATGGAGACCCTCATGGCAGGGCCTTGGACTGAATAATCTGAGTAAAACTCCATTCCAGCACCGACCACTCCATAATTCTGTGATAAGTTATTCACAATATTGCACACCTGKCAGCCAGTCAAAACAGATACAGGCATTAATTCACTCTTTTCCAGCTGGACTGTTTTATTGCTTTGATCATCACCCTGCAAATCATTATTAAATTTGTATTTCTTGACTTTGTGTGTTCAGTATCTGTGATAAAACTTGGCTTCTTAGTGGTAACTTTCCATCAGTGAGACAGCTCAGGTGCACTCTGAATTTTGGGGCAGTGCACCAAATTTTGTAGATTATCCCCACCTTTGGGGATAATATAAAGGCAAARTGAAATTTAAATTTCAATAGCAGTATGGTCAGTGACTGTGACTGACAACAGAAATTCCTCTGGTTTCTCATAAGAGTGGAAATACAAATAATCAGGTGACATTATGTATTATAAAGAATAATTACCTTGTAATCTTCATTGTCTCAGGGTAATGCCATTTATTGTCTGCAGATGTTTTTGAGCATCACTTTCATCCCTCTGAGACCAAAATGTCTRTTTCAGTGTGAACAAAGCCCATATCCAATATAAAAATGCTGTCTAAGGAGAAATTGCCAGTTGTGTTGTTTTTGGTTGTTGGTTTTTTTTTTTTTTAATCTTTAATTTCAATTACCATTGTGCTTTTAATTTACAWTTTTTGTAGCATGGAAATATTCAACCATGCTTTCTAGGGTCATTAAGCTTGTATTTAGTAGGAGCACCTCTGGGATTGGGATGAGTGACAGCTCATAAAATTCAGAGTCACTGGAGACCTCTGTGTATGATTGACATGAAAAGCATTGAATTGGTTGATTTTTAAGAGTGTTTTTAGAGGCCCAAGGCATGAGGCTATGCATTTTTAAACTGGGTTCTCTGATACACTGTGTGAAAATACTCTTCTTTTCATTTTGCTTTACATCAGAATCATCTGTACCCTTAAAATAACTAATGGAAAGGATAAAAGGGGTGTAGACTGCACATATTTCCAGGGGGAGGGGAGGGGGAAAAAAAAGAAGGGAAAGGGACTCCCTTGTGGAAGGTGTTTTTTTTTTTTTTCATTATTCTGAAGTGAATAATTGTTTCATTACCAGAATGCTGCAGCTTCTGTGCTTTGCTGGGCTGTTTTTGCTGGGGTGCAGGAGGGTGTGACACCTSAGGGGCCTCAGTCCCCCCAGCACGGCACAGCCTTGGGGAGAAAGAGGTGGTGATGCCTTGGGATTTTAGCTTTTATAATYATGTAATTTTATGATTTTGTGATCCTGCAGCTCTTTAGTGTACAACTCTGAACTCCCCATGCAGTGTCAGCTGCTGCTGTCCCATTTTGGGCAGACACAGCAATTCCTCTCCAGGCCTGGCAACCAAGGGCACCTCACTGCCTCAGGGCCAGAAATGAAACAAAAGTGAGTTGGGAGGGCAAATTTGGAATAAATTACTTCATTACCTGAAGCAGTAATTGTTTGATTCACCCCCAATATGCAAATGGACCAAACGTATAAAAGTCTGAAAAAGTTGTCACTAATTGTTCATTTTGGGTGTAGCCTCTGGATGGGCTTTGTCTGCCCAAAATGTTCCTGAAGGCCCTTCAGTAAATACCATCAATCACTTTTTATTCCCTTAATTCTGCCTGGCCTCTGTTTTTAGGTAGCCCCAAAAGGTCTGTGTGGGGAGCCTTGGCTGCYTCTGAGCACCCAAACCTTCCTCCTCCACCACTTCCTGCAGGACTTTGGGGTGATTCTTCCCTTTTTTTCCCCCAAAATGTGTTCCCACCCTGCTGTTGGGKTTCCTGACTATCACAGTGAGCAGTGAGTGTCGTGGAAGTTGTGCTGCTAAAATAATTTCCGTGCTGAAGAGTCATGGCCAGCTGCTTAAAACCATCAGCACTCGTAAACAAACCCCTGTTTTATGGAGTTTGTCATCCACTGAAATGTCAACAGCAGCAATTCTCGTTAGAGACCATAACGACAGAGACCTGAAAATGTGGGTTTGAGTTTCTTTACTGTCATGGTGCTGTTTTGGTTAGTCTGGGTTTACTGCAGATGCTAAATGTTTGAAGATAAATGCTGTGTATTGTCTCACCTAGCCGTCTGAAATCTGAGCTGCAGGACACTGCAAAGCTGGCTGTTCATGAAGGCTCTGCCTTAAAATTCTGTGATTATATCCCCCTTTATCCATGGGTATCTTCAGAAATGCAGTGTTTATTCTARATACTAATACAGCAGCAGCTGAAGGAATAGCAGATCTGTAGTACAGAGCGTGTCASCAGTGGAATTAGTGAGAAAACAACAACATTTATTTATGTTTGCCTCTTCAGAGCTGGTATTTGTGAAGGGAGCTGGTGCATTTTGAACCAGCACTGAATTTTCCTYTCTTGGTTGATGAAATCCACTGCCACTGCTGCTGAGGGCAGTGCAACCCCAACGTGAGCATCAGACCCTTTCTGTACTCGCTGTGCAGCACCCTCTGAGCAGCCTGTCCACGTTCCTGAGCCAGCCCTGGTCTCCTGGGAYGCTCCTTTTCTGATCTCCTCAGGCTTCACTGGAGCTTCTCGGGGCAGGGCTGCACCTGGGAGTGGGCATTTGCAAAGCTGGGACTTGAGCTGAGGTGCATGGAGAGAGGTGCAGACCGCAGGAAAGGAAAGGATGAGGGTGAGGGAAGTCACACTGCCCCTTTATARACTGTGATTTTTCATTTCAGGTCACTTCACATCTCGGAAAGTTAGGTGGTAGTATAAGGGAGGAATTTCATTACGTGCAGGAAAGGCTGTTTTGGATTTTGATGGGGTTTTTGCTTCATGTAATACAGAAAATTATGCCTTTTGGAATTTGAAATGGTTTATGATCTATCCTGCCAAGTTAYTTTACAGAAAGATATCATCCTAACTCAGTGTAGATATCTCAATTATTCATGTTCTGGACTTAAAAAAATCCACCATCTGTTACCTTRATATTAATGCTACTTTCCCAGTAGGTGTAAGCAAATTATAAAATATGTTCCTACAGGTTTTGTGCTTATCCGAAAACAAAATGCAAGAAAATTAATTGTTCCTTTATGCTGGAAACTCACAGTTCTGTGTAGTTGCTGTTCAGTAAAAGTGCTATAATAAATTTTTGATGGGAAAAAGCAGAATGGAGGTGAGAATATCAACTTCTGTGGGTACCACATATTCATCTTCCATTTTGGTGAAGTCTTGCCTTCCTGGCCACAGAAGTGTTGCAACTAAATCTGGTTTATTTGATATAAAAATTTAAAAAGTAGAAGAGCCAGGGGTGGTAGAAAAAYTAAAGCTGCATTTACATGTCCATGGCAAAGTATTTATAACAAAAGATAAATTCACCCCCAAACGGACACCCCATCAATCTTTCTGTGTTCCATGCAGTTTCCCATTTTCACATCCCAGTGTCTCTGCAGTCCTGTGGGGAAAATTCAACTCACTGTGTCACCCCAGTAAACTCCAGCTCCATAGAAACACTTCCAATTCGAGGCATTCCTCTTTCAAACRTGTTCCATGTCATTTCAGGTATTGCCAAAGGAAAAAAAAAAAAAGTGAATTAGACCTGCTTGAATGTGTGCTGAGAACAGTTATGTGGCAAAAATTTTGGGTTTTTTTTTGTTTGGTTGGTTTGGCTTGGTTTTTTTTCTTGTTTGTTTTGTGTTTTTATCACTTAGCTAACAAAAAGGAGCTGTTGAAGAGGAGTTTGCAGGTTGCATCGTGCACCAAAAGCCATTTTGCTGTGAGATTCTGAAATCACTGTCAAGCCCAAAGACAAGCAAACAATTTTGCACAGGTTTTACTGCATTAATACCATCCAGCTGATACACATGAAAATATATTTGCTCTTGAATCCACAGCATAAAAAATAGCAATTTTCAAGACTCTCACCAATTGCCAAACATGATGATGCTCCTGCATCTATTATTTCAATTTGTCTGTAGAGGGAAAAAGAGAAAATTGAAGCAAGTTTTAAATAATATTAGATCTGACTGGTGTAAGTCTTTTGTTTGCAGTGCAGGGAACTACCTATAAATGTCTCAGCTTTTTGCAGTTTATGCTGAATATTCCTGCTGCTCCCCTGTTGCTTTCAGGGTTAGCATGGATAAACCTTGCTCTGTGCACTCTTGACGGGCCTAAATAAAATAATGTTCAATATCACGTAAATATCAGGTAAAATAATGTTCAATATCACGTGATTTCACCAGTATTAAAGTTTTTTTTTCTCCCAGCACTGTGTACCCAGTTCATTTTAGTGCATGGTGGAAGGATACCAGTTACTTTAAATAAATAATAAATCAATTACTTCAATCAGGATGAAATTAAGATGTTAGTGCTTCCTATTTGCATGAAAATTACTCAGCCATGCAGGCCACAACATTAATGAGATACGAGACTGTGACTGATGGTGTCACTGGAATTTATTGTACTTCCCTTTGTCCAAACTCTCTGTTTTTATCCTCATTCTTGTTCTGCAGTGCCYGGAGCAGGGTCAGAGACAGCCTTCTCCCACCTGTTCATGGTTCAAATCTCAGCCCACAAGTGAACTATCAYTTATCATTTATTTTATTTGTTATTCTMATTTATAATTTATTATTTATTTTATGAGGTAGCATTTGTCACTTATCAAAACCTTTGCTATTTCTGAACTGCCTCATGAGTGCAGGAAATAAAGGGATTTCTTCCTCGTTGCTTTTTCTGCAATAACTTCTTGTTTTCACATCATCTGAGGAAGAYACACAGTCACATCTGGTATCAACCACGTGGGGTTCAAAAGGGACAAAAACCATCAAGCAAAAAAAAATGTATTGAAATGGCCTACTTAGATTATTTTTTTTCCCAAATTATGATTATATTTTATTATCTTTGCTCCTGTGTAATCTGATTTTGGAGGGACAAATAAAACAGTCARTGGATGAGGCTGCTCCATAGTCTCGCCATCAGTATCTTTTATTTGATWTCAAAAAATGCATTTTTACATCTTTTAAAAAAAAATTTTACATTTAAAATTTATATTTTACACTTCTAAAAAWTTCTCTGGCACTGGCTGTGAGATGCTCAGGGGTTGCTTCTCTCTTTCCCTGGGCAGGGTTTGGCTGGGCAGGATCCCCTGGACTGGTACAAATACAGGAAAACTGTCCCAGTTCCAGTCTGCCTTGCTGAAGTGCCTCTGAGAATTCCTTTGTGGCACAGGAGGCAGAAATCAGATGGGTCAGAGGCACAGCCCAGCAGAAATGAGGTTTTTTGRTATCTTGTGGGGACTTTCCTTGCAAGGATGGCAGAATAAGATGGTTGGATCACTTCTGGAGCTGCCTTAGGAGAGATCAATATGTGAGCACCGCTCCCACGACGACTGCAAGGAAAATTCTTGTAATTAATAATATAAAAAAATTGATTTTCGTGATGGTGGTGCTGGTTTCAAACCACAGCTCTCAGGCTGCCCTGTAGGAATAAAGCACTGCAGTGTTTGGTGAGGAAGTCCAGTATTGATTCAGTTTGATAAAATATTTTTCTTTATCTTTTGAGAAGCCTTGCTGCATGGGTGATGTGAATGGAAGTTTGGTATTTCCAACACGTCGAGGGTCCCAGCAGACACAATTCTTTTTTGTTACAGAAACTATATTCTCCCTCTGTCTCTTTTGGTGTTGGACAATGTATGTGAGCAGAGAACTGCACACAGAGGCAGAGAAGTRTAATTCTGTGTTTTTCTGAGGCTCGGGCTGCTGAATAGGTATCATTGTATCCGTGTCTCTTGAGGGGGGAAAAAAACCACTGCAAAAACTTCTTGGAGGTTTTTTTTGTGTGTGTTGTTTTTTTTTTTATTTCTGGTGTGCAGCCTCCTTCTGACAGCTGCAGAGAGAAATGTCTTGCGGCCTTTCCATCCCTTCCTCTGGCCCTGTGCTTTTCCTATCAACTGGCCCATAAATATTTTGCTGTTAACTGGCACGGGGGATGCTCGGAGTGAGACACAGAACTCGGTGCCTTTGAGGCAGCTGGGGGCTGGCGCTGAGTACCAAATCCTCCTGCTGAATTTAGGGRCTCCACAGTCCCTCCCGTGCTCAGGTTTCAGCCCTGTGCTCACTGATTCATGACCAGCTCATAGGCCGTGCCAGAGTTCATTCTCTGTTGTCAACAKTTTGTATTTATCCCTGCTCCACACCACGGGTTCCCTTCCTGCCTGCTCCCCTCCCTCCAGACCATCCTGCACCTCTCTCTGTCCCATATCATGCACCAGACACCWCTAATATGCTACATAAAACTCCTCAGATTTCCAGTTTTAGCTTAAGATTTCTCCTTTCACAAGGACAGATGAAATTCCCTGTGACGGGTGTTAAGGTTGGACGGGATGGCCACAGTAAAAAATATCTCACTTCTTGCTAAATTCATCCTGATAGACACCTCCTTCACAAGGAGGGAAGAAATCCATGTGTATTCCATGTTCACGTTGGTTCCTTTGCCATTTGAAATGTTTATTTGGGATATTTCACAATAAAATTGAAATGGGTTTCTCTTGTGATAGGTAGATGGGGGAGGTAGTGATACAAGGAATTACAATTTCCCATTCACAAACAAACAAAACCCAAAAAAGCAAACCAAACAAAACAAAACAAAAATTCAAAAAAAACCCCAAAACACCCCAGAAAGATCTCCTGTAAAGCATGTAAAGAGATGCTGGCATGTGTGGTCTGGAATTGTGATTACCTCAATTAATGTGTTTGGGGTTTTGAAAACAGAACCAAAGTAGCCAAAAAGACACCAAAMTGCACTGGTATTTTTAAACTATATAATCTGAGTTATGGAGGCTGATGGAAAAAACCTCCTTGGTGTGTGACAGCAAAGATGAGCATGAAAATCACAGATCTGTTTTTATTATCACATTGCAGGATAATATTGGTTTCATCCTAGGGACATCTAGCCCTGTACTTTGGTTCTTGCAGGGAATATGTTACAGTTTGGGTTTTTTTGGTTTTTTTTTGTTTTGTTTTTTTTTAAGAAAAAGCATAACTTGGTTATGGGTGGATGTTTAAGTGTTATACAATATGGCTTTAAACTTTTCCTGCAATTAAAGCCTAATCCAAAACACTGAGGCACATTATTAATTTTATGCTTAACTGGAGCATTTTTTTCAACAGGCCTATTCATCTACTTAAAACTAAGCACATGCTTAAGTGCATTGTTGAACTGGGGCCAGAGTTGTTATGCTGAAGCAAAAGAGAGTAAAAAGAATAAAAAATAAAGGAACAAACCACACACACACACACACACACAAAAATTACGCCTAACAGATAATATTCACTTAAACCTTCTCACCGACAATTTTATTTATTTTTTGGCATAATAAGTTCAGCCACATAGGTTAAAATTGCTGATTTTAGGGCTTTTTTGTTGCTGTTGTGGACAGGTAGTGACACCAGCAGCAGCAAGAGCACCATGGTGGTAAATTACTCATGGAATTTCCCTCTGGTTTGGGTTGGAAAGGACCTTAAAGCTCATCCCYTTCCACCTGCCACCTTTCCACTGCCCCAGGCTGCTTTTAGTCAAGTGCTATAAATGAATTCATTAATGGGAATTATTTTTGGGTAGCAGCAGTGGGTGTGTGTTTAAAGCCCAGTGGTGATGCATGGTACTGTGAGAGTCAAGTGCATTCCATCTTTTCCCCAGCAATTCTGGGAGTTTTAGCTTAGAGGAAAGAAACAAACACAAGAAAATTCCCCAGGCCTGTGATGATCAACCCTCACCCATGAGCCAGTCTGCTGGTGTTTGTGAGATTGAATTCTGGCCTGCCTGAATTCAATCTTTAAGAAGCCTTTCTTTTGGTATAATTTASATAAATTAATATTTTAGAAACAGAAGAAAATTAAGTACTTTTAAGATTAATTTTAGACACAGAAGAATTCTGTGTCTAAACAGCAAAAACACTGCTGAGCACGAGGGCTGTGCTCACCAGTCCAGCCTGGCCCTGGTAGTGACAGATGTAGAATAAAACACTGATCACCAACATCTGTGGGAGCTGAGTGCAGCCCTGAGCAGAGTCTGGCTCAGGAGGAGCAGGGTTCCTGCAGGAAACACTGAAAATCAAACCTTTTATTACAATAAAAGGACAGCCTGGGAAAGGAGGGCCACCCCAAGCAGACAGATGTTGCATTTATTTACTTTTCCTTCTGTGTTCTCTTCCCTCTTTGTCCCCGGATTGAGCAGGACACCCACACTGGTCCCCACACTGCTYCAGGGGTCCCCCAGCTTTAAAGTGAGGTAGGTGTTAAAGTGGGTTGTAACATCAGGGAGCCTGGGCAAGAAGAGGAAGAGGCTATTGTGTTGTAAACAGTGTGGTTGCTATGGAAACTGGCGATTCGCAGAAAAATGGGGAGAGGGCMGGGAAGAAAATAGAATTAATATTTTTTTTTTTCCCTTTCCTTAATATTTAAATCAYATCTGTGATTACTGACCATGCTTCCTGTATTTGTTTGGGTAACGTGGTGGGCAAATAGAATTGTTTTGGAAGTGCCAGGAGTCCCTGTGTGTTGTTGCATGCCTTGTCTGTGAGGCAAGGATGCTTGTGCTTAACAATTATCTACTGAAAACAGTTGACCTCATGCTCGTGTATCCTGAGCTATTCTGCAGATTGCCACGGTTCTCATACAGAGCAATGTATGCTGTCTAATGATTTGTTAACTTTGCACTTCTTGGCCCAGGTCTGGCTGTAAAACCACAGTCTTGCTAATTACAAAGAATCCATGTCTGTGTTTTTCTTTACTTGGTCGTGTAGAGGGGAAAAAAATTTAAATGTTAGGGAGAGGAGTTAGGGTTCTTCAATTTTATTTTTTTTTCATATAAAATGTTAAGTGACCTGTGGCAATTTCCAAAGTATTTCAGTGTGTTCTCTGATGTTTAAATTAAACTTTACATCATTTGTTATAGTGACACCTGCTGCCCTTGTAATGGTTAAGTGTATGTGAGTACACAGAACCCACTTTTCAAAAAAATTTATAACTCCACTGTAAAGATTTTATTCTGTGCTGAAACTTGGCACACAGGCTTTTTGACTAGGAACAAATTATTCTTTTAAAAAATGTGTTGGGGAGAAGTTGGTTATTCACAAGAGCTTACTGTGCAGTAAAAGCARGCTGATTTTACTGACACATTTATCTGTTTGTGCCTCTGTAACTTGGAATATGAGGTTGAAATAGTGCATTTGTCCAGTTTTTCTGTCTTTAAATCTCCATTCAGGCTACTGCTTGGGTCGCTGGTGGAAACAGACCTGATTTTTTTTTTCCCTTAGTTTTCTTCTTAATATTTCTCTCTGCGCAGACAATTTGATTAAAGATTGCTCAGCAAGGAGCCCAGATGGTTTTCAGCCAGAGAAGAGGCATTCCTGGATGAAATCCTGGAAAATTCCTTTAAGGCTGTCCCAGTTTCTAGGTCTTTCAAACCTGCTGCTTGTGGAAACAGCAACAGGTGATGTTCTTTCATGTTAAGGCCGGATTTTGTAATTTCTTCTTTTTTAATAAATATTTTCCCCAGTGCTGAAACACCTGGGAAGGTAATCACTGCTGATAGGTACATTTGTTTTATGTGGCATTTTCACCTTTCTAAAATGGCTGTTTGCTGGAGTCACCTCCAACATGTCTTTGACAAAAATCCCTTGCACACCAGCCTCGTTGTCTTTCTGGTTGTGTTTTACTAGGAATGGTAATGGGAATAAAAACTGCTTTTTTTGTTTGGGTAATCATGTGAATACAGGAAACATTTCTTTCCAAAGCAGCACTCTATTAGTTTATCTACACAGTGCCAGGAAACCCAAACCTGAAGCAAACACGTGGAGGGTAATAGTCAACGACAAGCATTGTATCAGTGTGTAGAAAATGAAGCTAATGGAATTTGTGCAATCAAGGCAATGGAGTGGAACTACAACAGAGTACACTGCACTCCTGAAATTGGCTGCCTGCATCKAGTAAAATGTGCACTTTACATTTTGTGGGTTCCCCTAAGTTTCCCTTGTTTCTCTGAAGGAAATCAGGAACTCTGTCCTGACATTCCTGGTGGTGTTCTGTGGATTGCTGCTTCGTGTCCTGCTGCCGAGGACACTGGTGTTAAAAACCACAGATAAAACAGCACGAGTGGCAGAGGTGTTGCAAGCCCTCGCAGTGCTCCAGCTGCCCCTCAGAGGTGGGAAATGCCCGGGRGAGGCTGTGCTGAGGATCACCTGCAGGCCAGGTGTGAGGGTGCAGTGGGCGCTGGGGCTGCGCCCACGCCGATGATCCCAGGGCAAAGATTGTCCCAGRGATTCTCCCAGACCCGCTCCTCATCCCTGAGCATGGCTGGCATCAATCTGCAGCCCTGTCCCCCGTGGTAACTCAGTAACCAGCAGCAGCACCAGCACTGGTGACTGTTTATCCAGAGTCTAGACATTTTATACGAGGTTAAGGGCTCTGTTCTCTGTTTTATAAGGGAGGCAAACACAAYTTTTTTTTTTTTCTTTTTTTTCCTGCTCTTGTGGTAGCATGACGGGTGCTTTGGCTGTGTGCTGTGCTGCCCAGACCATCTCCAAAATCAACAACCTGCTGGCTTTTTTTGGTTTGGGAAACCTGCAGAGTGTGCCCTCGTCCACCTGCAGAAGGGGAGAGTGGAAACTCACCTTGCACCAGGAGCACAGCATCCYCTCTGAGAGCTCAGCAAATGCCATGCAGAAGCATCAGGTGGTTGGATGGAATGGCTGTTTTAAGGTTTTCAGGATATTAATCTCCTGCTTTGGTCTGATGTTTGTAGAGGGACTCTAGTTCAGATRAAGAGGGAATATGGTAAAATGCCTYGTAGGAAATAGGCTTGTTGGAAAACAGTACAGTGGGAGTGAAGATCTGCCATCCCCATTGCTCTGGGGCAATGCYTGCAGAAAATTTATCACAGAATTCCCTGAGTCAAAAATTGGTACATTAAAAAAAAAAAAAAACTGGGTTAAGTGGTGGGTGAATCCTGATAGATGCTGATTGTGCTGATCACAATGAAAAACAAATATGTAAACACAGAGATTTAACTTCCATATCTCTGCATGACTCCTCAGAGTTCTGTGGTGAGTGATTCATTGGACCAGGTCCAAGAATGCAGCCTTTTGGAAGAGTAAACCTTGCCARCCCACTTAATGCCTGCTTTAACAAATTATCTGGGTTGGTTTCCTTCCTTTGTGTGCCCCGTGCTCATCGTCCCCTCGGGCTGGTGCTCTGTGACAGAAACCCACCAGCCATGAGCTGTGGGTCCCCCAGGGCCCCGTGCTGGCACTGGAGGATGCACAYCCTCATCTGCCCTGCTTCCAAGGTGCTAAAGTGTGCACAAACATGTTCCACTCCTTTGTGGGACAGACACCCGGTAAAGTCAAATGTAGGAAATGCTGGGCAGTGGAAGGACAAGGCCTTTTTTGTTAGTTTTGTTTTTCTGAATGATTAATAGCCAAGCTGCCTGAGCTCACCAAACTTCGTTTCATTCACTATTGAACAATCCCCCTGCACCAGGCCTTGCTGGGCAGCCAATAACTCAGCGAGACAGTGTTTATACAGCGAAAAATCGGTGTAAAATACACAGGCAAAGCTGCAAAATGTTCTGAGTTTCTGTTTACATTCAATTCATAAACAGCAGAGCGGCTCGGGCCGTGTTTTGTGTGTGCAGCACTCACATTGCAGGGCCCAGCTCTTGTGTGTACACAGCCCACACATAAATATTTCCCATTATTGGACCCAGTCAGCGGGGCTTTGTCGGAAATCAAGTGCCCATGACCAAGGGCTGTGCACAGAGTGTGTTGATGTGAAGTTTATGTGACAACAGTAATGGGGCACGTTTCCCCATCACAGATAAGGGTACTTAATATTTATACAGCTCTTTCCACTTTAAAAGCATTTTGGAAACATTAATTAGCACCGGGGAATTATTAGAGATTGTTATCGGGGGAAAAATAATCTGAGCCACAGATTCCTGAGGGTGAGGGGAACCTTGGAGAGCAGCAACGCCAAAAGGGACTTAAAAAAAGTAGTAACTGACAGCAAATTAGGCATGAATTTGGAATGCTGATTTGACAGCAATAAAGACCAATTCAATTTCAGCCCAATCAGCAGAGGTCTCCTGTCGCTGGGGATGCTGAGGTCTCGTTAGCAGGGGAGGCACTGACAGCTGGAGGGATGGAAGGAAGAACTCCGTGCACGGGAAAGGAATTTGGAGCCCGKATTTATGAGGGATGGGTTTAGGTTAAACACATACAGGCTGGCTACAGGACAACAAAGGGAAACATTTGATAAGGCTTGAAGAGTATCAGCGCRGAGCAGAGGATGTAATATGAGAAATGGGATTAGGGAAGATGGCTTGAAATGAGAAAGAGCTTTTGGGCAATATATTAAGGAATTGTCAGTTATATTTATTGGCTTGCAAAATAGTGTTTCCAGAGGAAAAAATGAAGCAGCATCTCTGGCTGAATTTAACAGTGTGCTGCAGAAATACTGATAATGAGGAGGAGTTCTGGGGAAAATAGATCAGTTTGAAAAACTCCACAGAGGTTGTTTCTCTTCACAGTCCTTTGTAAGGTAAATAAAGACCCCTCATCTAATTCTGTGCTCTGGAAAACCAGGGTAAATGGAGAAATAATTATTTTGTGCATGCAGGAATGCCAGTGCAGCCCTAGATCTGTGTACGGATGGATGTGCACTGAATTCTGGCAAATTGCTCTTGGTTGTCAGGGCATCCTGACTCCTTGTTGAGCACCTTGTTTTCTCAGGAGTTATTTATATGGATGAAAGACATGTTTTCCACTGGCATCACCTAATTTTCCCTGTGTCTCTTGCAATCAGGCTTTAATGTCCTGAGATGAGCTGAACATGCTTGGAAGTTGGGATTTCATTAAAGGTACCAAGGCAACCAGTTCAAGAGATACTTATTTTGCTGAGGGATATCCCCAGCCACACTAAGGAGCAGTTTCAGCTGGAGTGACCTGTTCTGATGGGAGAGCTCATCTTTGGGCTGTGGAGAGGAGCCCTGCAGTGTCCCCACTGCAGAGCTCCTGTGCCAGGGAGGGTTTGTGCTGCAGGAGTTTTCCAGTTTCAT
The DNA here is from genome assembly GCA_014549065.1 of Cardinalis cardinalis. Classification (NCBI taxonomy): domain Eukaryota; kingdom Metazoa; phylum Chordata; class Aves; order Passeriformes; family Cardinalidae; genus Cardinalis; species Cardinalis cardinalis. The sequence goes on along the minus strand of JACDOX010000227.1, from coordinate 605,060 downwards.
CCTCAGCATCTCTGTAGGAGAGCACATTTTGCAAAGCAGGCTGCTTATTTCTTYGAATCTGAGCATTCTGTTTAATTGATTATTCAGATTTTGAGCCATATCTGAGGCTGTGACCTGCTGTGGGGTCAGATTCCCAGCTCCTGGGTGTTGTATAAGGGGAATTGTGCTCGGCAGCATCTCTGGGCTRGGSRGGCTGGAGAAGGGAACGCTGACAGGATCCCATCCMCGCASCCCAACATCTCCAGGGGCTGCCAGAGCACGGGCCGGGCTCYGCTCRGTGCTGCCAGCGCCAGCAGCAGCAGCAGTGGCCATCACATAAAGGGCAGCGAGGTGCAGGGCAGCAGGAGGGAGAACTTGTGTCCATGGAGGGACAGCAGAGGCCTGGAGCAGCTGCCCAGGGAGGGCCTGGAGTGTCCCTGGCTGGAGACATCCCAGCCCCAGCTGGACACCTTCCTGTGGGATGCACCAGATCCTCTCCASACATCCCTGCCCACCCCAAATATTCCATGATTTGCAGCTCTTTCTGGTATTACACCCACTGCTTTTACCTCTTTGAACCTCTACAGGTTCCTGCTACCAGGAGTGTTTCTTYCAGCAGGATTGTGATAGTCAAGTCAGGACTAGCAGAATGAGATTCCAYCCAGAGTAATTTCTTTTTTTCTAAGTTTTTTCTTCAATGCACAAGATCCTGTTTTGCAGAATTACTGGGAAAAAGTCTTGACTTGAAGCRAGTGCTGTAATAAAAGGCTCAGAAGTTGGAGACCTGTTAGTGTGAGGGACCCCACTGACAACACACAACAGTAATGAAGTAAATAAATGAGAAGAAAAAAAGGAAAAGATTTCATTTTTCCATGACAGAAAAGTGCGGGGATAAACACCCAAAACAACAAAACAAAGAAACATGGAAGCCAAAGGAAAAAGCCCAGCTGGGTTGCTGCTATTTTGTTTTCCTCAGAACAGGTATTTTTGCATCCCTTCCCCCCAGGAACAGGAGCATTGCTTGGAGAGATGCTGGAGGGCACAGCCTTGTCAGAATTACCAGGGGAAGCTGCTCTGCAGCCATGGCTTGGTCTTGCCTAAGCTCCTCCTGAGACTCAGCGTTGCTGGAAAGCACCCAAAGATTCTTTCCTTTCTGAAGTGCCTTCTATGAAAGGAAAAAAAAAGGAAAAAACTGTGTCTGATGGCAGCAGCAAAATTCCATAAATTCATCCATTCCAGCATCACTCCTGCCAAGACAGGCACGAGTTTGTGCCTTTTCTGCTTCCAGGGCCTTTAACAATGCATCCACGGGATGCAGGGTGGAAAACAGCAATGAAAACCRAGTGCTGCTTGCAGAGTCCTCGTGTGCCTTGTGCCACATGCAGCCCCTTGGCTGATTTATTGCCCTCACATTTCCCCCTTGAAGTCAAATTGAGTCATTATCTTCCCAGTRAGGGGGGGGTTCTTTCAGTGTGAAATGCTGTTTCTTCCCTAATGCCTCGTGGCTAAATGCACAAGAAATYTAATGGTGGGTTTGACGTAGCAGTGAATTCCTTGCAGTGGTTTGACAATCCCTCACAGATCCTGCAGCAGCTTTCATTCATTTCATTGTAAAATCCCATTACAAATACTTTTCATTATCTAGGAAAATATATGCTCTATGGTTGACTGCCAGAGTTGAAGGCTTTGGGGACAGGAGTTAAATTTTCAAAACTTTTCCTAATTTTTTTTTTTTTTCGTAATACCCTAAAGAAAATGCTTTGTCTTATTACTTGGCCAATTTCCCTGAAATGTGGAATTGTGGAACRAGGTCTTGTTTAAACAGCTTCAGACTGTGCATTGTGTTAATGCAGAAGATTTTAGGAGGAATAAACTCTGTTCCAGTAAAAACACAGCAATAAAATTTGCAACCTACGACTCCCCTTTGATCACTTGGATTCTTTGGGATTTCATTCCCAGCATTGCAGATTGGGTCAGTAATTGACAGTTCATTGTGCTGCCATATAATTCATGGGGTTTAGTGGGTTTTTTTGGTTTTTTTGAGTTGTTTTTTTTTTTTTTTTTTTTTGCAAAACCACAGCAGAGGCACGGCTGCCTCCTGGCCAGGGTGAAAGGACTGATTAGGCAACAGGAACTTGGATCCCTGAACTGCTTCTTCATGCTGGGCTCTCACACTCTTGGCAGGCTCTGGGGTTTGTAATCCTGGCTCAGCTGTTGGTGCACAGACAGAGCAGGGCTGTGGTGTGGAAAGCAGCATCAAAGGGGAGGACACCGGGGCAAGGCAGGAATTGGGCAAAAAAAAAACCCAAATCAACCTTCTATTTCTTATTTTCAAGTGAGAAATAAAACCATCACAGTGCCTTTATGGAAAATTAACTAATCCAACCAAGCCACGAGGGCAATCTGTCTTTATTTCAGTGATAATTCCCTCAATTGACAACAGGCATTGATTACCATGCCATCAATGCAACGAGACTCTGTTGGCTGCTCTGAGGAAATAGTTATGTTGTTAGTATATGGGGTGTTTTTTGGGTTTCTTTGGTGGTTTTATCTTTTTTTGGAAAATTTTGGGAATTTTTCGTTTTGTTTTGGGTTTCTTTTTGTTTTGTTATTGGTTTTTTTGGGGATTTTTTTGGTTTTTTGGGGGGGGATTTTGGGGTTTTTTGTTATCTTTTTGTTTGTTTGTGTTTTTTGGGTTTTTTATTTGGGTTTTTGTTTGTTTGGTTGGTTGGTTGGTTTGGTTTTTGGGTTTTTTTTGGGGGGGGATGTTTGGTTTGGTTTGGTTTTTTGTTGCTTTTTCTTTTTTTTGGTGGGGGAAATCTGCCACAGTCTCATTAAAGTATTATTCCACAGAGCTGTAGACTAAGAAATAGCTTATGGTTCAGATCAAATCTGGTAAATCCCAACCTGGAATTACTCATCATTAGCTGTGTTAGTGAGTGCTCGTTTTCCAAAATCAGTTCTGTCATTTTGGATTATTTCCTGTGCGCTCCGTGTCACAAGTGTTTATCTTGACAGAAGGCAAGATACACTCCTCTCTGTTCTAAAATTAACTGTTTGAGTTGAAAAACAGCATGTAAGCATGAATTGCTGTGATAAATGTATGTGCAGTTATTTTTCCATGTCTTTTGTGGAGGGAACTGTAGAGCTGCTGGAAATTTCCATTAAACTTGAAGGCACGGCTGTCCAGGTCTGAGGACTTGCCTGAGTTAATATTCATTAAATACCCCTCTRACACCCAAGTACAGAGAGAAAGGCATGTTTGATCATTTGGTTTTAAGGGATTCTTTTAGTGGGTTTCTATCAGAAATTCAGAAATTCAGGGCTAAGTGATCAATGAACAGACACAATTATCTTTAAGGAAAGGATTGTCTGGGAAAATGCTCTTTTTTCACCTTGCTGTTACTGGTTTAATATTTACCCCTGGACTGTTTTTAGTGTATTCACCCAGAAACAGGAGTTCAGCTGTGGGACAGAAACTGGAAAAGCTGGAAATTCACACTGTCCTGTCCCAGGACTCTTCTGTTCCCTCGCTGACAAAAGCTCTTCAAAAACAAATTTAAATTGGTGCTTAATACTTAACCTTCATACTYAATGCTTAATTTAAACTGGTGCTTTCTATTTTGCCTGGCAAACATACAAACTAAATGCTTGTCTTTCCATCAAGTGTTAGACAAACCCCAAAACCCATTTGGTGTGTCTTTAAAAGGGAAATATAAATATTATTTCCTGTGGTGTGGAGGACACCTTTAAAAACTCAGGTGCAAAGGGGAATATAATCTGAATTTAAGGCGGAGTGTGTTGCAATATATTAATGTATGAATATTAATATATATAATATTATATGCTATATATCATATATAAAATATATAAAATAATTTATATATTAATTTCTATTAATTTAAGGGGGAGTGTGTTGCAATATATTAATATATGAATGTTAATATATATAATAATATATGCTATATATCATATATAAAATATATAAAATAATTTATATATTAATTTATATTAATTTAAGGGGGAGTGTGTTGCAATATATTAATATATTAATATTAATATATAATAATATATTGTCTCTATTATATATAAAATAATATAATAATATATGTTAATCTATATGAATTTAAGGTGGAGTGTGTTGCAATATATTCATATATTAATATTAATATATAAAATATATAACATATATTATATTTTTGTATATTAATATATAAAATATATATTAATTTAAGATGGAAGGTGTTGCAATATATTAATATATGAATATTAATATACAAAATAATATATATTATATAAAATAATATAATATATATTAATATAAATGAATTTAAGATGGAAGGTGTTGCAATATATATGAACATCAATATACATAATAATATATATTATATATAAAATAATATAACAATATATATTAATATATATGAATTTAAGGTGGAAGGTGTTGCAATATATTAATATATGAATATTCACGAATATATGAATATTCATTAATATTGGATCTAAGGCTTCTGCTGGACACACCATTCCATTTTGCAAGCCTTTTATTTTTTGACGTCTCTTCCCAAAACTGCGTGATGGCAGCTGGAGGGAGACCCAGTGGCTCCCTGGCAATGTGTGTGGTTTTCTGTGTGGAGCAGTCACATCTCAGACAGAGCAGGGCAGCGCTGGTGACAGGAACATTGCACAACAAATTTCAGGAAGGGCAGCGGGGGTTGCAGAGCGCTTTATCTGCTGGAGTAGGAAAAATGCTGTGTGTGGATGAGTGCAATTAGGTCATTGCTTTATGTGCCCAAAGCCCCAGTTTCCCAATGTTTCTTAGAATTAACGAGGATGTATATTTAATCKGTGCCTTTGATTTGGCTGAAGAGCACAGCCAGGCAATCCCCTGATGCCTGTCCATAATTGTATGTATACATTTATGTACAGAGCTTCACAGACAGAGATCATTCCAAGAACATCTCCTCAACAGCCTCCAGCTTCAGATGAAGTCAGATTGCCAGGCTCTGGAGCGCCTTTGGTGCTGCACGGCTCCCTGAATATCTGTCATTTAAGGGACCAGCTCAGGGGGCCTGTGGGCCACGGCCATTTCCTTGGATTTCTTGTGGCGGTGGGATACTCCAGGCTGTGATGAGTGCCTGAGCCCAGAGGCTGCAAGRGTGGCCAGGCAGCAAACTGAATTCAAGATGTGCTGGGGACAAAATCTCTTTCCAAATCCCTCCTTTAAGGCTGCTTTGTTTTCCCTCGCATGGCAGGATTGCAATCCGGCCTTGCAAAACAGCCATTAGCACATCGTGCTTTACTTCTCTGTGCTTTTTGCAGTCACAGCAGCCTCACCAGGACTCTCTGCGTGGCTCCTCTTGGTGGTGGCGCCCCTGGGGTGGCAGATGGGGGCTGCAGGACCTGTGCAGCTGCACCTGGGGAGGGGGACAGGTGAGGGGCAGCCGCAGGTGAGGGCAGCAGGTGCTGGGGGGGCTCAGGTGCCCCTGCAGGACCCCACTGTGGGGCAGGGGGTCCCTGGGGCAGGCTGTGAGCCCAGGCTGGAGCAGGGTCCTGGCAGGAGGGAGAGGAGCCCGGGCTGGAGCAGGTTTGTGGGAATGTTGTGAGCTCCAGGGGGACCCACCTGGGGGAATTCCTGAAGGACTGAGCCCATGGAAGGGACCCACYCTGGAGCAGGGAGGGAATGYGAGGAGTCCAAGCCCTGAGGAAGAAGGAGCAGAGCCCGCCCTGATGTCCATGCCCTGCTCAGCTGAGGATTGGGGTGCCAGGGCAGCTTTGATGGGCCCTTGGTATCCAGCCTGGATCACCCCACAGCGTTCTTACTGCCACATTGAAGTTTTTCCTTTTTTTCTTTTTTTTTTCCTCCCCTCCGCAGAAGATTCTCTTCATTTCCTGTTGCACAAAGATGAACTTGTGGGCACCTCGGCCCAGCAGAGCCCTCAGTGACTCTCTCTGGAGCTCATTTCTGCATTTAGGGAGCTCACCTTTGGCAAGGGCAGCTGCGCATCCCCCACTGGAGGTTCTGCAGGAGCCGGGGGGAATTAACCTCTCCAAAAACCCATTCCTGCCCCCAAAGCCGCCCGTGCTGCCCCTGGCAGGGCTTCTCCAGCCTCTCCCAGTGTGGACCCGYGCTGGGTCCTGGCAGGGAGCTGCTGTGCTGCTGGTCCTGTGCGTGCAGAAATCGGGGCTTGCCACCCGGCTGTGTCAGGCAGCRAGGCTGGGACAGTAAATGCACTGCGCCGAGGGGCTCGGTGGGTGAGTGCGTGTTTTTGGCACTGTTTTGGAACAGGCAGCTCAGTCACACCTGGGCAGTGTGGCCAAGGCAGTGTGTGCTGGTTTAGAGTAAATTTGGGAGAGATTCCCAGAAGGGCTCCGGTAGTAAAGCCAATTCGAATGGCCCCTCCCCACAACTGGTCCGGGAGAAAAATACCTCCTTGGAGAAAGGTGGAAAAACAAACCTGTTTATTAAACAGTAAAACCTAAACAATATTAAACAATAAAACCCCTTGCTGCTCCAAAAGAGAYGACAAACTGAGCAAACCCCGTCCCCGCGTTGCAATTCAGCTCACTCAGTCTCTTCTCAGTCTCTCTGGTGCTGGAATTGTTGCAGGCCAGGCCCGGCCCGGTGGGCCAGAGATGTGAGCTGTCGGTGCTCCCCTGGGTGTTCAGTCCAGAGCAGGTTTCAAGAGGTCCAAAGAAAAGGAAAAAAAACCAAAAGTCCAGGGAACTTCCTTGCCTCGGCTAGCTAAAACTAACTAAAGACAAAAAAAGAGCCCTGTCCCTCTGTCTGTCCACAGACAAACAGTCCAGGAGCAGGAATGTGGAGGAGTGAGGAGCAGTGTCTGGAGGGAAGGGAAAAAGAAAAAAAAAAACTGCACTTCTTCTCTCCCCCCTTCACTCTCTGCAGTAAGTCTTAAAGGTGCAAAACTCATTCAGCATAAACAGAACAAGACGACTGGGGATAAAAGCATCATCTAGTCAACCCAGGACAGAAACTTTGTGAGGAATGGTGTGACCCCTGCTCACCCCTGCCCAGCTGCCCCCTTCGCCCTGCCAGTAACAGCCTCTCCAGAAATGGCATTTTTGTCCAAATTTGGGTTGCTCTGCCAGGTCCCCGGGAGTCCCACACCTTCCTCTCCCACACCCAGCTTGGTAAAACRTCAATTTCTGATCGTTCTGCAGGTATTTAATCATCCTTAAGGCGTTTTCAGCAGCACAGTGGCCCCTCAGCTTGGAGCTATGGGGAGAACAGTCAGCCCTGGTGAGGCAGGACAGTGTCTGTGAGGGAATTTGGGTCATCTGGGCTTTCTGCTTTSAGGAGAAGTGTCTTCAGGTTCATCATTCCCTTTATTGATTTAATTCCAGCTGCTCGCCTCATATTGATCTGGACTGGTCACCAGAGACACTTCCACTGGAGTTTTTGTCTTTTCAGGCAACTGTTGRAAGGTAAAAAAGCCACTCCTTTGAATTAGGCATCATCTGCTGGGAAGGTTTTCTAGGAATGTCTGTTTTTATCACCCTGCTGTTGCCTAATTTGCGATTTCTGACACACAGAAGTGCTCAAGATGAATGACTCAATGTGATAAAGCAGCAACTTCCCTGCCCCTGAGGCTTCATTCCTTTTTTTTTTTTCTTGTTTTGTTTTGTTTTTTGATCCAAACTTCAGAAGGGCTGTCCTGGATGTTTATGCTATCCCATTTTTCATCCCAGCCTGTGCTGTTTTTATCCCCTCTCATTTTTGGAAACAGCAATAGAGAAACCTTACAGGGGGTGTTTCCCTTTCATGATTTTCTGCTGCTTAAAGCCTTGGGGAGAAAGAACTGTGTGGTTTTGGTGAGCCCCCAGTCCACTTCCAAACCTTCTGAATCTGCTGATGTTTGTAATGCTGGGATCAGGTCTAGGATGCTTAGAGGAAGAGAACATCTCACTGCATAAATTCTGCCTGGGAGCGTGAGCACTGCTTGCTGCTCTGCTTTTATACAGCTTTAGCAAACAAATAGAAGGGGTTTTTTTCCCTTTTTATCTTTTCTCCTGCCTGTTGGGCTCTTGGTGTTATCAAGAGTCAGTTAAATGCACCTCATCGTTAAAATGCTGTGAGGGAAGGGCAGGAGTAGCTTAGGTTTGAGCAGCCTCCTTTCTGTAAATGCAGAAATCAGAAACTTCACCACTGATGAAACTTCCCTCACCCCACCAAGGGCCTCGAGGTCCTTGTCACATTTTTTCACCAGTAATATCAAACTTACTCTTCTCATTTATACTTTTATTGGTGGTTTGTGGAGAGTTGTGGTGTTCTGCAGTTAAAATCTGTTTCCTTGCATTCCCATCAGAAAACAGCTTATTCTCCTCCTTCTAGGACAGGGAAAGTGTGGGCTCCAAAAATGATGTTAGGCTTGAAACTTGAATTTTGGCAGCACCAAACCCTGGCTGAAATGGCTCCTGTTGGCTCCCACCAGGTTTAGAATAAACTTATGTCACTCTTGCCTGAATATTTTATTACAATTAGCAATGCTGAGGATGGAAATGTAGGAAGGGTTGGAAACCTGGCTGGTGAATTGTTTTAAAAGTGATGTTGGTTATTTCACAAGAAGTTAGGCTAAGCTCAAACTGAAAACCTGTGCTTCAGATTAAATTCTGGATTTCCCCCCCCAGCCCCCCAATGATACCAGGAATTTCTTTGGTCTGCCAGATTTATTGGGAAACTTTTGAAGCAACCATTTTTATTTATAATAATGCTTTAAAATTAATTCTAAAAAGGATCTTTGAACAACTAGGTCTTTAAATTTTTTTGCATCACTCTGTACTATGTGAACTGCCTATTCTGACCATTAAATTTTATCCCAGATTTTTATTTTATTTTATTTTGATCTGCTCTTTTAGATGGGAATTCCTGTGTCTTGCTCTTTCCCCTTCCTCTCCTCYCTCTCCTGTGCAAAGATTCCCATTTCAGACAGAATCAGGATTCAGGATGCTCAATCTGTCACAATCTCAATTAACAGCAGACAGTCTCTTCCCTGTGCTTGTGGCCTATGGAGTGACTATTGATCCTAATTTATTTTCCTCTGGAAAGAAAACAATTGGGGCATCATGCAAGGAGGTGCACTTGCAAAATGTGCATTATTCTTCCCCTTTTTCCCAGTGCCACAGAGTGGATAAAAACCACATGGGATCCCACTGGGAGGACTTGTTCCCAGTGCCTCAAGATCCAGCTTCAGCTCCATTTTCAGTGCTATTTCTGGGTTGTTTTACCCAGTCAGAAGCACCTATTTAATATGTGAACCATGATTATTCTCCTCTGACTGACACCTGCCTTCTCCTAATAAAGTCCCAGTTGCATGGTGTTCCCTTTTCTCTTCATGCTTTTAATGTGAGATGAAAAATTCCTTTACAGCACTRTGCTGGAACTCACCAGAAAGGCAAACTATTTAAATTTTTCAGTGGTGGTGCAGCACTGGGACCGTTTTCAAAGCTCTCTGTGGATTAAAACTGTGTAATGTTTGTGGTTTGGATGCTGCTTTGAACCAGAGCAGCACAAGGAGATTTTCTGGACATACTTTAGGTTTGTACTAATATGTCAGAGCTGGAGGTAGAAATCTGGCTTGGGCTGGAGTTGGGGCAGCTGTTGTATAGAAAATTACTGTGCACTGGTATCTGATGGATTCTGTCACGTTTTCATTGCATTCTGTGCTTTCTGCTGTGGTTTTCCTGTTCCTGTACATTTTGTCTGGGGTGTCTTCAAGGCTCTGGGAAGTTCCCCTGGCCTTGAGAGGACACGGGGCCAAGAAAGAGAAATTCCCTGGGAGCTGCTGAACACACCAAAAGCAACCTGGGCAGAGCTGAGCTGACCCAAGGACAGCTGTCCCCACGTTGTGGACAGCAGATGGGTCATGCCTTAATTTCCTTTTATTTTTTGTTTTTTACCCTGACACCACCTCTTTCCTCCTCACTGGAAGGTGCTGATTCCACCCCAATGTGACCCAAAATTGCTGAGTGGTTTTTTTTCAGGGTGTGAGATGGAACCTGCAGGTGTCCATGCAGGTGCTGAGCAGGCTGGAAGGGCACAGTGGCTTTGGGACACCAGTGTCACACCTTCCTGTGTGGGTTGAATGCTCCTGAGGAGCCTCACAGCTCGCCCTCAAACGCCTGAATTTCATCCCAAACTTGTTCTTCATGTCCTCACTCAGTGTCTCTGAAAACCTGGAGCCCGAGAAGGAGMACCTGGTGGGGGGGACATGAGATGCATGGGCTCCCTGAAGCTGTGCCTTGATCTGTGGAGAGGTGGAAATGAGAAGTTTCTGTTTAAAATGTCACTTTTTTGGTTTGTGTCTCATAGCTCCATGGGTTGTCTTGGTTCCTCTCCCAAAAGGGGGCTCATGGATGTGCAGCCTGGTGGCCCTCCTGGGCTCCTCTCCTCTCCCCCTCTGGGGCTGATTGCCACCCCAGCTGGGCTCTCWCTGCTGCCTGTGATTTTGGCCATTTACAGGAACAAAAGGCAGGGTGGCTCATGAAGAAGAAAACSCCTCATTTTATGGCAATTTCTACCAAGGAAACACACAAAGGAAAAACCCATCCTTYTGTTTAGCTGGGGGTTCGTTGTTTATTTGGAGATGGTGCAACCTTTCTTAAAAACCTCATTCTCCAGACTGTTTTGCAGCATTTACCCAGCAAGCAATGAACTTGTGTGTTTGCTCTGAATACACTCTGTCCCCTCCTTTTTGGTTTTTTTTTTTTTTGTTTTTTTGGTTTTTTAAAAATGTTTCCCTTCCTGTGTGTTTGAACAGGTTTCAGCTCTCACAGGTGTCACTGCAGGCGATTGTTTGATCTTAATTATCAAAGCTTTGATCTCATTTCAGAAAAGTATGAATGAATTCAGGTCTGTGGCTGGGGAGGGGGTCAGCAGGAACACAGGGAGAGGCAGCAGAGAGGAAAGCACAGTTCTGAGTCCTAAAAACAATTTTATATTCAATAAAGACCTGTTAGAGGGGGGGAAGAACCTTGCTGCACTTCATCTGCTCTGCCTTAGGTTGTAAATTGAATTCTGCTCYCAGGTTTGTTAAGAGCTCACTGCTGCTCTGTGTTTCTGAGTGCATTTTGTCGTTAGRAAACACCTCCAGGAGTGGTACATCCACTGTATTTTCCTTTTCCATCCACATGCTCCACTGATCCAAAGTGGTTTTCTGCAATAAGCTGATTAAAGTGAACGATCCCAAACCTGCTGAGCAGACCTGTGCAAAACAGGTAATCTGGGCAGAAATGGGCTCCTGATGGTGCCCAGGTGTGTGTGCACAAATTGTTCAGCAGGGAGGAGGAATGTGCTTAATTCGGTTGTGGGAGGTTTTGAAAGAGTCCATGGATTCTCCTTGTAGTGGTTTTGGTTTGGTAATTTAAGATTTTTTTAATTTTAAAATTTTCCAAAACAAGACCAACCTCACAGCACTCCCTCTTCTACCCAATAATCAATAAAAGAACCAACAAACACCCCAGAAAAAAAAAGAAACAAAAAACAAAAAAACAAGGTTTTTTCCATCTTTAACATATATCTTTCACAAAAACATGCCCAATTTCTTAATGATTCCTCAAGCTATTAATTATACCATAACCTTTTATATCACCTCCCCAAATTCCGCCCCTGTCAAACCCCAACACTCCTAAATCAGAGTACCCCAGGCTGGTTCTGAGAGGGGAAGTTTTCATTGCACAGATGCTGAACTAGTCCATTTTTTCTTTTGTTTCAGAGTACTTTAAATGTTGTTACCTTGTGGAGGGGGTGGTTCCACCCTTCACCAGGCAGTGCAGAGGGTGGGCCCCAGAGAGCTGCAGGCTGAGTGTGGTTCAGGAGGCTCTGCAAGCTCAGCTCCTGTTTTTCTCTGGTTAAATGCTCCTTTGTTCTTCGTTTCAGCACGGCTTTCAGTTGTAGCTGCCRTGTGCAGCCACCAGATTTTGGGGTGGAAAGCCCCATCCCTCCACTCTCCCCCCCTTCAGGGATGCAGGCAGAGGAACGCCAGGACACAGGACATCAAACCCGCGTTCTTATTTTTATTTGCCCTCTGAGATCTCTGTGGTCAACCTGAGGGGTAGGAAAAGGTTATGGACACCCTGCACTCCCAGGATCTGGCACCCTGGAGCAGGATTATGGCACAGTTTAGCCAGTTTTGGTGTTGTATAACTGTATATGTCATATAAACAGTGCTTGGTGATTATGAGAAATGTCTCCCAGCATTTGCCAGTAGATTTGCAATGCACTGGATTTATGAAAGGCCTTGACAAAATTCCCAAACAAACCAAGTTTTTTCCCTTTACTCTGTGCTTCTGCAGCCGTGATTAAGAGGTTTGTGTTTTTTCCCCAGTGAGTGCMGTGGTGCTGGGGTGTTCCTCAAAGTGCATGTGGTGTAGTTTATTTAAGCAGGAAGGAGTTTAAGTGGAAATGAGCCACAGAAATGTGTGCCACTTGTCTAAAACAAACATGGTCTAGGCTCTTTCCTTGTAAGTGACATCTATTATTACATTTTTAAGTAGATCTTTGTTAGTGAGCATCTGTAAGCGTGTTTGATCRTATGGAAAGATCCAAGGCTGTATTTATATTGCTAAACCAGAATGTTCTCTTGACATAAGGACCTGCACCAATGCCAGCTGAAGTTAATTGGGAATTTGCAACTCAAAGGATAGAAGTTTCCCTAAAAAAGTTTCTGCTTTGTAGGACTAAATAAATGCAGTGGATGAATAGGAATGTTGAGAACTGATCGAATAGGAATGTTGAGAACGGATCTAGACCAATTACTGGAAGTTATATCAGATATTAAAAGTTATATCAATAAGAGAAAAATATGAGCATCTTCTCAATATATAAATATATATTTGTTTGCTCTTGCTGTAGTCAGTGTGGATACATAGGATATTTGAGGGATTCCAAATTMACTTTCCTCCCTCTGGAGGATTCCAAGGATGTGTGAATTAAAAAAAAACCAAACAAACAAACCCACACAACTTGTACAAGCATCAAACAAAATCATCCCACATTTGATGGTTGCTAGTCCCAGAGGAGGAGGAGCATCGTTCACAGGAGCTGAAGACAAAATTTAAAATCRTGCTGGGTTTTAAAGTTTGGCTTTAGGTTGTGTTTCACTGAGGGAATTCCAGGCYTGCCCTGCAGTGCAGAGGTGGTGAAGGGTGCAGGTGCAGGTTGGGCTCCAGCCACAGGTGGAAGCTTATGAAGGAGCATTTGATTCCCTGGTTGGACATTAATTTTGTGGTTGCTGCATTGAAAATATTCTTCATTAACTTTGAAATTGAACAAGATATTTTTTAAATTTTATTTTTATTTTTATTTTTATTTTTATTTTTATTTTTTTTATTTTTATTTTTATTTTTATTTTTATCTTTATTGGTGGTGTCATTGTCTGTCTGGTGACCTCAGTGGAGGCTGGACTTGCTCGACACACTGAGCTTAGGGGAGTGCCAGGCATGGAATTGTTCTATTCAGCTGTTTTCTGAGTATTTTTCTCTGCTTTCTATGAATTTGTCTTGTGGCCAGGCATGGATTGGGCTCTGATGATCTCTGACACCACTGCTCTCTGCAGATGGACACAAAAAAAGATCTCAGTTTCTTCACTAAATTAGGGAAATGTCCCTCAATTCCAATTTCAAGTCATGATGTTGAATGTACCCAGCAAGTTCTTCAGGACCTGGAGGCATTTACATTTTGCAGGATTATTTAGAAGTATATGGGCCTGCTTTCATATCATTTCTAGGAATAAATGCCAGCAAAAACTATATCTGGAAGCTGAATACTCTTACTGCTGCCAAAATGTAAAAGATTTTATTTTCTTTTTCCATTCTACATTGAATTAAAAAGAAAAACTCCTCTCTAATTTACCTTATAGTGACTCTAGCATATCTCTGAGGGGAAACACCGTCATGTTTTTAATCACATCTACCTCCCATTTAGCCTACCCACATTTTTAATATCCTATTTTAAAGATCTCTGTCTCCATGGAGTGTTCTCAGTCCATCAGTTCATGTGAGAGGTTCCCCCCTCCTCCATGACACCATTTATTTTTCTTTTTATGGTTGCCTTTCCTCTTTTTGCCCAGTAACCACGGGCAGACAGGATTTCTCTGAGCACCATKGGGCATTGGTTACTCCAGGCCAAGATTTCAGCTGCAGCCATCAGCTTTAGTGGGGGCCTCAAAAATTCGAGATATCTGTGTTACTGCTGTAATAATTCTCTGCCAGGAGCTGCTGCTGACACCAATTTTTATGATACTGAGGAAAGTGTGTATCAGATTTTATCGTGCTATTATCTACTCATGGTGTTAAGACTTTATTAGGGTTCATGTCCAAATGAAGCATTAAACCAAGCTGGGGAAGGATGAGCACACTGAGAAACTCAGATGGTGAGAGCTGAGATCCCCTCTCTTGGTAAAATGCCAGCTCAGGGTTGGAAACAATTATTTTAATTACTTAAAAAATTAGGGAAATAATGCAGTGATTCAGGAGCACAATCCTGGGTTACTCAAGTTTCTTAGGAAACCTTTCCATCCACATTGTTATGAGGGTTTTTCCCTTCCCAAATCCCATGAGAGTTGCTCAAGGACAAAAGCTTGGGTGGAATCATAACCACAGCGTGCTGGGCTGGCTCTGGAGGCAAAGCAAAGTGCAAGGACCCCTCTCATTCCRGAAAATAAAGTGTTTCTTGGTGCAGCCTCTGCAGAGCTCTGAGCTCCCGTACGGAGAGCCTTGCGTGTCTCCTGCTCCTCAGGACCCCTGCTCAGCTCTGGAAGGAAATATCAAGTCATGCAARCCACTTTCCTCCAGGTCTGGGGCCAGCATCTCAGCTGGTGTAAGTCAGCAGAGCTGCAGGGACATTATTAGTGCTGCAGTGATTCACACCAGCTGTGGGTCTGGTCTTCTGCCTTAATTTATGAACTAAATGTCAGGAAATATGAAATGATCTCTTATAGTCAGCAGTTCTCCAGATGTGTTAATGGAGTTTAAGTTTACCAAAAGGCAAGACTTCAAAAAGAGATCCAGCAGAAGAATAAACTYTGAGGGAGAATGCCTTGCCTACAGGCTTCTTGGCAAGAGGGGGCTGTGCAACTCGCTGCAATTTACAGAACTTAGCTCAGTTCCGTGCCACGATATGGTAATGCAGCCTCCCTGAGAAATCCAACGTGATTTCASAGCACAGAGCACACTGCTGGCATTCAGTGAGCAGCTGCCACGCGAGTGGGAATCACCAAGCCCTAAAACCAGAATGAAGCTGCTGCTGAGCTTTGTGTGAGGAGCCCAGTGCCTCCCCTCTGCAAGCATTGGGTTTATTCAGGGCTGGGTTTATTCAGAGGCAGCTTTTCGGAGATTAAATGAGGACCATGTTGTTACAAGCACACAGAAGCTTAATAGTTCTCTCTGTGCAATGTGAAAACTCAACAGCGGCTTGGCTTAAAGATGTGCTCTCATGGATGGTGTTGAAAACTGTTGTTTTAGCCAATGAGGAGGGAATGGTTGTTGATGCTGCTTAAGCCCTGTCAGGCTTCCTTGTCCAAATCAGAAAACTCTGGAACTGCTGAAACCTCACAGCCAACAAATGTGGGGTCTCAGAGGACTTCTAATTCTTTTATGCCTGAATAATAGATGAGCAAATGCTCCAAAAGAAAAAAAAAAAAAGAAACAACAAACCATACCTGAAATATCCCGTGGTGGCACAAAGGCCTCCACAGCCTAATTTATTTGCTAATGAGACCTTTCAGAATTAATTTAAATGATCAGTGGATGGCCCCACACTGTGTGGTTCACTGGAGAGGGACCCACAGAGGTAAAAGGACAGCACAGCTTCAGTGATTGAACCTGAAATCCCTCTGCTGGGGCTTGGTGCTGTATTTTATTGTTAAGTAAGTTGATTTCTATCCACCAGAGCAGTGTGGGATGCTCTGAGCTCATTGGTGAAGGGTCCAGGTCTGTTTCACAGCTGATCCCAGTGACTTTTTGGTGAGGCAAAGATCTGCTTAGGTGTCACTGCATGCCAAGAGGAATACAAAAGATGCTTGGCACAATTTATTCATGCCTGAAGAAGATTGTTTTGGAGGAGTTCTCAGAGAAAGCTCGTTAGACTTTCAGAGAAAGTAATTACCATACTCTGAATATAGGAATATATTGAATTTAGAGGGTTTGCAGAGCTGGAGTGGTGAGGAAACCCTTCTGGATTCTGGAAGGGGCAGCATCCAAGACTCAGCATTTACAGGGCTGCTGCTGGTGGTTTCCCAGGGATGGGATGGAGCTCATTTCCCACCCCCAGGAATGCTCAGAGCTCKGAGCCTGCAAGGGCCTGAGCAGCTGGAAGTGGGAGCCGCGCGGTGCCTGCTGGCTCAGAGAGCTCATTCCCCTTTGGAATTGGCATCCTTACAGAGACCTCTGCTCCCCAGAGATTCCTAGGTGGGAGTTACGGGAAAACTTGGTTCTSAAAATTGAAAAATTCGTTGATTTGACCAACAGTGCTGACTTTATCACACAGAGCAGCYGAAGGCAGAGCCTGAATAGCCTGAAAATTAAGATTTCATTGTGTGCTTCATTTCCCTGAGTCCTCACAGGGCAGCTCTGGAGGGGCAATACATGAATTTTTCACCTTTTTTGTCAATACTGCAGCAGTGTAATAAACCAATAAACCTGGGCATGAGCCCTGTGAAGCTGCCACTGGAAACTCACACCCTTGTGGTTGATAAATCCCCTTTAAACGCATAGGAGAAAAGATTTCTCTGCAGGATTCAGTTGGATTTTTTGTTTGGGGTTTTTTTGGTTTTTATTGTTTTGGCTTTTTTGTGTATTCAGCCTATATAAGTGTAATTCCTACAGGGGTCAGAAGCTGTTGGAAATGCCACTTTTTGGGRTGTTTTTTGGAAACACAGGACACATCCCCTTCCCAAGGCACAAGGGCAGAGCTGTCTGTGCTGGAACCGTGTCCTGGAGAGAGAGCAGAAAGAGGGAACGTGGTCTCTTAGCATGATTTCTGCATCTGGGCTGCTCTTCCCAGCTCTCCATGTGGAAACTGTGGGTGAAATGGTCATTCTCAGGGTGTTTGAAAAACTTCTAGCAGAGCATTTATACACTCKTCTAAAATATAGCTTTTTATATAAATACAAAACTGTGAATATAAATACATTCTATTTATATATATATACTTATTTTATATAGTTACATATAAAATATATTTTATTTATATATTTGTATAAAATATTGAAATAAAGTATATTAATAAAGAATATTTTATACATA
>JACDOX010000227.1:564518-574899 GCA_014549065.1 Cardinalis cardinalis | reverse complement strand
AGACATTAGTATTATACCCTAGGTTTGCACAGTGCTTACAGGAAAATGTTACAATGAAGTTTGGGCCTCCTGGGGTTAATAATGTATGGTTAGTACAGGGTTGTTATGAAAAGAACATAGTTACAGTGAGAGCATATGGCCAAATAAAAGAAGGAATCCAGCCTTTCGGAGATGCTGTTCTCATGGAGTGGGAAAGGCATGGAAATGCTGCAAGCTGCTTCTTTTCCTCACAGAATAGTAGGGTTCTGCTTCAGTTGTGGTTTTTGGTGGGGTGCAGTATTTCAGTCAGAGGTTTTAGGCAGAGATCTGAGGGATGTGGAAGCAGTGAAACACAAAATCTCCGATTGGGATTTTGCTAAAGGGGCGAGGAGCAATTTAGGCTGGGGTGAAATCACACAAGTGTGCCTGCTCTGGGGGGCAGGAGGTGATGGAGATGGTTCCAGGGGGATTCTTCTCTGTGTGCTGGTGGAACAGAGCTCAGGAGGGTGTCAGGAAAGCCAGACACAGAGAGACTGAATTAAGGGATGTTTTAAATTTACTCGAGCCCGATCTGTGTGTGTCAATCCGGGCGAACGAGCAAAATTAAATTTAAATTTCCACGGACCCACAGAATGATCCAGGTGGGAAGGGACCTTAAAGGTCACCAGGCGCAGCCCCTTGGAGTGGTCAGGGACACCTTCCTGCCCGGCTCAGGACAGCCCACCCCTGCCCCACAGAGCACAGAGCTGCAGAATTCTCCCACTCCCAAACCACCAGAAGAGAGTTTACTTTGCTGACAGAGATGCGCAATGGGAGGCAGCTGTTGGAAAAATTCCATTGACCTGAAAACTTGTAGCTTTCCTCAAAAATGCTAGCAGGATAAATAGGACATTTAAGTACTGCAAAAATCCTTTMAAATTAATTAATTTTAGGGGGTTGGTGTGAGGGGGGTGTGTAGGATGGGGAAGGGTCCCTGGATTTCCAGGGTGAGCCACCACACTCTCCAAAATTATTGTGTGGGCAGCTTTATTTTCCCAAACGAGCCCAGAGCAGAYGCCCTGACTGCTGCTGACTGTTCAAGGACTTCCTAAAGACAAATTCTAACTCTGGCTTCACAAAACAAGCCCATACCACACAGAGTAGGAAGCTCCCATTTCAATGCCTTCARTAATTTAAAGTCTTAGTGGCACAGCAGTGGTCTGGAAATACTGAAAAATGCACGTGAGAAAACCAAACACGGAACTAATCCTGACTTTATTGATTTTTGTTGGGGGGTTGGGGGTTTTTTAGCTTGATTTAGATCAGTTTTGATACATACTTTAGACAATTGTGTGAGACGGTGTGTCAGTGGTTGCCCTTTTAGTCAATTCTGGTTTTCACTTGTAGAGACCAGAAATTTATTTAGTGATGCCTGCAGTTAATATGTGGAAATTCAAATCACTGATAAAATAAAGCTGATCCATACCTTTCCAGCTAATAAAAATAGTGTTTTTTTAAAATTTTGATCCTCCCCAAACACCTTCTCAGCAACAGGTACCTGAATTCAAACCAAGTTCTTTTTTGGGTTATTAGGCTGATAAATGGTAGATATCTTGGGCATTGGACAAGGAAGATGCTGCCCTGCAATCACACAGGAAAATTGTTTTTATTTCTCCTTCCAGCTGCTGGGTTCATTATTAATGGGAAATAACCCCTTTCTGAGCTGTGTTTACTACAGCTGCCCACAGGACATGATTTAGTTGGTTAAAACTGGCTACAAACTTTTTCTATGAAACACAGAGAAGTGGTGACATCATAGCATTGTAGAAATTCAAATTTAATTTCTGCCAAGTCATTTGTCTTACCAAAAAAAAGAAAAACAAAAAAAACCCAAAAATCCCGGAAAGTCCAGGAAAAGCTGGAAGCAGGAAAAAAATGGAAATCCAAGCATTACTTCAGATTATTTTGGGGATTTCCATTTAGGCAGGATTTTTGTTCCATATTTCCTTTAAGTTAAGGGTCTGAATCCAAAGCAAAGTCATCTTTTAGGAATGAGAACATATTGCTTAATCCCAAAGTAATTTTTGAGTTGACTACAAACGCCAGAATTTGGATCAGCCTGAAAGGAAGATTTTTGCTGTCGCTGTTTTTGTTGTTGTTTTGTTTGGTTTGGTTTGGTTTTTAATTTGTCCTTTATTTTATTTGTTTCAAACCATCAGTTAAAACCCAAGGATCTGCCCTCTCYTCAGCTCTGGTGGCAGGTGGGAAGTGCCACTGGAGGGGCTGGGATTTACCCAAATGGAGCAGTGAGGAGAGGCTGATTGTTCCCCATCCTCCCCAGCCACCCTGGCTCTCCTGCCCTCGGGGACTTCTGAATGTACTGAGGAAAGGTGAAGCACAAGAACTGCTGCAGAGGTGAGGTCATCCTTGAGGAAGAGTTGCCTTAAAAGCTACATCTTTTACCTCCATCTTTAATAAGTTGTTTCACAGTAAGATTTTTAATTTTTGAAACAGGTTTGTCTGGGGTTTTTTTGTTGTTGTTGTTTGGGTTTTTTTGGTTTTTTGTTTTGTTTTGTTTTGTTTTTGTTTGTTTGGTTTGGCTTGTTTTTTTAAAATATCCTCAGGTATAAGTTGCATTGACTAACACCAACTGATGAATATGCCATGCTTGTTGCACCAGGTAAAATGTGACCTGCTTGGGTACTTCTTTGGGGCAAAACATCAGATTTTTGGGACTTCTGTCTGGTAGCCAATTTGGCTCAGCAAGGACCACTTTGGGACACCCCTTTTCATACCTTTCTTTAACTGAGCAGAGCTACAGAACTTTTGCTGGCACTACCCATACCTTTTCCACTAGAGAAAAAAAAAAATGTCATCATGAAAATTTAAGAAAAAAAAAAAAGAATTCCAATGCCACCATATAATCCAGAGGCATTTTTGTTAACTTGTTAGTTAGCTGGGTTTGCTTGGAGTTCCTTGGGGTTTTTTTGTTCTGTTTCTGGTGTTTTTTTTTTTTTTGGTTTTTTTTTTTTTTTTTTGTTTGTTTGTTTGGGGTTTTTTGTGAGTTTTTTTGGGGTTTTTTTTTGGTTTTTTTTTTCATAATAATTCAGTCCCAAACTGGCTGATGAATACTACAGTTGCTTTCAAAACATGGAACAAATGGATTCTACAAACATCGGCCAACAGCTACACTCTGGTATTTGTTTTAAATGCAAGAGACAAGTGTGAGCTGAGAAATTAAAGCCCATAAATCTACCCTGTTCACATTGCCAGTTTATTTAAGTGATACACTGTTATGTTAGTTGAAGTGATCATAGGAGAGTGCTAATAGCAAGTGATTAGTTGCCCAGGCATATTTATTTAAGAAATAGAATGGATTAAAAGTCTTCTGGTCAGAGTAGATACTCCATCATCTTTAAAGTAAAATAATTCCTGCAATTTATGGCTCCTTTTGTCATAATTCAGGCTTTAAACCCATGAATCACAACTGAATTGCTGTTGACTGGGCTGTAGGCAGAGAAATTTCTAATGATGATAAAAAGAAAAGGGAAATTTCTGATTCCTGGGCTTATTTTCCTCTGCAGGTTTGAAAAGAGAACACTGAAATGTTCATTTCTAATGTCCCCCACCCAGCCCTGACATTTTCAAATTTATAATGACTTTCCCAACCGAAAGTGCTACAGCACTTTATGTAATAAAACCATTTGCTTTGCATTTTCAAGTAACTCAGTGGAAAATGATACACATTAAAGAGGCAGCAGTACCATTTCTGTGAGCCCTGTGCATTAAACTCTTTTTTTGTTGCATTGACATTCTACATGAGGGTTGTGAATGTAGTTCTTGACCATAAAGTGGCATGTATGAGGCTAATTATAATAGCAGAGATAAAAGGGAAGAGAACAGAGATTGCAGGTGCTGTGTGCTGGTGTTTCAGCACCCAAAGCCTGCAGAAATGGGGTCACTAAGGGATGGTTTTGGTCATCAGGATTTCAACTATTTTCCTCATGTTTCTAATGGCAGCCTTTTTCACTTCTTTGACAGGACATGCCATGGGAATGGCATCTCCACAAGGCTTATTATTTAATGTAGTTCTCACCAGACACGGATCTCCATCAAGTTCCAAATGCTTCTGTTTGATAATTGTGGAATYGTGGAATGGTTTGGGCTAGACAGGATCTTAGAGCCCATCCATTCCACCCCTGCCATGGCAGGGACGCCTTCCCCTGTCCCCGTGTCCAGCCTGGCCTTGGGCAGTGCCAGGGGTGCAGGGGCAGCCCCAGCTGCTCTGGGCACCCTGTGCCAGGGCCTGCCCACCCTGCCAGGGAACAATTGCTCATGGCCAAGATCCCAGCCAGCCCTGCCCTCTGGCACTGGCAGCCATTCCCTGGCCGCCGTCCCTGCAGCCCTGGGCAATTGTCTGTGTCCATCTTTGCTGCGGCCCCTCGAGGCCCTGCAAGGCCACCCTGAGCCCGGGCCAGAGCTTCTCCTGCCCAGGTGAGCAATGGCAGCYGTGCCAGCCTTTGCTGCCGGCAGAGCTGCTCCATCCCTGTGCCCGTGCTGGAGCCTCCTCTGGCCTGGCTGCAGCAGCTGCAGCTCCTTGCTGGGCTGGCCCAGGGCTGGGGCAGCTCTGCAGGTGGGCTCTGACTGAGGGGCAGAGGGGCAGAATCCCCCCTGCCCTGCTGCCCACGCTGGGCTGGGCCCGGCACGGGGCTCTGGGCTCTGGGCCCAGCACGGGGCTCTGGGCTCTGGGCTCTGGGCTCTGGGCTCTGGGCTCTGGGCGGGGCTCTGCACGGGGCTCTGGGCTCTGGGCCCAGCACGGGGCTCTGGGCTCTGGGCTCTGGGCTCTGGGCTCTGGGCTCTGGGCCCAGCACAGGCTTTGGGGTATCAGCCCTGCCCACAGCACCCCCAGGGCTCCTCTGCAGAGGATCCCAGGAAAGAGAAAAGGAGGAGGAACCCTCCTCACCCTCTGCCCACAGTGGTTTGGTGGAGGCTGGGATGTTTTGGGCCTTCTGGGCCGTGAGCACMCACTGTTGGCTCAAATCCACCTTTTCACTCACAGGAACCCCCAAGTCCTTCTCTGTCCTCACTGAATTCTTCCCCCAGGCTGTGCTCGTGTGTGGGGTTGCCYCAGCCCAGGGGCAGCACCAGCCCTGGCCTGGTTCAACCTCCTGAGATCCCCATGGGTCACTTCTGGAGCGTGCCCAGGTCCCTCTGGATGCCAYCCTGTCCCTCAGGGATGTCAYTGCACCCTCAGCTTGGTGTCACCTGCAAACTGCAGGGGGTGTGCTCCATTCATCTCCTTTGGTGCAGGTGTTGACGGCCAAGATAGAGCCCTGAGKACTCCCCTGGACACAGGGGAAGCCACCCTGGTTGTCTCAAATCAAATCTCAAATTACCTCCTTCTCTTKCATGTACCCTAACATTGCTTCCATGTGGATATTTCCATGTCTTCCCCAGGCACAGAGGTGAGGCTCACTGCTCTGGAGCTCCCCATGTCTTCCTTTCCCCCCTTTTCAAAAGCACGGTCATGTTTCCCATTTTCCAGCCACAGGGGGCTTTGCCTGCGTGCTGTGACTTTTCAGATATGATGGTGATGCCTTGGGAAGGCTGACCTAGAACAGAGCCCACACAGAGTTACAGAATAAAGCAGGGATTTATTCAAAGGATCTCCTCCATGGATGCACCTTGGGCAGCACMAGAGCCCAGCCAGGGCTGCACCCAAGATGAACCAAAATGGCCCCAAAATGCACCAGCGGGCACGGGGTCTGTCCCTGGGATCAGTTCTGCTCCGTTTGCACCTTGCAGTTCATTGTCCCATTCCAGCTTTAGCCCCTCCCTGCAGTCCCACCCTGCTTGTTTTTCTCTCTGCAGCCCACGGTGTTTGTGCTCTGGGGCTGAGATTTGGATCATTTGTCCTTGGTGCCCAGCTGGAGCAGCAATTGTTTTGTCTCCCTGCTCCATGCACAGAGCTCACCATCCCCTCATGTGAAGCTAAGAATGACACACTAAAGCAGCACAGAATCTGGAAAATAAAAAAGCAATGATGGAAGGTGGCTTGGCAACACCAGCCAGCTCCCTCAGGGTGCTGGGGTGCATCTCACCAGGCCACAGAGATGTTGTCACTGTTCAGTTTCATCAAGAGATGCCCAAATTCTCTCTTCTAGCAGTGGCAGGGGCTTTGCTCTCTCCTTGGCCTTTCTTTCTGACCTCTGCACTGACAGAATCTCACCTTGTAACTCTTCACATCCCTTGCCAAAGTCTTGTTCCACCTGTGCCTGGGCTCTCCTCACCCAATCCCTACACACCTGAGCCATGCCCCTGTTTTCTTCCCCATGTCCCTGCTCCCAGTGGCTCTGCATTTTGTTCTCACTCCTCAGTCTGAGTTGTTTAGAGAAATTAAATTACAGTTGTGGTCYTTATTTCTTTGTGTTGGAGCGGTGAGGTGTGTTTTATATCATATTCACCTCTGTGTTTCCACAAGATACTGAATATTTACCACTTAATGTTTTGCCCCTGGAGATGGGTCACCCTTCCAGTGCCAGTGTGGGTGTAGGTTAGGAGTGCTTTCCAGTTTCCCACTGGAAAGGCTTTTAGGAATGAATGATAAGATTGATTGGACGATGCCTCAAGCCAGGAAATGGCTGCAATATTAAAATATCTGCTCTTTTTTCATTTGTCTGGCTGCTGATAGAGTGTCTGTTGCTCTGAAAAAAGGGCTGGATGTACAAGTTTTAATCTGAATAGGTCATTGTGTGAGTCCCCCTCTGTAAGAGCTTTCATTTGCTATCTGGGACCCAATAATGGAAGTGCTCTGTGTGTGGGAGCACTTCTGGAAGTCAGGAGTATGAAAAACATTCTTGTCTGCCTTGCTGCACAGCGGTGTAAATGGTAATATATGGGCAATATGTGAGCAGAAGGTCTCTAATATCAAATCCTCCTGGATACACGTGATCTGTGGTGGAACTAAAGCTCCTTTATGCTGAGAACCAGCAGGAGATGTGGTCACAGCTCCTCAATTTTGATCCCACCCGTGTCAGGCCTTTGCTGGAGCCTGTGGAAACTTCTGGTATCTCTCTAGATGACAATGCGCAGCCCAATCTCCCAGTGCGAAGATTTCAGTCCAAAACTKATCATTCTCCTGAGATAGTAATCGGCAAAATGCCCACAGAAGTGCACTCCTGTTAGCTTCCCTCCATAAATCCTCCACTCAAAAACCAGCTCACCTGTATGCACAAAAGTGTGTTTGTAGGGTTACCTATGCCTACCCTAACCACAAAAACTTGTTGCGATTATCAAGGAATTATTAAATAGAGCTGTGTATTCTTGTGTGTTTAAAAKAGTACCTATTTTTCCTGTCACAGGGACAAAAAAAAAGAAAAAAAAAAAATCAGATTTTGTAGAAGCAGCAAAGGCACCTCCTGCTCGTTCTGACAGCTATTGTACACAAGCTATTAACACACTGATTTGTGGCCCGATAGGATGAATGCCCAGGTGGTCTCTGGCCTCCCAAAGGAGCTCCAGCTCCCTCCCTTCAGGCAAAAAGAACCACTCACTTAGATTAATGCTGCCTTATCTCGGCCTCCTTCAAAGCCAGCCCGAGTCAGAGCCGGGCTCAGCTTTCAGTGGCAAACCCGGAGCCCTGAGCTGAGCCCCCGGACTGGATGTTAATGCAATTTTTTTGGGTCTTTTTTTTTTTTTTTCCGAGGGTAATGTCACGGTGTGTGGTGAAGGCCTGCGTGGGCACGGGTGCATGAACTCGCGCAAACCCCCTGTCCTAGCTGAGCCCTGTTAAATTAATTGTGACATTAAACGAGGAGCTTATTGCCGGCTTCTGGGGAGGCTTAAACGTCTGGCCTTGGAAACAGGCCTTGCAGAAAGATAGCATTTTTCTATTTTAAATGCTTTCAGGTTTCCTTTTATAGAAGCCCAGGCAGAGTCAATATATTCCTTTTGTCTGACCTTTTTGCAGAGCATAAAGCTCTTCAAAGTCAGTGGAAGATTCCTGAGAAAATTCAAAACGCTTCGGATTAAGACCTAGATGYATGTTCTGAAAAGAAACTGGGGATAAAAATACCTCCAATGTTTTCTTCTTTTGAAGAATTAGGCTGTTCTAGTACTAAAGTCTAACACTAAAGTCTAATAATAAAATTTAATAATAACCAATACAACGACAATGAAAACAGGGAAAATGTGGGTAAAAGTGTAAGTTCTAACTATGTGGTTACATATACACATCCCACAAGCAAAAAAAAAARGCAAATTAAATCTTAGGAATCCCTTTGGCTTCTTGGGAAATGAGAAAAATTGAAGTTAAGACTTTGATGGCTCCTTGGCAGTAGTACAGGGAGCATCCTCCTATGAACCAATGAATACTGAAAAATATAAGAAATAATCAATTTTTTTTCTTGATTTAAAACTTTGCTGTCGATTTTCTGCACAAGCCACTAGCTCTTCTGCAAAACTCATGTCAGAGTGTTCAAGAAAGGTATTTCTATCCCTGTTATGAAGGTGGTCTTATCAGTCCTAAAAGTCAATGACTATCTTTGTAGCTTTTCAGCACCCAAGGATTCATTGGGTAATGAATACATCCCAGCAGCAGGACAGGAGCTCTCATGGATGACACTTATATATCCCACAGACATTTTAACTGTGACCCAAACTACAGTGAACAGCTTATTATTACTTKATATCTTAGGGGGAATTTTTAAGCTATCTCCTAAATTTATCTTTATTATCTGTGCAACAGTTTAAAGACTTCCTCAACCTCCCCACCTAAGAAAAGAGCTTTATTGTGCTAAGCTTTCTTTGCTGAGGCGGAATTAACCCCGTTCTTGTGTCAAAACAAACATTTTTAGCACGAGGCAACGAAAGTGCAAATCTCTCCTTCCTCTGTTTGCCCTGCCCAACCCTCCCCTCACAGTTGCTAAATTCAGCGAGGGGGAGCAAGGGCTGTGGAGCAGACAGCAGCAGGGGTTTTAGCACCCATGAGTCGGTGCCCCTCGTGCTGATGGTGATCARTGATGATTCCAGGGGCAGGGTCAGTGCTGCTGAGTGCCCCTYGGACACAATCAGCCCCTGGGGAATTTGGGGAACCCTCCCCTGTGGGAGCACATGTTGACAAGACCTCAGGTCCTGCTCTCCATCAGCACCTGGAGGTACCGCAGGGGTTGGTGTGTGTGGGACCTCAAACTCTGCCCAAAAGCCATGGTTTTCTCAGCTTTTGAGTCAAAATAGGAGGAGTGTTTGCCCAAGAGAGGGAGAGGCCCTGGCAGGAAGCAGGGGTGTTGCACATTCAAGAAASACGTGTATGAACAGAAGGGGCTGGGCAAACTCTGCAAGGAGAAGCAAAGCTCCACGGAAGGATTTCTACAGCTGCTGCTGACAGGGGCAGCAGGTTTTCCAGGGACTGACAGGGTTCCAGGACCTTCACTGGCCCCAAAGCACCTCGCCAAAGGGTCTGCTGATGCAGTTCTGCATCCTGACAGCCCTCTCAGGCATCCAGCATCTCACTGGCTGCCCAGGGAACAATCACAACCACAACCACAACCACAAACAAATCCAAGTCTTCAGACCCAGAGCCCTTCCCAGGGACCTCACCAGTGTTAGAGACCTTGGTTTCAGCCCCATATTCACAACCTGGGACTTGCTTTTTCTCCCCAGCTTTCAAGTATTGTAGGGTATAAAAGCGCCCTCACCTTTTATCCAGCCAGCATTTTGCACCAAGCTTTTATTCCTTTTTTATTTCTGGCACACCTGGGTTGCATATAAGGCCATTATTGCAGAGTGTGGCTGCCGTGACATAATTAGAGTTTGCTAATAAGGCACAGGACCTGCAGTACAAAGTGGTGCAGTGAAAGTCCTCAGTGAGATGCTGAAAGCAGCAGAATGGGCTGGAATATGTTAGGAAGTTTTAACAGGCATTAATCCTGGGGGATACTCGGGGGCAGGAACAATCCAGGCTTCTGTGAATCGGAGTGAAATGATTGCAAGGGAGCAGAGGTTACACTGCGTGGAGGGTTTAGCTAGAAACCACTCAGACTTTCAGAGCATGGAAAACAAAATTGCAGCAAAATGAGCAAAACCTGAGAGGCAATTTTTCAAGCCTCTCTTTGTGTTGCTTTAAGCCTGTGAGAATTTATTAAATGGTTCCACAAGTGGGAAATTATCTCGTTCTGGTTTTTTTATTAAAAAGCACACAAACATCTCTGTGAAACTGAGCATCTCAAGGCACTCAGCAGAAAATCATGCAGACCCTGCTCTGAAAACAAAGGTCTCAATCCTCACGAGACAGCACCAAAATATCTAACACAGCTAAACACAGAGGAAAAAGGCTGGGCACAAAAAAGCATGCAAGACTTGGCAAATTCAAGTGTTGCAAAGTCTAAAGCTATAATTTCACCAAAAAAAAAAAAAAAAAAAAAAA
>JACDOX010000227.1:540922-564472 GCA_014549065.1 Cardinalis cardinalis | reverse complement strand
CAAAAAAAAAAAAAAAGAAAAAAAAAATGGAGCTAGAAAAGATGGATGGATAAAAAGTGAAAGGGGCAATGGGAGCGTGCACATAGGAGTGGATATCTGGTTGCATCACAAATGATAAAGTATAAACACAGTGGTGCACACTTTAAAAAAAAAAATGGGAAAAAGAAGTAAAAATCCCCTCTCATGCCCTTTTCCCATTTGCATCCCACATGCTTCCGCTGAGCCACTCGGGGCTGTGTAAAAGAGCCCACTGTTCACCAGCAACTGGGGAGCCAGGGGCGGCTCCTGGGCCTGGAAAAAGCCACATTTCACTTATCTTTCCTCCCCTCCTCGCGCCCAGATGCTTGGCAAAACAAACAAACTACATATCTACATATCATAGCCAAAACTGCGTATCAGACTACATCCACTGAAAGCCTCACTGTCTGCGGCTGTGGGGTTCAGCAAACCTTGGCTGGGCTGTCCTTTGAGCCTGCTGCTTGATTTATGTTTTCAGATGGAAACTATATGAAGCTCTTAGTTATGCCTGGTTTTCTGCCAAAAAATCAGTTTGACCTAAACTGGGCTTTATGGAAACCTAAAGTGCAAGGTGAAGTGTCACATAATCCACAGTAAAACCTGGGTCTATTTTTTATTTTTTTTTTTAATAAAGAAAGCGTACATTTTCTTAGACTGAACTGTGAAGTTTTCACTCATTTTTAGACTTTCTCTGTGGCTGCTGAGAGAGAAGTAGCTGGAAGACCCAAACTGGCTTTCCTGTCTCGTCTTTTTTTTGTGTCACATTGGTGGAGTCTGATACCAAGGCAACAAAGAGGGAATGAAATGGGACCAAAAATCGTCTGTTTTCAGTAACAAGCACTGTCTCTAGAGGGAAGGACACAATTTTGCACACGTGTAGGAGGCTAAGGAATTCTAACAGAGGCAAAGAAATCACTGTCAGGCTCAGAGCATCTTAAAAAAAAAAATGAAGCAGGGGGGAGAAGATAAGAAGCTGAGACAGAGAATATTCACCAGTCAGTCGCGCCTTTAAAAAAAAATATTGTTCATCAGGTTTCGTGCCCTGTGGCCGATCAAACAGAGCGGGCGATGCTCATTAGCGGCGGCAGACGTGCGTTAATTATTGTAAATTGTAGGATGGGAAGTGCCACCTAGTGGCAAGGAGCGCGCCGCCGCGGGAGCGCATCCCGCATCCCGAATCCCGCACCCCRCATCCCACATCCTGCATCCCGCATCCCACATTCCGCAGCTCGTATCTTGGATACCACATCCCGCATCCCGCTTCTCGCATCCCACGCCCCACACCCTGCATCCCACACYCTRCATCCTGCATCTCACATCTTGCCTTCTGCATCCCTTACCCTGCATCCCACATGCCTCMTCCCACACCCTGCRCCCTGCATCCCACACTCTGCATCCCACATCCCACATCCTGCATCTCCTACCCTGCATCCTGCACCCTGCATCCCGAATCTTGCATCCCAAATCCTGCACCCTRCATCCCGTATCCCGCATCCCACACCCTGCATCCCACATTTCCTGCCCCGCACCCAGGATCCCACATCCCACGCTGCCAGGGGTGCCCCAAATCTGCCAAGGCCTCCTGACTAACGCAGCCTGTTAATGGTTTATCAAGTGCCAGTGGGAATCCCGGCTCTGGGCAAGCACAAGAGGCCTCCTGGTCTAATTTAGCCGGGACAATGGGTCCCAGAGACCCAAGATGGATATCCCCGGTGCAGATGCATTCGTTTTAATTCTGTTTGGTTTACCGAATAGGAATTCCTCTAGGAAGCCTCAACAAAGAAGTGGATTAATGAGAACCCTAGCAGAGAGTGTTTGCTGTATAAGCAATTCCGAGACTAAGTAAAGCAAGGGGCAAAGTCTGATCAGCGTTCAGTACCAAACTCAAATAAATTCTGACAGAAGTGGGTGAAAAATGCGCCAGCTGCAGGTCAGCAAGAAATGCTAACAACCCTCAAACACTCGCCTGCCTACTTTCATTAAAAAGCAAACAGGGAGAAAAATAAACACTTATTTTCCCCCTGCCTTTTGTTGCTCTGTGGAGTTTGTTTTGACACTCGTCCTCCCTCAGCTGTAGTGTCTCCTGGTTTCCCTTGTTCTCATGGCATCTTGCTGTTCCTCAAACCCTTTTTCCTCTGCCTGGGCAGCTCCCTCTTCCAGGTCCATTCCCTGTCTCTGCTGTGCCAAAGACTCCTCAAATTCCCYGTTTTGCTTTCATGCACAGAAGAAGAAAGACCCTCCCATCCCTGGAGTGTGGCAGGGAGATTCCTCTCTCTTCCTGGACTGTCCTGAGTCTGCAGTGCTTAAACTTGCTGCAGGGAAAGATGGAGGTTGTTGTGCTTCAGAGAGCTTTGTTGTAGCAGCTTGCTCATAACCATGTTGAAATGGCAAAGCTATTTGTTCACTGGGCAAAACAAACAAAAAAAAAAGATATTCTGCAGTGCTGGTGGTGCTGAAGCTGTGAAACGGGAAACTGGGCACCATTACTACTGGTTCCAGTAGAAACATTTCAACCCCACAGCTTCCCCCATCCCCGGTGCATTTGAASCAGGGGAAGGAAAAGATAGGAAGGTGATCAAACAGCTCCTTCCTGTAGTGGGGGAAAGGAGGTAGCCAAGGCCAACAGCAAGAAAATGAAATACATCAYCTCCCCATCTGAGCAGACCTGGACCCCTTCTCACCCTTCGAAGTCAAACACCAGGCAGGTGGTGATATCCATATTTATGGTTTCTTGGCTCATAGGACCATTGGGAAGGACCATCACAAGACTTCCATGTGGCAGAAACTTTTGCAGGGTCTCAGGGAGACCTCATGCCCCCAGACCCTTATCTGCTCCTCCCCAGCCCCATTTGCAGACTCACCACCCCAAAGAGACATCAGAAGCTGCTCTCTGAGCCCTTGTGGGTATGGAAATGTCCAAAGCTTCTGGACTATAGTGCTGAAGGGTTGTGCTCAGCCAGGGGATGGGAAAACCCCTCTGTTGCACTCACAGCAAGAGTAGGTCCACTTGCATTAGTATGGAAAAATCTCACAAATTTTATAGTATTTCTGCCTGCTTTTGTGCTAAAAAAGGG
This sequence comes from Cardinalis cardinalis, assembly GCA_014549065.1. Lineage (NCBI taxonomy): Eukaryota > Metazoa > Chordata > Aves > Passeriformes > Cardinalidae > Cardinalis > Cardinalis cardinalis. The sequence continues at coordinate 561,380 of JACDOX010000227.1, read as the reverse complement.
CATCTTTTAGCTCCTGCAGGCAATGCAATGAATGCTAACATTGTTCCCATTTTCCCTCATCCTGGGAGACCCCACTTGCTGCAACAGAGAAAACCTTTCACTGAATGTCTGGATACCAGAAACACTTCTTTTTATCCTTCCTTTCGCAGATAGAGGATAAAAATGGCATGTGTCTCACCAAAACTTGGTGAGAAACCCTTGATGGCAGCCAAGACCGAGTTATAGCAGAGACCTGGGAATGGTGTGGGGAGAATTTGGAGCTTGAAGCTCTTGGAGTACATCACAAATCAGTTCTCCCTCACTGACAGTACTGGGCTTCCCAAAGCACTGGGCACCTCTTCCTCACAAACAGTATGATTATTTGGCAAATCACTTTTTTTTTCCTTTTCTGTCTCTGATTATTTTTATTTGGTGTTTAGGTCTTCAGGGAAAAGTTACTTCCTCTTTCCAAACTTTTCTCTACTCCCACCACGATTCACATTCTGTGTAAAACTCAAATGAGGTTCAAGACTGTTACATTTCCTTAGCTGAGGCCTTAAAATAATTTTAAAAAGTCATTAAAAATCAGAGAATATTCAACAAAGTAGGGTAGCTTTCAACAGAGAGGGACTGAATTTTTCTCTCTGCTTTCATACCCATTCTTTCCCCAGTGAACAAAAAGACCTACCATTTCCTTCATAGGAACTGATAAGTTTTTTGGGGGGGCAAATGTTTACAACTACCCCAAGAGTCTTATAAATTGTGCCAAGACATATTTGCAGACATCCTCAGCCCTTTTTTTTTTTTAATTTTGTTTGTTTTAAATGGTATTATGACAGGCATTATCGGGGACATGTCTGAGAGCCAATTAAAGTTGTGAGATGCCAGGGCAGGATCAGCTCTTTTAATCCACATTTACTCTGTTTTACTCAAGGTGGGCTATGACTCTTCCTGTAGATATGGATGTTTTCATCCTTCCTTGCCTGCTACCAAGATTTTCACCTTTCTATTTCAATCAACAAAAAGAAGCCCCCAAAGAAAAGCAGAGATTTTCCTGAATGGTGGGGGGAGGGCAAGGAAAAAGCCTGAACTCCCTCTTTCCTCCACTTTTTAGGATGTTCCTGATTTATTTAATTCCTTTGCTTCCCCTTCACACACAGCCAAGGAGAAGAAACTGTTGACTGACACTTGTGGAGTTAGCAGGATCTTTCCAGTGACTTCAGTAGGTTTTGGATTAATCACATTGTGAATGTTTGTTATTGCTTTAGCCAAGGATGAGAAGGCCCAGGAAGAGGAGATTAGTTAAGAAAATCTCTCTTAATCCATTTCAAGAGTTTGCTCTATCAGTGTGGAACCAGACCCAGTGAGTTTATTCTTTGCACAATAGTGGTACCTTCGTATCATAAAAAAAAAAAAACCAAAACCAAAAAAACAAGAAAAAAGACTATGAAAGACTCATTTCTTTTGGTAACAGCAAGAGAACAAACCCACGTTTGATTGTTCAGGATTACTTCTGCACTCCAGTTTATGATGCAGCCACGGAGTTATCAAAACAAAAATAATGCATGCCCAGGATGGAGTTTGTCAGAGGAAGCCCAGGACAGCACGGATTAGCACAACACTTGACTATGGCTCAGGCCACCCTGYACTGATAAGTTTCTCAGTTTCTTTCCCCCTTTCTTGCCTTGAGCTGCGTTTGGTCCTCACAGGGATCAGCCCTGAGAAGGACCTTGGTGGTGACTTGCCCACACTGACCACTCCCCACCAAAATCACAAAGCAGCCATTCTCTGAGGAGCCAGACCCAGCTGTGGGAAGCAGGCTGACCTGGAGACACAGCCTGACACTCACACCAGCCAGAACCAAAAACCACCAGCTTCCTGACACAGCTTTTGGGGGGATTAGCTGTGGAAACATAAAACATCCCAGTCTGGCCCCTTGTCCTTGGAGTCAAGGCAGAAACACTGAGTCAGAACAGAAGGCAGCATCAGAACACAGGAGGAAAACATCATTGCCTTTGCCATCATCATCCAGTGCTGCTGAAAGCCTGGACCTTCTCCTGATAAATCCTGTCCTGGAAACCGACTATCTCAGTGCAGATAGTGCCGTGTCTGCATCATTACATTTAATGCAGAAATAATACCTAACCATCAATTGTGGCTTGTTCTGCTACCAAATGAAACACTCTATTCATGGTTTTTCATAGCTGAGTGCTCTCCCTTCTGCTGAAGAAATATGGAGTAAAAATAGGTGGAGAAGGGTTTTGCCACAAAAGAAACATTGACATAAGCCATCAAGTGTTTTGTTTGAGAAAGCGGTTGTGTACACTATGGTTACCACTGCTGCTAAGCCTGACTCCTTTGGAGAGTTTTAATTTGCCTCTGAAAACATATTTCACTCGAAGCGTAGGAAAGAGAAGTACTGGGGGGRAAAAAAAAGCTTTTCTTAAACGTGGAATCTGAGAACTTGCAAAAAGTTCTATTGTTTTGGGAGATTTTGTGGTTTMTGAAAACACATTGGGGTTTAGATAACTGAATCACTGCAGAGTAAGGAAGCAGCCTACATATCTGTACCTTTGAGAGGCAAACTGGGGCAATGGACTCATTTTCAGCACAGCTGCCATGGCACAGCCCTTTGCAAGTAGGCGGGAGTGGGAAGCTGGACCCTCAGAGCCACTGACCAGGTGGAATAGCTTTGAAAGGATCTTTGATTTCGCTCGAACTGACCTTAGTGCYGCTGACATCTAAATTACATGAATTATTTCCTTTACTTTTACGTAAAGTTTCTTTTCACACACAGCAGCTTGGGAGGAAAAAAAAGCACAGAAGAGACAAAGAAAATGTGATTGTGAAGCCAYAAAAGATAGCTTAAGAGAACCTATACCAGACAAATTAGATTTTCTTTGAGAGACTGTGTTTCAGACCCACAATATTCTTTCAAGTGATGGGAAGAGCTTTTTTTCCACAGATGTTCAGTTTGATATTTGCACATTGACTGTAGCCATGGTCTAATTAATTTCAGATATTTGAAAACAATGGTTTCTCATAAAGAACCATTTAGGGCCTGTGTTTCACATTTAAAATGATAATCATTGTTGAGTCAGTAACATAAAACCTGTGCTTAAGAAGTGTGTAATGAAAATAGTATTTTTCTTCATCTCTGGACTACAACGTAGCTGGGAGGATTATTTTTTTTTTCTTGAGTGATATTGCTTTAGGATGGAGACAAAGCCTAAACATTTTCCCTTTTGTTGGGTTTTCTCACACAAATCCGAACATCTGAAAACAATGATTTGTCATGGGAGACTTTGGCAGCCTGAGCAAAGGTTTACTGTTTCTACTTTGCCTAAAATATTTACAAAGAAAAGTATCTGACATTCACAGTAAATCAGACAACGTTTCGGGCCCCTGACATAACCCATGGAGGCAGTTTGCGTGGTCTCCAAGAGGAGGAAAGGAGATCCCCTTTCCGGACAGTTTTTTGGTTCAGTGCAGAAAGCTTGGCTCCCGGAGAAGGTGGGGAGGGTTAAATAAAAYGAGATGAAAACACCGAGGGGCTGCAGAGGTCTGTTTTTCCAGCTTGATCCGCTCCTCACTTTCCCCGGCCATCCCGAAAAGCCCCGAGGGTCTCCGGTGTAACACACCCTGCCTTCCTCCGGGGTTTTTCTGTCCCTGTYGGGCTGGGGATGCCCAGGAGCAGCTCCTCGTCCCTCCCTTCCCAGCCTCGCAGGATCCCCGCGCCCACCCCCGCCCGTGCCTTTGTCTGGCCAGCCCCAAAGCCTCCCCCGTGCCCAGAAACCTCCATCCCAACCGCGGGAAGRGCAGGCGGGAGCGCGGAGCCCCCCGCCCGCCTCCTCTGCTTGTGGAGGGTGAGGAAGGGGAGGCTCCGCTCCTCCAGCCCCGGGGCCCCGAGGCTCCGCGGGGGCTCCGGGAGCTCCGCGCCGGGCCGAGGGGAGGAAGAGGAGGGGGCTGGGGAGGAGGGGGAAGGGGGTGGGGGTTCTGCATCCTCCGCTTTCTTCCCAGTTCCGAGACGGAGCGGCTTTAGCCGGCCGGTTCCCATCAGAGCTCCGGCAGCCGGGCGGTGGGAAAGGAAAGGGGAGGGGGGAAGGGGTCTTTTCTCTTTAAAGAAATAATCTATTTTCTTTCCCATCGTGAAAAAGAAAAAAGAGGTGCCAGCAGCGAGCCGACCCGAGGCTGGTTAGCCCCGGGCTATTACTACTGGTTGCTTCTTGCTGGCGCTTGTAGGGCAGGGAGCAGCGCTACCCCCCGGCCCTACTCCCTGCTCAGGATTCTGGTCAGAGCCAGGATCTCCCCATCCCCTGGAGGGGTGGCCAGTGCTTCAGCTGGACACCAGCACGGCACAGCGGGAGCAGAAACCTGCAGCTTCCCCTCGTGGAGCTGTGCTGCTGCAGCCACAGCTGCCAGAGGATGCTCCGCAGCAGAGCAGGGGCAGCAGAGTCACCCTCTCCTCTTCCCACCCTTTGGCAGGAGCAGTTGTTCAGTCTGCCTGGACTGAAGGGTCATGGGGTGAGGAAGAAGCAAGCTCAGGGCTGCAGAAGTGGCTCCTGCTCTGCTAAATGTCACCTCTCCTGCCTGAAGCCAAGGCAGGGAGCAGAGTAGGAACAGGTGAAGCTGGGATGTTGGGGCCACTGAGGGCTAGTGGGCAGCCTGACTGTGGTGCCTGGTCATTTAGAAGTTCCTTGTTTGTCCTGGAGGGTGGCCTGGACAAAGGGAGATACCCAGTGCGATGGGGGATGTCCTGGGACGGCAGCAGGACGGTCTCCCACCTCTTCACCTAGAAAAAGGAGTGGGCMAGAGAGATTCCTGCCTTACACCTATGTCTTCAGAGGGTTTGTCTGCAGCCTGGGAGGGCTGAGATTGTGTGGGGACAGGGAACAATGCCCTCACCGTGTGTCTCACCCAACCCCCTTAGGTCTGGGGGAGCAGAAGAGGCTTGTTTGAACCAGTGTGGGGGAGATTCAACGTCAGTGTCCCCCTTTCATCACAACACTGTGCAGAGGAAGTGTGCACTGCCTCAGCAGTGACACTGGCGAGGCAGGCAAGGCTACCAAAAACAGGAACTGTGTGAATTTGCATCAAACACCCTCAAAAAAAAAACCATGACCACAACTGTTTGTAGTGCCTGTTTGAAAACAGAATGTTGTCGTGTTGTCAACTCTTCTGACGCAGGATTTCAAGGATTCAGAACRTTTCAAGGACTGAGAAACCTCATCCCAGCGCGGGGCAGGTCCAGCGTGTTGAGGTGTGGCAGTGCCCATGCAGGGCTGACCCAGGCACGAGGAACTGGTGCTGCTGGGAGGTGGCACGGGCGGGAGAGAAGCCTCTCTTCAACATCCCAAGTAAGCAATTGTGTATTTACTCYGTGTAAGGAGGGAAAACAAACAAGCTCTGCAAGCTGAGATAAGGTTTTCAGCCAAGCGCTCCAGCTCTGCTCACCCAGGCCACAGCTCACACAAAGCTGATCTGGCTTAAGCCTCCAGGTCTCCATTTCTGCCTGCTTGGCTGTCATCTCTTCCACCTCCCGCCCCTCCAACTTGGCACCGAGGTCTGTCTTTGGAAACAAGGGCTTTGGGCTTGTCTGAAATCCTCTGTCAGTGTAACTCTGGGGACGCAGCAGCTGGAACAGTAACAGCGAGAGGAGRTGAAGGAAAACTCCCTCTGCCTCTTCCTAGTGTTCCTACCTCTGGGGCTGCCAAAAACGTGCCCAGAGCAGTGCAATCAGACACACCTATTTCTCCAGGCTTTTCTTTTCTGGCTCCAGCTTTACACCTTCCTGGAGGAGGGGGACTTCTGGCATCTGCTTCTCAGAGGAGCTGCTCTTGCCAGCATTTTGTGCTTGGTGAGGGTGCCTTAAATGTCTCCCACATTCTGAGATGATAGGTACATTTTGGGATGGGGGCTGCCTGGAGAGCGCACCAGACCCTTTATGAACTGGTGAACATCCCTTGTAAAAGGGTGGTTTAGAGTTCCACTTATGACTTCATCTCTGAGAGGTTTGGACAGCAAATGCAGAGTCTAATCTTAAAAAAAAAAAAAAAAAAAGAAAAAGAAAGTGGCTGGAGATGCATGGGTGGAGAAGCTTGGCTCGGGCGGCTGCCGATGTGAGGCTGCCTGTGAATTGGCATCGGCAGGGGAAGTTTGGAACCAGCACCGATTTATTCTTTCATTGCAACCTCCGCTGAGACTGGGGAGGCAAAGGGGAAAAAGGCATTTCGGTCCCAGTCACTTTCCCCATTTCAACCGGCTTCGGGAGCCAGGGTGGAGGAGGTCTCTCCATTCTCTTCCCGGTTAATTGTCTAATTGGGGAACAATGCGCCTCTCGCACCCGCCTGCCCCTCTCCGGAGGGCTCCGGGCGAGCTCGGACGGACCCGTCCCGCCGCACCGGGCCGCGGGTCCCCGCTCCGGGTCTGGGGGCCGGAGGGAGCCCCGAGGGGGCGGCCGGGCCGGGCCGAGCCGAGCCGAGCCGAGCCGAGCCGAGCCGGGCCGGGCCGGGCCGGGGGCGGGGGGGCCCCGCTCGTTGGAGGCAGGCGCTGGGGGCTCTCCTGCGCCCAGCAGCTGCGGGAGCTTTGGAAATTGCAAGGAGGCTCTCGCAGAGCTTGTGAACCCTCCTCTCCCCGAGCCAGCGCCCCTCCTCTGCAGCGCTGACGGTACAACGATATAATAATGATGGGTGGCTGAGGCTCGCATTTGAACTTGCAGGCTCGCTCCCTGTGCCCGCTGCTCGGTCCCGGCTCCGCCGCTCGGAGTCAGGTGCTCGCCGGCGGGAAGCGAGCGAAGGAGGGGACAGCGAGCTCCGGCACAAGGGGAGAGCCCGGAACCACCGGCTCCTTGCAGCACTAACGAGGGGATTTACTCTTTCATGCGGCCACTGGGATCTCTGGACTAGCCCAGCCACCACGTTGTGATTTTTTGCTATCTCTGCAATACGCTACCTTTTAAGGTAACTATAACTCTTTTATTGCGGGTTGGTTTGTAGTGATATTTTTTTATTCCCCCTCCTTTTTTTTTCTATAATATGACTGCCAGCAAACACCTAGTCTAAGATTTAAAACAATTGTTGTACTGCTTGCACCAACAAAGAGTTTGAACTGCAAATCTTAAGCGGGGAGGGAATAGCGATGATTGGTGAATTTAAACAACCTGGGGTAAGTTCAACGACACGCGGGGGAAGAGGAGAAGAAGGGATGCTCGGGAACCCACAAAAAAAAAAAATACAAAAAAGAGAAGGAAAAAAATCCGGTGCAAAGAGGAGAACAAAGAAAACTAGGGAATAGAAGACTTTGGGGTGGGAGCCCTGACAAGAGTGTTCGGTGCTGGTGGCTTTGGATGGCTGGGAAGGTAGAGCCGCACCTTGGCGTGCGACGGGGCTCCGGAGGGGACACGGGAGGAAGCTGTTCCTTACGGGTGTTAAGTACACAAAGCGCCCGTGTGGCAGGAGCGACGAGCAGGGACCTTTCCCCCCGGCCACCAGTTTTGTAGCGCTGGGAAAAGCGTGCGCCCTGTGTCCTCCACTCCTGCGTGCTCCCCACATCCCTTTTTTTTTTCCCTTTTCCCCTCCAATCCCTTCCCCCGATGTTCCTGGAAAGCTGCTCGCAGGGCAGAGCGGCTCTGAGGTGCTCAGCATCTCTCCAGAGGAGCCGGCGAGCAGCGTGCCCCGAGCCACATTTTCTCTGCGGAAAGGGGGGCAGTGGGTGAAGAGGAGGAGGAGGAGGAGGATCGCAAGGTCAGTGGAGCAAAACGCCCCCTCTTACACCCACGTCCACTTTCTGGGGCACGGGCTTTGCCTTCCCCCCTCCGCTGCCAGGGATTTCGCCTTTGTGTTACAAAGGAAAAGAAGTGAGAGCACGGCGGAGGGCAAGCGGGGAGTTCCGACGGCGGGAAGGAGCGGCTCTGTGTGTCTGTCTGTGTGTGTGTGGGGGACCGCGGGCAGCCTCGGCCGGGCCCCGGCCCCGTCCCCGTCCCCACACAAAGGGGCGGCGGGCAGCGGGCGGGGGCCGCCCCTCATTGTCCCTCATTGTCCCCCTGGTCACGTCCTCCCGGCCACCCCCTCCCCCCCCCCCCCCCCCTCCCCCCCTGCCCCCGCTCTCCGGATTAACCCCCCCTGGCTTTTTTTTTTTTTTTTTTTTCTCTTCTTCTTTCCTTTTTTTTTTTCTTTTCCTCTTCTTACCACCCGCTTCTCTCGGTTTTTCTCCCTTTCCCTCATTCTCTTCCTCCTTTCTCTTCCTCTTTTTCTTCTTCTTTCCCTTCCTCCCCTTTTCCCTTCCTTCCTTTCCTTTTCCCTTTTCTTCTTCCTTTACTCCCTTTCCTTCTTTCCCATTCTTTTTGTTCTCTCTCCCCTCCTCTTTCTCCCTTTTCCCTACCCGTTTTTGACTCCCTTTTCCCCTTCTTGCCCTGTCCCTCCCTTTTCCTCCCTTCCCCTTTTTATCCCTTTCCCTCCCTTTTTTCCCTTTCCTTCCCCTTTCCCTCCTCCTCCCTCCACCTTTCCCTCCCCTTTTCTTTCTCTCTTTTTTTTTTTTTTTTAATTGAGGCGTGAGCGTCGAAACGCGCTGCAAAAAAAACCAACAAAACCCAAAAACCCCAAACCAAACCAAAAACCCATCCCGGGATGGGAGAGCGTAACCGTTGGGTGGGTTTAGTGATTGCCTTGATTTCCGTGCCTTTTTTATTTAACCCTTTTCTCCTTTTTTTCCTGGCCTTTCACTCTGAGCTAAAGGGGAAGTTTCCTCCCCCACACGGAGCGAGCGAGGCTCGGCGGGGCGAGCCCGGGACGGGGCGGGCGCGGCCCGGCGCTGCCGGGGTGGGGGGAGGCTGTGGTAGGGCYGGGCTTTGGGGCGCTCTCCGTGCCGCGTGTCCGCCGGGGATCACGGGCTGAGTGCCGGTTTGGGGGCGGCGGGCTCGGTTCCGTGTTGGGCCCGCGGGTTCGGGCCCGGTTTGGGGTCGTGGCCCGGGGCGGGCGCGGCGGCCCCGCGGCGCCCCCGGGCGGCGAGCGGCGGCACGGCAGCTCCCGCGGCCGCCGGTTTCCCGCCAGAGGGCTCCGGGCCCGGCACCGTGAGGGGAGAAAAGGGCCAAACCCACGCAAATCACCGCCGTAATAAAATAATTTAAAATACGCAACWCCCCCTCGGTAAACGCCGCTGTCTCCGCTGTTCCTCGCACTCCCCATCAAGTGTTATGCACGAGAAGTGGGTRCAGTGCACAAGAAGAGGCTCCAGCACGGGCACAGGGATGGAGCAGCTCTGCCGGCAGCAAAGGCTGGCACAGCTGCCATTGCTCACCTGGGCAGGAGAAGCTCTGGCCCGGGCTCAGGGTGGCCTTGCAGGGCCTCGAGGGGCCGCAGCAAAGATGGACACAGACAATTGCCCAGGGCTGCAGGGACGGCGGCCAGGGAATGGCTGCCAGTGCCAGAGGGCAGGGCTGGCTGGGATCTTGGCCATGAGCAATTGTTCCCTGGCAGGGTGGGCAGGCCCTGGCACAGGGTGCCCAGAGCAGCTGGGGCTGCCCCTGCACCCCTGGCACTGCCCAAGGCCAGGCTGGACACTGGGGCTKGGAGCAGCCTGGGACAGTGGAMGGTGTCCCTACCATGGCAGGGATGGCGTTGGGTGATATTTAAGTCCCCTTCCAGCCCAACCCATTCTGTGGCGCTGGAGCAGGCAGTGCCTGATGGGCAGTGCTGGACAGCAGGGTGGGACTGGCACTTTTCCGACTCTGGGCAGCCCCTCAGTGCCTGGGCTCGAGGCCGGAGGTGGCACTGGGGCTGTGGGGATGGCAGAGCAAGCTGAGGGCACCCACAGCCACCCTTGTGCCCAGCAGTGGCACTGGGTGAGCCCCAAGAGTGCTGAGGAACCCYTGCTGGAGCCCGCAGCGGGGTCCTGGTGCCTAACCCCACAATGGCAGTGCAGGGTGCCATGAATGACACCTTCACATTGTTCCCACCAGTGCAGTAGCTGGAGAGAGGTGGCCCTCAGCTCTCCTGGAACCAAGGCTGACAGAGGTCAGTGTGTCTGGGCARTGCTCTCAGGCACGGGGTAGGATTGTCAGAGTGTCCTGTGCATGGCTAAGAGCTGGACTTGCTGATCCCCGTGTGTCCAGCTCGGGATATTCAATGTTTCTGGAAGGCAGGAGCGACAAGGTGGAGCTGGGGCGATGCAGAAGGAGCAGGGTGTGCTCGCTGCTCCTCCACGCGCTGCCTCTGGCAGTTTTCCACTGTGTCTCTGCGTGGCTGTCCCAGAGCCTGGAGCTGCTCCTGGCACACAAGCACGGGGCTGCGAGGGATGTCCTGCTGCTGCAGCCAGAACACGCTGTGCTCTGGTCACTGCTCCTGTCTGTGCTCCAGCCTGCAGGCAGCACCAAAAGGACTCAGCCTGGAGGAGTTTTCCCCCCACAGCTGCTGGAGGTGGTGAGGGAGATGATTTGGGGTGATGCAGACACCCCAAAGACCTTCTCCAAGGATTTGGGAGGGCATTTCCAAGGGATAACAGGCCAAGCAGGGGCCACTGGTGAATTGGATGCAGGCTGATGTGCCATGTGTTGGCACAGTGGGTTAATTCATCACATGGCAGAGAGGTGGTGAGGCTGGCAAAGTTAATTAGGCAGCGCTGATGGTGAGGTGGATACATGGCAGCAATTAACAGTACCAGGATCAAAAGATTGCAGAAGTAAAGGAAAGTGCAGAATGTGTGCCGTTGAGGAAGGATGGTACCTGTGAAGCTTTCAGRGCTTGGAAGGTAGCAAGGGATGTGCTATGACTGGGATTGGTCATTTGTACCTTTTTGGGGTTCCACTGGAAACTCTAATTTACTATTTTACCCATTAGGATGAGCAGCCTTCTCTCTTCTCTAGTGCCGGGTTCTGTTGGGTCCCACCCTCTTTTTTTTTTTTTTTTTTCTTTCTCTTTTAATCTTTTATGTCATTCTGACTTTCACTATGAGGGTCAGATGGGCAGAGGCTGCTTTTTACGTGTTGAAGGAACATATCCAGATTTCACAATGCAGCTGTGGAGCATGTGCAGAACCAATCTCAGTGTGACCTGAGAAGTTGCAGGTTTCAGAGACATTGTTACCTCTGTGAAAATGGCAAATATGGCAAATTCCTCATTGTCTCAGCTTCAGAGAAACCAGGAGTATTTTTGGATTGTAAGCTTTAGTCTCTTCCACACCAGGACAATTTGCTTTCTGAACCTGGAGTTTTAAACAGAAAGAGAGACATGATGTTCTCTCATCTGGTTAAATTAAAATAGCATTGGTGTGAGATCAAGCTTACACTGCAAACTAAACTCAAGCTGGAATTTGGTCAGAACTTACTGCTCCTATGAGTTTTTGCTGTAGTAAGGGAAGGTAGCAGCGCCTGCAAAAACAGGAGAGTTCTCTCTTTCCCCACAGAGAGAACCCCTACTGCTAATTTTTAAAGATGTGAAGTTCGTCCAGGAGTTTTGCATCTGTTGGTTTAAAGATGCTGCACTCAGGGCTGCGTCCCATTTAGAAATGTAACACCAATTCCTACTGTAGATCCATCTGCCTTTAGCAGCTCCTAATAAAATGGATCAGCCCAGTTGGAAACCAGCCAGCAGGCAACCCAAGTTTGGTCACGTCAAGTGAGGCACTTTTTTAGCAGAAGGTGGAAATTAAACACTTACTCAAGTCTTGCAGCTTGAGTTGGCTAGATTTGCTCACTGTGTTATGGATTTCTTTTACTATGGGTGTAGTGACACCAAGGGGGGAAAAAAATATCTTGTGGAAAAAGGTATGGTTAGATGGATTTTGGCTAATTGCAGTGGTCTTTGGGGCAGTACAGCAGCCAGACAGCAGAATTCTGTGAGCTGTAGAGTGCAGGAATGGGAAACACAAACCTGTTTTAGAGCAGGGATTTAGCTCTGGGGGCTACAAGAGAGTGCAGTCCTCTGCAGCCTCTGCCAGCAGGAGGCTGGAGCAATTGCATCCAAGGACCTGGAAATGTGGGTGGGAATCGGGGTGAGGTGTAAAGCAGCAACCTCTGCCTCACCTCTGGGTCCTGAGGAGGATTTTTGGCGCCAGCTCTGCTGAGCTCTGTCTCCTCCTGAGCCAGGCTGCCCTGTGGGACTGAGCAAGGTGCTGCTGTTGTGGTCTGCATGTTTAGAGAGGGTGACAAAGGTAATTCCATGTTTAATTCTGGCAGCTGGAGTGGAGCAGCACTGGGCAGCCCTGGAGTGTTTGTGGGAACCCACCGAGGCCTGGGGCATGAAAACCAACCCTCAGGTGTGGAGGGTTGTGTGGGAGTCACACTCCTGACCCTTAGGGCTGAAAATCASACCATCCTCCCTGGGGTTTTCATTGCTTGAGTGAGCATTTCAGGATAAAGAAGATTTATGAAAAGTCAGGAGGTGGTTTTCCAAGAGCCAGGTAGGGATTTTTGGCAAGAGTCTCATGTTAAGCTTTGTGCTCAAACAGTGCAGTTTTTTTGAGCTATCCAAGCCCGTGATGCAGCAGGTGTAATTCCTGCCCTACTCAGTAAAAGGCTAGGAGCCATCACATCCAGGAATATTCTCTTCTGTTCCCATGGATATGTTAAAAATTGCCCTTCCAGAGTTGCCTTTCTGTTTTCATCTGTCCCTGTGGGTGTGTGTGTTGTGTTTGGTGACTGGAAGCGTAGCAGCAGGGTTTGTGTTCTTACCAAACATGGAAGCAGTTGTGTTATGACAGCAATTGCAATGAACTTCCAAGGGCAACAGGCTTCCACTGACACGTGCCAGGCACCCAGGTACGCCAGGTCAGAGCCAGGGAAGTGGGCCAGGTGCAAAATGCAACCAGCCCTGCTTAGGTGCAACATTGCCCCCATTGTTGGGAAAAAGAAAATACTTTGTTCTTTTTCTCGTCAGGTTTCTTTGATTCCCTTGGTTCTGGTCCCAAAAGGCAAGGTTGCCTTCAGGGGAAGGAGGGAGATAAAACTCATGGGTAAACATGGAGAGCTGAACTTGTAAACATTCTGTTCTGGACCTTGGCTTCGCTGTGGGTGCAGCCAGCGTGTGACGCATGGGAGCACATGYGGGCAGAACATCTCAGAGGGTCTGGAGCCACTCAGCTCCCACAGGTGCCAGAACTTTGTCTGGCAGGTCCTTCACTCAGCACCTTGGAAGGTAGAGATTTCTTCCAGTCAGCATTCTTTTCATGCTCTCATCAGAGCTCCTGTGTTACCAAAGGAGCTTCACTGCAGTGGTTTTGGTGCTTGAGGCTTCCAGCCTTTTTGGAATGCAAGGGTTGCTTGAAGGTCCTTCTGTACATCTGTAGGCTCAAACTGAAATCRCATTTTCTTTTAATTGTTGTGTAATAATGAGGATCATTTAAGTGTTTATCTAAGCAAGCATGTGACTCTGTATTTCAGAGCTCATCCATTGCATTCAGAGGACTTGGCTGTCTGCAGCTCTGATCTTGTACAACCTCCTCACTCRTAACAGCTTTCTACAGGGAGTTTGCACCAGGGCACAGTATAGAATTTTAAAGTTAGCTAATAAATGGTCACTTTTGTTTTCTTCACATGCAGCTTGGCTTGTGTAAATGTAGGAAGAGATAAAAGTCTGGCTGAGTGGTCTTGGGGGAAGGTGTTAGGGTCTTCATAAGAAGTTTTATGGCGTGTAGGGCTTAAACTGAATGAAGTCCCGGTTCTAGTTTGGGACGCAGTTGTGAAAAGTGCAAATTCCGTGAAGTTCACGTTGCAAAATAAGTGATATCACACTCTGCACTCAGCTGTCCTGAATGGCTGCAGCAGACATGGGGCGTCCTTGGCAGCGTGCAGCCTGCTCTGTGGAAAGCAGCTGCATTTCTCCCTCCACGCCCAGGGAATAAGTTGTAGCACATGTTTCCCTGTGCAATCAGCTGGCTCTGGCCATCCATGTTCAGAGAATGAAAGGCTCTGGGGTTTTCAGCCCTGTTGGGTGGGAATTTTTGACTTGCCTCACGGGAAAGGCTTGGTTGGAGATGTTTTGCGTCCTTGCCGTGCTGCTCAGACGTTACAGGATGGGTGCCAGTTCACACAGACTCCTGTGGAGCTTGGGCTGCAGCTGTGAGCTGTGGAGAGAATTGTCCTGGGGTTGAACACGTCACCAGGAGTTTTCTGAAGCTGCCTCTCCGTGTGTCTTTGCTGTCGTGTTCAGAGCGCCCTGTGCAGTTTTTAAAAGTAGACGTTTCAAATTGTACATGTGTGCAGTTCAGGTTCCATAGTTACAACACAGACAAGTACCTATCTATTAAATCTCTCCTTCACTCTTCCTTAAGGCAGTTCAACTGCAAGCTCTCTTGAACAGGAAAAAAACTGTCAGCTTGGTTACTTGTCCTAGTGAAGAGCTCAGGTGGCAGATTTTGCAGCAGTATCAGGAAAATCAAGGTAGTGATAAAAATTTGTCGGSGTTTTTACAAACTGCTGCTGAAAGTAATTTATTATGTTGGGATGTTCATAGCACATACATGATGGGATGAGAGACTATTTATAAACCCTTTGTAGTCCTTGGTGTTTGTGTGTCTTGCAGTGCTTTTGTAACTTTGGGGATATTTACAGGTTCAACATGTGTAACTATGAATGGAAATGAAAACTGTGAAATAATGTTGTGAACATGCAGTTTATTATTGTGTACATGTGATACATGTGAAGAGATTTCCAGCTGTTGGAAGGTGGAGGAAAGTGAGAGGCAAACCCAAAGGGAGCTGACATGTCAGAGCATCACTCAGGACTCAACAACCTGAACACCCATTACAAACCTCTATTCCATAGAGGAAAACGGTCATTATAAYAAATCTCCCCCATAAATTGCTAAATGAAATGCCTTGAAAGCAGGAAGGACTGCTTCTGATACCAGTGACAAGTAATGATGTGCTGAGTTACAACATTTGCTAAGGACACAGTGCAATACTAACCACTTCCTCCTTTGTTCTTCATTTCTAGGTCAAGATGTTGTTAAGTATAAAAAGTATCTTATGGATATACTCTACGTTAGTTATAACACATATGCTACCTAAAGGTAAGTCTTCTGTACATAGAACATTTCATTAAAATTAATTTAGTGCTCTAACTGGTAGGGCAATTCACAGGACTGAGGAAACAGCCCAAACTCAGGAAATTGTCTTTCTTTGCCCCTGTCCTAATGCACCATGTCACTGATTTTGTTTCTGTGTCCTCCTCAAGGCGTTAATGATTTATTTCTGTTGTGCTTGGGCTGCCATGAGCTAAGCTGGGGCAGGTCCCTTGGCTGCTGGGGTCTTTAGCAAGGAGGTGTTAGAGCAGCTGCAGGTTTGGGTGGAAAGGAAGGAGCCCTTACTGCCTCTTTTGGTAATTACATGCCAAGACTGAAGTACGTATCCATGTGTGGTTGCCCTGGTTATTTGAAAGTTTGGGTCAGGCCTTCAGTATGGAAAATATCTCAACAGCTGCTACAGACTCACAAAACTGGGAAAGCAGCTTTCCCAAGTCTCAAAGCAAGTTTTTTCTTTATTTTCTTCCCTCTTTCTTTCCAGGTACTTCTCAAACTGATTTTAACCTTTGGGAAAGTCAAATTTACCACTTCTTTTTTTTTTTCCATCTAGCTGGAACACTGTTGCTAGTAACATGTTTAGGTAGTCCTGAATGATAAAGAAAAGGGTTGGTACATTAGTGGAAACAATTAAAAAAGAGGATAATAGATTTAGATTGGATATAAGGAAGAAAGGTCTGGATCAGACCACAGACCTGACTCACTGCCTTGCACAAATGCAGAATTCAGGGATACAGGGGTTGAGAGGGCAGCACTCTTATGTGGGGAGGAATGCATGGATCCTTGGAGCTGTAGAATGTGGGATGGCATCTTTACATGTCCTCTCCCTTACTCCACCTTTTATTACATCATAAATGGCTCATTTATCTCCAGAGTGGAAGTTTTGGTACTTGAGAGATTTTTATGAACGTCCCATTCTTTGGAATATAGATCAGGTTGTGACCCACCCTTTTTTTTTCCAAATTTTTTGGAAGAAATTCAGAAAGACCCTGATGTTCCTAGAACACACTGTGAACTTTGTGAGGTCTGCTTTTTAAGTCAGGGGCCATTCTTTTGGCCTACAGAGTCTTAACCATTTTCTAACTATGGCCATGGTGAGGAGGACAAGGATGAAAAAAATTTCCTTTTTCATGAATTGATCTAATTCATGATCCCAAAGAATCTGTGGTATCAACTCATGCCCTCATCTTTTGTAGAAAAGTCAGTTGATGCAGTGATATTTTTGAGAATGAATGTTAGAAGACTGCACAGAATCTTTATAAGTACGACTTTTGTTTAAAAATACTCTAAAAATAAAATGTATCTCATCATTCTGATAGACTGACACCCTACATTTCAACCTTTTCTTATTGAATCCTTGGTTTGGATTTAAAATTGAAGCCTTTAAATCTTTTGTGAAACACCCATTCCCAACTTATCACTATTGTGGTTTACAAGCTGGACCTTGTGGTTACAACCAACACTGGAGTTTTTCCTACCTGTTTTGGGTGGCCATTTGTGGTGTTGAGTTCTGCAGCTGAGATTAACATTTGCCTGGCTCCTTGTGAGTGTCTTCCAGACTATAAAATTAATTCTTCATCTGTGTGTTCTGTGTGTCCTTCTCTTATTCTGCTTGCTCAAACCACAAGCCACCTAGTAAAGGACTCAGTCCATTACCTTTCAGTGTTTCCTACAAGTTTCACTCATTTTAATTCATTATTATCTTCACTAAAAGACTGGYGGCTAATGAAATAGCTTCTCCTAGGTTCAGTGCTAGCTGGATTGACAAAACACACGATTTTAGTGATCCTTTCTGTTTCTGCTGCTAGACAGGGCAATATACCATATGTCCCAGCAGGTTGTTGATGAACTGAAAAATGAGATGCAACATTTCTCTTTTTTTTCCCCCCTCATAAATTCAGCTAAAAATAAACGGAATATTTTATTCTTTAAGCATGTGGGAGTTGTCTTCATAGTCAGTAGCAACATTCTGTTCAGCTAAACTCAATTATGAGGCAAATTCACTCCTCTGAGCAGTGTCACACCATGCAGGGAAGGTTTTACTCTTTTCTTCAGACTCCTTGTCCACTGCAGACCTACTGGCCTGGTCATTGTGGTTAATGTGATACAGAAGGGCATAATTCTGTCCTTTTAAAAAATTATCTGGACTCCTACTTTAAGAATTTTGTAGCATTTACCACAGAACAAGTATACACATTTTGAAAAAAAGAGCCTTTGTTCTCAAGCGAGAATTCCTTTCTTCCCACCTCAAAAGGAAGACATCCAGCTACGTGTCATTGGTCTATCACATCCATTGATAGGGGCTGACACAGAATATAAGCTTAGCAAAAATGCTAAATGGGGTAAAAAAAGGGTTATGTGGATTAATCTGAGATACAGATACCTTCTGCATTGGTCAGTAAATTCTGCTAGACTAACTAATTTGGAGTGCTTCACGAAATCAAGGTTTTTTGGAACTGTGCATGAACATCTCTTAATCTTGTATTTCAGATATTATGTCAGCCAAATATTTTCTTTTCCTATAGGGAAAAACTTCCTTTTCCTCTTCCTCTTTTTCCTCTTCCTCCTTCTTGTCTTCTCCTCCTTCTTCCCTCACCTCTCCACAACAAATAGATGTTTATAAAGTGTTGTATAATTTTTTCTAAAGCTGGGAAGAACTGCAGCTCCACAGATTCTTCTCTTCTGGGAAATAGCAGCACAGTTTAGGAGGCTGGATCTAGTTTTCATATCAGGATTGAAAGTGTTGATTGCCAGGTCTTCCAGCTGGCTGATGTGAAGACACGAATTTTAAAGGGAGGAAATTTCCTGAGGGTTCAGCACTGATATTGCAGATCACTCATAGTCATAAATAGTGTTCTTACAAAGTTTATTAAAGTTCTGTCAGTCAGTATAATTATAATTTAGTCATTCCTCAATTAAGAAGAAAGTTCCTGTAAGGTGTATAGATGACAAGAGATCATAATAAATTCTAAATATTTTGAGACTGATTTTAATCTCCCACCTGTGCAATTTGGCAGTAATTCCATCACAACTGATAGAACTGAGAATTCATTCTATTTCTTTATCTCTAACCACTGTAGCTCTGTGAAGTTTCAACAAAATAAAGGTGATATAAAAGATCTCTGGTTTCATCAGCTTTGATACCATCATCTTGACTCTATCTGAATTGTGTGCGCAAGGAATTCTAGTTTGGTAGTCATGCATGAAAAGGACCTGAGAAGTTAATTCAGAATTCTGTGTCTTYCCTGTCAGCCCATTTTTCTCTTTTTCTGGCTAGTGCTTTATTATTAAAATGCTTGGGCATTAAGCTGATGACTCTTGCATTGAACCTGTTTAGATAATACCATTGAGACTTTGTCCTGTGGAAAATCATCTGCCTCTGTTAAAAATAACCAGGTTAATGAGCAACTTTTCTTTTTTCTTCTCTTTTCCTTTTTTCCCCCATTCCTTTTTTCCGTTTTCTTTCTTCTTTTTTTCTTCTTTTTTTTCTTTTTCTTCTTCTTCTTTTTTCTATTGCCTTTTTGCTCCTCTACTTTAATTCTCTCCCTCTGCCCACCCTTCCATCCCACCCTCCAACCTTCTACTCTTTATGGAGAGATTATACTTTTTATCATAGGTAAACAGATAATTTTAATTTGCAGGTGTCTCCTGTTTCATGTATCACTCTAATGATGGCTATTATTAAGTTATCATATTTTGAAACTTTATAAATCSCAGCTCCCTTCRAAATATGRCGACCATGCTCTACCTTTCAAAATRTTAGAAGGATTGTGGAAGAGGTAAAACAGTTCCTGTTGAGCATCAGCTTTTAATCTTCATTAAGCCATTATGTGTGATGAAATAACATCACATAAAAAAGGCAAATCCATCAGAAACCCTCTCTTCAGTCACGGGGTGCAGCTTGGATGAACAGTAGTCAACTTCCCCCTCAGGATATTGTCAGATGGAAGGATTTCACTGTGAAACGTTTGCAGCTGGAGATGACATTAAAAAATGATAGAAGTCCTGGTCATGTCAAGTCTGAGCCAAGCAGGGACTTTCTGTGTGCTTTACTTCTTCCTTTGCTTTTACATCCTGAAATATTTCATTTCTGCGATGTGTTAAAGGCCCGGAGGCTACAAGGAAACAACTTTGAAAGAGTGACTATTTGGGAGACTCTTGCTGGAAAGGCTTTTGTTCCAGCACGTGTGCAGTAAAAAGAATTAACCCCTGAGAGAACAGTGGGGTCAGGGRTGACAGGGGTGCAAAGCCATGGGCTGTGTTTCCTTCTGAGGAGAGAGGCRAGGTGTGAGCTCCAGCAGCTCCCCTGCATTCAGGGTTTTGGCCAGTGAGGTGACTCATGATTTTTCACTCAGAGTACTCTTCCTCCTGTGAATTGAAGAAATAGTTCTTCCAGTTCATCTGTCACCTGAAATTTCAGACCAGTTCCCAAAGSTTAATTACTTGGTGACCATAAAAAATAGAGAAAATAAGTCAGAATGAATTTTTCCCAGAGAGAAACCTGCTCCATCATCAGCCTAAGATGTACCAAGATTGATACAAACTCTTYTTCAGCTTATACTCCCCAGTCTTGTTACAAATCAGCTAAGATTCACGGATTTCAAGCTTTGCATTAGTGAATCATTAATTAACAGTGAAATATATCTGTTTCTGATTTTGCTGTTACACTAACGTGATTTCTCCTTTCTCTCTCTTCGATCTCTTCCCTTTTCTAGTTAAAGCAGAAAAAAAAACCCTGGTCAAGGGATCTCTCTCTGGAACTTCAGTCCTGCCATGCTTCTTTTCAACCACACCCACCATCTCCTCCAGCTACGCCGCCGAGTACCTCCGGATCAAATGGTCCAAGGTGGAACTGGACAAAAGCGGGAAGGACGCCAAGGAAACCACGGTCCTGGTGGCCCAAAATGGCAACATCAAGATAGGCCAGAGCTACAAGGACAGGGTGTCTGTCCCCAGCCACTCCGAGGAGAGCGGGGACGCCTCGCTGACCTTCTCCAAGCTGCGCGCCAGCGACGCCGGGGTCTATCGCTGCGACGTCATGTACGGAGTGGAGGACACGCAGGGCATCGTCTCTCTGGCTGTTGAGGGTAAGGGTTTTGTCTGTTTCATTTCTAGCCAGCGGTGATTCCAGTTAAAGCAGAGAAACCTGGTAATTAACACAATACTAGGGAGGATTTACAGCAGTGTCTTTAGCGATTCGCTCTCTGTCACTGTCGTATTTTCTGGAAAATCCCTTCGCCAGGATTTCTTCTCCTGGGAAGCTGAGGAGCCTCAGAGAAGAATGAAAGCAATAATTGTCTGGTTGCTTCTCCTGTGTTTGGCTGCTTTGGAATGTGGTTGGAGATTGTTTATCCAACAGCTGGTTGTTTGATTGGTTGCATGTGAATTGTTTTGACTTAATGACCAATCACCATCAGCTGTGTCAGGACTCTGGAAGCAGTCATGAGTTTTCATGATCATTCTTTGTA
>JACDOX010000227.1:456265-540532 GCA_014549065.1 Cardinalis cardinalis | reverse complement strand
TGGGGACCCAGCAAATACCACAGCTCTTGGAGTAGGGTTAAAAGAAGCAACTTATGATGGAAAGGATGAAAATTTAGGATGTAGAGAAAACACAGAAGCTGTGGTTGGTCTGTCTTGATGTCCCAAATTWTGCCACCGGAAGTGGGAGCCACTCTTTCTGGGAAAAGAATATCAAGCGTGAAGGAAGTGCTTCTTTTTGTCCAGTAATAAATTTTGGATGGGCAGAAGGAAAACTCGTCTGTGAGAAGCTGCAAGAAAAGAAGYAGGGAGGTGTTTGCTAAATGTGGGGCAGGCAGTGATAACAGTTTGCTTGCCATCTCTATTAGGAAATAGTCTCCAAAATTTTGAGAGGGAGAAGTTTATGTGTTGAGAGACAGAAGAGACAGGAGTTTCAGCGTGATTGATGTTGGAGAAGACATCTAAGATTATCAAGTCTCCAAGTTTTAACCCAGCATTGCCATGGTCACTACTAACCCAGGTCCCCAAATGTCGYATTCAAGCATTTTTGGAACTCTCTTAGGGATGATGACACCCCCACTTCCCTGGGARCTGTATTTCAATGTCTGGCCACCGTTTCAGGGAAGTTCATAATTCCCTGGTGCCCACCCTGAGCCTGCCCCGGCCCAGCCTGAGGCCGTTCCCTCTGCTCCTGTCCCTGTGCCCTGGAGCACAGCCCGACCCCCCGGCTGTGCCCTCCTGGCAGGAGCTGTGCAGAGCCACAAGGGCCCCCTGAGCCTCCTTTGCTCCAGGCTGAGCCCCTGCCCAGCTCCCTCGGCCTCTCCTGGGGCTCCAGACCCTTCTCTGGCCACACTCCAGCCCCTCAATTTCTTGTTGTGGGTGGCCCAGAGCTGCTCCTGGGATCTGAGGTGCTCCCTCAGCAGTGCCCAGCACAGGAACAGTCACTGTCCTGTGGCTGGCACAGCCCAGGGGCCATTGGTCTCTTGGCCACCTGGGCAYCCCTGGGCTGGTGTCACAGCCCCCCAGGGCCTGTCCCAGCCCCTCTGCTCCAGCCTGGAGTGCTCCATGGGTTTCAGCAAAACCAAGAGTGAGTGGCCAAAGCAGCGTGTGATGTGTGGGTGTTTCTGCCCTCGGAACCCGCTGGTGGAGCACGGCACAGGGGCTGCTCCAGAGCCCGCGGGGCTGGCACTGAGCCCGGCCTAACAGGCTGTGCTGAAAGGCAGGGCATTAACCCGGGCTCTGTGCCATGCACAGGCACGTTCTGCACCCAGGTTTCTGCCTGTGCTTAGAACAGCACTGAGCTGTGTGGATGGATCTCCCCTGCCTTGCATGCCCCTTTGCAGCTCGGTGTTTTTTGGAAGTTCAGTATTTACTCAGGTGAACGAATCCCAAAACAAACATTAATATCTGCTGCTGGAAATCATGGCTTTGGCTAAGGGTTTTTTGGTGAGCTTAACACAGTATTGTTCTTCCAATCTGCCTAACCTAATGTGAACAGTCTGTTGGCRTTGATTCAACGAAAGGATTTGAAGGTGTGGCCTTAATTTGGAAATACAGTAAATCAGTGTAGCCATTAATGTCTGCATAACTTCATAAACTGTTGGGTCCTAATGACAAAAGCAAAAGAAATCCTGGTTAGAGCATTACTTTTCATAATGCGTGTACCTGGCATTCCTTACCCCTTTTCAAGTGTTCYCTTGACTACATATCTATATCCAGGAGCTGCAGATGTTTATGACAAGAAAATATCAGATGATTTATGGTGATACTGTAGCTTTTGTAGTTGCTGCTCCTGCAAAAACACTGCAAAGTGTTGAACTGATTAGATTTATGATTTTACCTCAATGAAAACTTCACAGACTCCATTTTCTTTCTGCAACTGTTCTTTTCCATGACTGCTTTAATGTCAGAATTTCAGGAGAGGAAAAAAGCTAAGTCTTGATCCTAGTGGAAAATTGGTTTGCTAGACCATCATTTGTGCCATCCCTTCTCAGTTTTCTCCATTATGTAAACAAACAGCATTTATTTGACTCATAAGAACTTCATGTGAATGTTGCTRCTCAAATCTTCTGCTCTATTCTTTATGGTTCCTTATGATTTTATTWATTTTATTAATAAATCAAAAAAGAACTTTAGTCCTGAACACAAATTATCTCTGCCGTTTCTTTTTGAACCTGCACCCCAAGGTGACACCATTTGAGGAGACTGCTCCCCCCCTTTGTTCATCCTGTCCTGACTGGGGTGCAGGGAGGTATTTCCTTGTTAASTGAGCTAATTCCAGAGCTGAGGGATAGCCTGGTTCAGCACTGTGCTTTGGTCAGCTCTCCTGGGTGGAGCTGGGGCTGCTGTGGCTCTGGTAAAATTATCACCAGGTTTTTTTTATTCTGCTCATTTCATGCTCARATTAAGTAGGCCAAAACTTTTTGGAAGAGTTCTACTGAAGCAGGTGTAATTTCAATTTTGCCATTATGATGGATTTAGAGTTTGGGTTTTTTTTTTAATGATTCTTTGGATATTTTTAAACCAATTTGGGACTTTTTTTCTTGGTATTTTCAGGGGTTTTATTTGTTTTTTAGACACTCCCTAATTTTAAACTTTCAAACAAAAAGCATAATGCATCATCAATGAAGCCAGGAAGGTAAGATTAGACAGCTGGCCAGCTTGTTTTTCAAATTAACCTTTATAGTGTAATAGATGGCTGGGAAAGATAACTTGAATAAAATTACTGTAATTGCCATTTCTCTCTTTTAGGTGTGCTGGGAATACAAAACTGMTATTGAACACACTGTGCATCCAATTAATGTATTTTACCAGTGATAGAATGTATTGTGAACGAAAAGTGGGATTTCTAAGGAAGGATAATTTTCTCAGKAGCATACAGATTTTCCCAGGTTAAGCTGAATCGTGAATATTCGTCATTGAAAGTAGAACTTCTAATGCATAATTATTTCTTTTRGCTGGGTCTCAAGCCCAAGACTGTACAAAAGCTGTAACTCTGAACCTATTTTTTTTTCTGTTTAGCTATCACAACAGACAAATTTGACAACTTGCGTGCAAATATCCAGTTAATTTGCTCTTTCAGATGCCAACTGAACTTCTGAAGTCAGACTCATGTGTTATTAGCAGCAAACTGTTCAGACAAAAGATCTGGCTGTCCCAGAGTCCTATTCCAATGAAAGCAGCTGATATCAAAGAGCAAACTTAAACACTTACCCTGTTGCTGTCAGAGACCTGTCACCCATGGAATTACCCACACAATTCTATCCTGAACAGATTTGGCTTTGGTTTTTCCCATTTGTTTTCTGAATGTCTGTAGATTTTCATTATCCATGGGTGGACTCCTGGTTAAGCCACCACTTAACCACAGCTGGTTGTCTTAGTTATCCTTCACAAGGAAGACATGTTTCATCACACTTTGTCTTGCAGTGCATATTTCTGCTAGATCATTTTTTGACAGGTGAAAGTTTTCTAAACAGTGACAGGATCTTGGAAATTGATGTAATTCCCTCGCTTTCCTTTGCATTGATTATAGGAATTAATGATGGCAGCTACTGGGGTATCAATAGCTTCTTATATTTGGAAATAGAGGATCTTTAAGGTCCCTTCCATCCCAAACCATTCCATGATTCTGTCTCAGAGACATCATCAAGACACTGTGAGTTCACATGGGATCTTTTGTCTGCTGAGCAGCACTTGGCTGTGTGTGCATCAAACAGAGATCAAATATTTTGATCTGAGTATCTGTTTAAATGTCTCRTCTTAGAGCAAAAGACCTGAATTGGCCTGTTTGATTCTAGGGGTGTGAGCAGTTGTGTTCTGGCTGGGGTGGCTCAGCCCTGGGGACCTGGGAAAGTCACAGCAAAGGGTAGGAGAAGGATGACACGTTTGGGTTACTTGATCCACTTTTCCTTTGGCGTTGCAAATCTCCACGTTACGCGCTGAGCCTTGTGCCCAAACCCAGCAGAGAACGCCCATCCACAGGGGCCAGGTGCTCTCCACAGTTCACCCCTGAGATCAGGGTTACTGTTTGGCCTTTTGCACTTGGTGAGGGTGTGAGAGGGAGGAGGGGAACACTTAATTTTGGCCCAGGCAGGAAGTTTGGGGCAGCCAGGTGCCTGCCTTACTCGTTATTCAGGGCTGTCCTCGGGGCAGGCAGCTCTGCAGGATCACTGGAGGGGCACTTTCCTCACACTRGATACCCCCTTTCCTGTCATTAATCATGGAGAAAGCTTTCCTGACACCSTGGTTGCTGCTATAATTACACTGACCTCCCAGACAGGGATATTCTGTGTTCAAAATGGATCTGACAGCATGGCAGTGTTAGATGCTTCAGCTTCTCCCAAGGAGAGGAATGAAGAATCTTTAAAATATTTTGAGTTGGAAGGGACCCACTAGGATCATCCAAGTCCAATCCTGGATATGTAGAACAAGTCATTCATACTCATTTTCACTTCCACATGTTTTCTTCTCTGCCTTCTGTGYGTGTTCCTCCAAAATTTTCCCTTTGTCTCAGGAGCAACTCTTTGTAAGATTCTGTAATTTCATCTCTCTGTGGTGTTTTGTGCTTTTCTTCTAACCTTTCTTGCTGTTTCTAAGCCCAGAATTCAAACTGCCTCACACTGGGAGTCCTTGGCCTCTCAGCTTTTGGATATTCCTGGGTGAGGTAAGCTCTCTGCATTAAATATCCCTCGTCACCAGTTAGGGAGATTTATAGATGACTCTTTTAGACTCAACTTGTAACCTTTAGGCAAAGCTGCCTTGGGTGAGTTGAATTCCAGGAAGGATTTTATGAAAAGTATTGCTGTACCTTTCTGTATTTATTCCTTTTTTCCACTTGTAATGAAGTCCACTTTTATAAAATACCTTTGAGCTGCCTTGTAAAAATCTGACCTAGAAATGAAATGGCACAGTACTTTTCATTCTGGAACATTTCTGAATATTTAGTGAAACACTTGTTTTGAGCTAGGATATCGGGCAATTAAGAGGAACRTGTATCACCCAATGTATTCAATATTAAGAAGTCAGAACAAACCATTCATTTGAGCTGATTTTTTGTTCTCYTCCTTGGAGATAATTGGATTTAAAGGGATCAAAGTGGCAAATGGGATCCTTCTAGTTTACTTACTCTTTTGTTATATCTCCTCAGTGAATATTTTTCTGCCAAAAGTGAGAGTAGTTCATTCTTTTCTAACTGATATTTTGGGAATTCGCTATTTTCATGGGCCTCATTTTCTCAGTTTCTGTTTGAGTCTGCTGCAAATCTGAAAGACTTCTTTTTTCCTCCCTTTTTTTTTTTTTTTTTTTTTTTTTTTTTTCAATTTTTTTTTTTTTTTTTGTGTATTTTCTTTTTAAAGTCTGTAAAGACAATCCCAGGCTTAAGATACTGATCTTTTTAATGGAAAGAAACAAGAATTAGGGAGGCAGCAGTAGATGGTACTTCACATTTTCATTTTTATGCAAACTCGTCTTTCCTGCAAGCATTATAATGATAATAAATGAAAGTTGTTTCTGCCACTCACAGATTATGTGCTGACAACCTAATTGATCTATTCTCTCTGCAGCAGAAATCCCCTTCTTTATCTCTTAAGTAGGCATTTGAAGAGGTGCTTTTACCTAATCTTCTGGACTCACCTGTCTTGAAACCTTACCACCTCTTGATGTTGAACTTCCCTGTAAATTATCATGGGCTGCTGCATCTTTCACCTCATTTTTTACTCTCCTGCCTAATGGATCCCGAGGAATCTTGCTGGGTGGGGAAGAGCACAGTTGGTATGGACCATCAAAGGATGGCAGGGGGAAATTTATTTCTGGGTGGTAAAGGCCCAGGGTCTACATGCAAGGCGTGCCATGAAGAGGGAAGGAAACGTTCTGGCCAAGCTGCTGTGTTTCCCTTGTGGAGTTTGGGAGTTTGGTGGACAGGCTGGGGTGGTTCTGAATGCAGGAGCTTTGGTGGGAGAGAAATAAAGGATGAAACCACAGGTGAAGCTCAGCATTGATCTGTCTGTCCCCTCACTATCTGTTCAGAGGAGTCCCTGTTCCTCTGCACCTGTGTGCTGTGAGGATGGGCACAAACATCCTGCGCAGGGGAGCCCTGTGAGCTGGTGCCCGTCCCTGGAGAGCCCTGGCAGGGCAGGGAAGGCACTTTTCCTCCCAACCATGAGTTCCCTGAGGCCTTTGGCAAGGCGAGCCTCTTCTTCTCAGGTTGCCAAAGCCCAAGACAGGCGTCAGAAGATGGGTGCAGAGCCTAGAGAGAGAGTCRCAAACGAATTATTCATGCACAGAACTGAAAATGCTGCCCTATTCCTTCCTTTCATACAGTGCTCAGCCCTGTAACCCATATTTCTGGGGTGTATTTGTAAATTGCCTTCTGCATCAAGCCCAGGGAGGATCTGAACTCTGATCTGAACTGTGTGGTAGCTCTGGCACTGGGCCTGGGGTTATTTCAGGGGTCTGCACCACAGTGCCCAAGGTCTGAAGACAAAAATTAACAGGATAACAAGCGCTGCCATCACAATCTTTTCCCTTTAGGTATTTGCTGTGTGAGGCAGCCTCTGAGGTTCAGAAGCTGCCACATCCAGCCCTGCATGAGGCAGCAGCGTGAGCTCACAAGTGAAAGTGAACTATAATTTATTAGCCATACCGGAGCTAATAAACCAGCTTCCCCTGCAGTCCCACGGGGTTTTGATGCATGATGCACAATAAAGCAGCAACCCAAAGGGGTGTAACCACGGAACCAGGCTCTTGCCCATGGAAACCCTTGTTCCTTAAAAATGAAATGCTTCACATTTTTATTTTCTGGTCTAAGACAAGAGATCAACGACGAAAAGATGTTCACCCTTGCTCTGACATAAGTGAATTTTGGATGCTACAAATTGCTTTCCTATGAGTGCTCTTTCTTGCTGCTACTCCTTCCTGTAATTACACCGACTTTGTTTGCCAGATGTTCAGTGACAACATTATACCGCTGTAGTCTGTTTTCCAGTTGCTTTATTTGTTCCAAGGACAACTCCTTTCTTGCCTTTTCTTTCGGGGAGGAAATAGACAAAGGGGGGAAGAGAAAAGAAATCCTTTACAAATGTTTTAAAGTGCAAAGACCGGGACAATGGTTTTTCCCCCCCTCTCTCTGTCTAACTGAAACAATGAAAGTCCTGCACTTTAATCTTCTTAGCCCCAGGGGTCTTCTAATTATTGCAGCTGTTGCACAGGCTTATGCATAGTGAGTCCTCCTTCCCATTCATCTCGGAGGCTCTTTCATGTCCATTCGCTCCTCGCTGGAGATGGAGGAGCCTCCAGCTCTGAGAATAGGTGAAGTTTACCTTGTGGATCAGGGCGAGGAGAACAAAGCATTCCCCGAGTTCCTTTCCAGGATTTACAAATGACCAAAGGCTCTTCTTTGCCTCGGCGAAATCCACTTTAAATTGGCTGGGATTTTAACTCTTTAGTCCTGCCTTGTTCAGGTGTCACACAGGCTCTGCCAGGGTGGGAAGGGCAGTGGTGCTTCCAACATGGAAAAAAAAAAAATATGGAAGGAATGAGAGGTGAAATAGCTGGTTGTGGAAAATGCACTCGTATGTTTAAGCAGGAGGAAGCTTTAAAGAAAATACAGCTTTAGAGAAATATGTTGCCATCCCCTCTAAGGTAACAGAACTTTTGGTGGCTGCAATGAGAAGCAGAAACTCTTGTGCCCAGTTTGAAGTCATAGACTATCCCTTTAACAATTTTGGAAAAAATTTATAAAAACGAGACGATTAATCCGAATTCACACAAAATACATTTTAATTAGGATTAAAACAACAAACTGAATTAACAAATTGCTTCATGTAATTGGATATATCTGACTCAGAATCAAATATGCTTTATTACATAAACACCAATGTTATAAAAAAGAAAGTTTWAAAATGCTTGTATATGTTCAAAAATAATAAATAAAGTAGCTAGATGCACAGCTTGTGACTATTATTATGGGTTCACAGTTGTGAAACAGGGTAAATATTTTATCTGCTTCTGTTGGGAGCTCTGTAAAAGTTGTCCATTTTTAAATTCTAGATCCAGAACACCCAGCAGGCCACCTGAAATCCTGTTTTTATTTACTTCTGTGCTACTAATACAGCAATCCTCATTTATACCAGCAGGTGTTCTGCTCACAGTTTCAACCACTGCTACTAAATTCCGAATATATTAAAACAAATATTTTTAGGCATACCTCATGTTAAAAAAAAAATAATCACCAGATAATATTTTTTGTGATTTTAAGTTTTAAATGCTGATGTTGGCAAACTCTGTGTTCTGGGGTGTGGGGCTGTGGGGAGCAGGGTGTCCCCCATCCCCACTGAGGCATTCCTTTGGCTCCCAGCACAGGATGAAGATGCCCTTTGGAAGCTGTCCCTGTTCTCTGCCTGTTCTTGAAATCCGCCCAGAAATTGTTTGGAACGGTGTTGTGGGGCCTGAGCCAAATAATGCAGTGAAATAACCTAACAATTTAACACCCTTAATGACTGAATTTCAGGCACCTGGAAAGTTTAATGTAATGATRCAAACACGGCCATAATTTTCCGGGGTGTATTCTTCCCTTGTCACTGTTGCCAAACGACACTYGGACCCATTTAGAGCTGAAATTACACTGTCGCTTGGAAGAAGCTGTTTGTGATGGGTTTTGTCAGTTCTGAAAGGCATTTTATAGGGATGCTGGTGGTCTGCAAGCTTCCAGTTAGTGGCTGCAGCTGGTGTGTGACTCCCTATTAAATGATGAAATATGGGGATTCCCAGCCTTTCCTCTTTTATTTCCTGTTTCTCTGCAAGTGGCTTTCATAAAAAAAATKATGTCTGATGGCTGAGTAGTTTTCAGATAACATCTTCTGTATTAATTTCTTAGTGAATCATGACAAGAAGAAAAATGTGAACTCTCTGCTTCTTGGCCATATGCAGATTTTTGATGGCTGGCAAGACTTTACTGAATTTGTCTGCCTGAGAAAAAGATTTCTAAATAAGCTGGAAATTCTTGCATCWGCAATTTGCTAAGTGACCTGTATTTCTATTTGCCTGTGAACTATCAGACTTTCTTTATCTTTCAACAATGCTCTAACAGCAAAGACTTATTGTAAAATTAGTTATTGCTACAATATTACTATTTTCCCAAACTATATTACTTTATGCTGTTTCCTCATCATGAARTACTCCAGTAAAACCATCAGAGAAAAGGAACATTCAATGGTTTAGGGGCTTGTTTTGTTTCATTTTCTTTCCATTCTCTGGTTGTTTTATGGTGTTGAAACACTTTKGAGGATTTTAGAGTGCAATTAGGTATTGCAAGGGGCATGCCTTTGATGCTGAACTGTAAAAGACAGTGGTAATAGGGGGAAATGATTTTGTAAGGTGGGATGGCTGCTTTCTGCCACTTCAGTGCCCTTTATGGTTTGTTCCAGCTGTTGTCGGATTCAGTGGGAATTGTGTGTGTGTAGAAAACAGAATGTGGCTTCTAGACAGATCCTGCTTTAAACAAAACCATCTTCACRCCAGGCCTCCCTCTCCAAAGGTCTGACGTGCTCCAGGAGCTGCTGAAATGGTCAAGGTCCTTTTCAGAACCAGAWAAACCCCAAATAAAACCATGCTTTGTTTTGTTTGTACCATCTGTKGTGTGTGCAGGAAAATAGGGCTATGGAAAATTGACCAAAATCCGTATCGTGATAAATGATGTATTTGTAGTGATCTTTGATGTGTAGAAACAGACACCATGCCCATCGCTGATTAGCGAATCTGCTTCAAAAAAGTGCWTTTTTGGGGGTATTTTGTCATTACTGGTAGCAGCCACTAGAGGGTAGAGGTACCAGCCACATCATTTATACTGTAATATCTTGCATTTTTGTACTATTTTTCATTTTGCCAACCTGTTTTCAGCATTGTGACAAYGCCTAGGTGAGGTTACAGAGTGGTGATGGTTGCAGAAACAACCATCACAACATCACAAGTGGTAATGGTTGCAAAAAATGTGTCACTGATGGGGTTTTTGGGTTACAGAGTGGTGATGGTTGTGGAAACAACCCAAAATGTGCCACTTTTGGGGTTTTTCGGGTTACAGAGTGGTAATGGTTGTGGAAACAACCCAAAATGTGCCACTTTTGGGGTTTTTTGGGTTACAGAGTGGTAATGGTTGTGGAAACAACCCAAAATGTTGCCACTGATGGAGTTTTTCGGTTACAGAGTGGTGATGGATGCAGAAACAAGCCAGAATGTGCTTGTCTGATGGGGTTTTTTTTGCCTTCCAGGTGTAGTGTTTCACTACCGGGCTGCCACGAGCAGGTACACCCTGAATTTCACACAGGCCCACCAGACCTGCCGGGACAATGGTGCTGTCATGGCCAGCCCAGAGCAGCTGAAAGCAGCCTATGAGGATGGGTTTGAGCAGTGTGATGCTGGATGGGTGTCTGACCAGACTGTCAGGTGAGGCTTTCAAAACACCCCTTCGTGTTTTTACCCAAAATTTGTGTGCCTGGTCTGTGCAGACCTAAACTGTTGTTTTGCTGTAATTGGTGCCTTGGAGTGGCTGCCTGGAGCAGAGGCTGGATAAGATTAAGACAATAAAGTGGGTATTTATTAAAGGCCTTCAAAAGGTGCATCTTGGGCTGTCAGAAGCCTCCCAGAGGTTACACACAAGATGGACAATGGTCACAAGTTTTTTACAAATTATAAGTTTGGWCCATTTGCATATCAGGGGTTAATCCTCCAATTCCAGCTTYAGGTAATGAAGTCATTTACCCCCAGCTTGCTCCCCCCACATCACTTTTGTTTATACTTTCAGRGCCTGAGGTTGTAGAGTGTCCTTGAGGTTTAGGCCCAGAGGGATTTTATCTGACCCAAATGTGAAGACAGCAACTAACAGTCTGTATGGAGTCCAGAGTTATACCCTAAAGCAGTAYRGGATTTGRAAAATATAAATGCTAARATTCTAAGGCATCRTAACAATAAACTTTCTGCATTTCCAGGTATCCAATTAGACATCCAAGAGTTGGCTGCTTTGGAGATAAGATGGGAAAGAAAGGAGTCAGGACCTACGGGCGCCGCTTCCCTAACGAGACTTACGACGTTTATTGCTACGTGGAGCACATGGAAGGTGAGATGGGTCTGCAAAGCCTGGAAGTGCACTGCAAGGCTTAAAAAGTGACTGGGGAGCATAATGTGGATGAGCAGAGAGGGAGAAAATTCCATTTAAAATAGGTTTTGGCTGCTCTGGATCTGAAGGGAGCTGCCAAAGGGAGGGAACCTGCAGTTTGTGGTCCTGCAGGTCCTAATTAAAGGCCAGTGTGGAGTCTGCAGAGAGGAAGTCAGGGTTCAAGCTGCCTATACTTAGTGCAGTAGATCTCACCAAAGTTGCTGTTGAAGTGTCTTATTTTTTGAATGATACATAAAAGTATTTTCAAAAAAATGCATTTAATGTTTGAGAAACTGTGTGTGCTGTATATAAGTATATACAAAGATAGATGAAGTATATGTGCTAACTGTATTACAGTTCATAAAGTATRTAATTAAGTCCTTTTATATGTCCATGGCATAAAATTAGACAGATATTGAATTGCCATCTATGTTTGATAGTATCTTTTTAATAAAGGGTCATCTCAGATTCAGAAAGAAACAAATGAGAAAAAACTTTGTAGTTTCTGTGCATAGTTAAGTAAAATTATTACAGAGGTACTTTGGAACCAGGACTAAAATATATTTTCTACTTACTACAGTGGCCTGAGTGTATCACAATGCTGTCTGACAGGTTTTTATTCCATGCTAGTTCTACAGTTCTTTTCTAAAAAACCCCTGATAACTCCTACCTAAACATCCTSAGGGATGGTCCTTGGCTGTTACACTTTTAATTTAGTGCTCCTAAAGTAAACAGAGCAATAAAGCAAGCCTGTCTTTGTAGGTGTACATATATGTTTAAAAAGTCATTGCAAAATGCAAGTGCTCAATGTTTGTTTGTCTTAGATAAGATATAGATTAGGTCATGCAAATTTTTCTTCTGCTGTGACTTAGAGAGATTTTAGTTACTGAAATCAGTARGTGTTTTATTTTTAGTAGCTGAAGATCTGTCCTAGACAACTTGGAGRTTTATGCAGTACAAGCAACACAGGTATTACAAAGCCTCCAGAAAAGATATATGCTTGAGAATTTGTAACTTGAACTTGAAAATTAAGTGACAGAATTTTGTTAGTGCTTTTCATTGTCTTAATTTTAGTTATGTCCTATGTACATCTGTCAGTGAGCAGCACCTGTGAACATCTACAATTCATGGCATTTGATCCTCCATCAGTCCTTGATGGGATTGGGTTCTGAATCTCTTCTAAATCAATGCTTTTAAATTCAGTTTGTGTCTTTCCTGGCTTGAAAAAAGAAGATTTAGTCAAAAACCTAACCTGTATAATTCCTGGGGGAAGAACAATCTCTTGCTCTTTTCCCTCTTCAAGAGCAGAGAAGTGTAACTAATACAGAGCAGATTGTCCTGGGTGCATGTGAGCCAGCAGTTTCTCAGGGTCAAAATTTATCACTAAACTTTCAAAAATAAAMCTTGAGTCAAAACTGAAGCATTTTTCACTGGGGCTGATGGTCTCTGCTTGGAACAACCTGGAACCAGACTGGTGTGTGGCTCAAAGAGGCTGCAGTGACTGTGCAGTCCTCATGGATGAAAATTCACAGGTCCTCAATTTCTCATGGACATTAATTGGTTGCTCTTTGTTATAAAATTTTATTTGCCAAGATTTATGACCTGGTTTTCCTCTCTGGATGCATSTACACTTCTGTCCCGCTGTTGTGCAGCTGGACTGTGGTGACATGAACTGCTTTTATATGAAAACATGCAGATTTTGACAAATACATAAGCTAGAGCATAATATTGTAGAGATTTGGTTCATCATATTGCATTCATGATATTGAACAAGTTTAATGTCAGATTGTTATAATAGTTAGCTAAAGACACTCCCCAACTTTTTCCTTTTGTTGTTTTTGGGGTTTGTTTGGTTTGATTTGGGTTCCTTTTGTTTGTTTTATTTCGGCTTGGGTATTTTTGGTTAGTTGGTTGTCTTGTTTGTTGGATTTTGTGTGTATGTGAGAGAGACCTTATTATTATCTCAGAACTTTTAAAATTATCAGGAGTGTGACAACYACTTCTACAACCCCCAGGAGGAGTTTATGGGTACAGGGCGTAGAAACAGTGCAGGTAGGTTCTGCTGATATGCAGAAGAGTTAAATTATTCTGTTTAGACAAGGAGAAACAGGCACATGCTGAGGAAAAGACATGGCATCACATTGTGGTGTAGTGCAGGATAAACCACTCCTCAGTGCCTTCACAGAAACTTGAGCCTCTGAGCCAGACTCCCTTTTCCAGGTGGGGCTGAGGAGCCAAGGTGGCTTTGTCTGTGTAACAGGAGCARTTTCTGTTAGGACAGAAGTTAATTTGGAGTGAGGAGGAGCTTGTTAGAAGATACACAGCATCTGTGAGTTTATACTTCAGAGCCACTCACCCACAGAAGATGGAAATTTAGACTGAATGTTAGTGGAGTTATTGGAAAGTTGAATTAAACTAGATTGCTGTGTTGGTAGGAAACTTACAGATCAAGAGCTAAAATTGTGCCAGATTTCTGATGGCCCTGTTCTCCAAAGGTTGATCCTACAAGGTGTGACCTTTAGCTTAATTCATAGCAAWATGAATCCGTGGCACTTAGGGTGTGCTTAAATACAACTTTTTCCATGTGAATTTTAAAGCTCATATCTGTGTACCCTGCCATGATTCAATGCCAAGTCTATTACGCTTGCTTGCACTAAAGAGGCCCTTATTTGGAGGGTCTGTGTCAGTGGAATGACTATTCATGGCACAAGCCTGACTAATGATATCAAAATTTGGGCTTTAATGAGGGTCTCACCATGGAAGCCATTGAACACTTATTGGTCTGTTGGCTGCTGTTGGTCTGTTGCCCCAGAAGGCCATAAATGGTGGTGGGAATTCTTGCAATACATTTTAAAATAAATGTGCATTGAATTTGCAGTACTAATTTGGGTATTTGCACTGAGGATTTGCAGGAGCAACTCCATCTCGATTTTATTCCTTTTTGGCCGTGTGGAATCAGGAAGTTAGCCAGAGACATGGATTTCTCCTTAAATCACAAACTATTAGCTTAAATTGAAACCAGTTATCTAGGCTAACTCTTGCCATTTCCTTGTTCTGAGGAAAGCCAGAGAGATTAAAGACTGCACAATTCTAATTTAAATAGTATGAGTTTTGCTGCGACAGTCAGAAGAATAACTGTGGGAAGGATTGAAAATTTCTGAGCTCCTGGAGATAAAATTGAGAACCTGGAGTCAAAGTATCATTAAAAAGGTACCAGGCATGGTGTTTTATTACAAACTGTTTTACATTCCTCATATTTCATCACTTATTTCAGTGTACCAAGCACTAACAGAAACATTTAGGATACTTTTAACTGCAGGAAGTGATTCTTGAGTACAGGTTTTAAAGTGATTGAGCTGCAAAGTTTTGGGTGAGGATCCTTTAGCACCACCAGCCAAAGGGGTGTCTCCTGTGGTGTGATCCCTTGGATGGAGATGGGTGGTGGGTGAGCAAGAGTTTGAATTCTTCAGACGAGCAGTGTGCGGTTATTTGGTGTCGGAGATGGAGATGGAGCCGCCACCAAAGCCCACTGGAGTGAGTCTGTGCTGAGCCAAAGCACAAGCCACCCCATCAGGATTGTCTGCTGGCCAGAACCCATGTATCAGAGCCCATGTATGCCTGACAAGCCTCCCTCATGTGCAGATGGGGCCCTCACGCTAGCAGAGTTATTTTTGGGGTGTCTGTGGGGAAGATTGTGCAGCCCTCCTTCCATGCACCACCTCCCCCCCACAGTGAGAGCAGGGAAGAAGGGTAAAAACCAAAACCAGATGTCCTTTGAATACTTTCCACCTACTCTCATGCGGTTTTGCTGTTGTCATGGAAATTTCTGTGAGAGTGATAGTCATGATTAAAGGAATCATAGTCTAAAATGTGGCCTCAGGTGAGAAGTTTCTTCTGTGTTTTGGGCAGCTAAAGATCTTCTCTGGTGTCTGTTCTGATTCTGGAGCAGCTAGATTAGGTTTCAAAAGTGGGACACAGAGAAAATCAGTTTTTTTCYCTAGTTCAGGGCCTGTGGTAGAATTATCATAGTTTCCATTCTACTGGACACTTATCCAGCCTTAACCCCTCATGCAGGGTTAAATTCTCAAGAGGATTCCTATTCAGCCAATGGATCTGCACAGAATAGACTCAAGACATTTGGGAAAGTTTAGTTAAATCATTGCTGCTGTGCATCAAAAGGAATCAACTGGCTGGCTTGTTCTGACGTGCAAGAGAAAAAGACTTCTTCATCTTGTCCAGCCTCCCGCTTTAAAGTTGAACCAAGCTGCTTAGATGTTACTGTTTTTCAAGCCCTGCAGAATGGTTTTGGTAATTAGTGACTGTTAAGGACACCTCCTTATTACCCTGGTGTGTCAGAGAACCAGCCCTGGGCAGCAGAGAAAGAGAGGGGGGAGGATGAGGAAGTTCTTGGTCCTGCAGGCACAAGGACTAAATGTTTTAGTCCTCAAAGTGGTTGTGGTGTTCCTGCTTCTTTGCACACTTGACCCTGTCCTAGGAATGAAGTTTTGAACAGATTCCAMGTTTTTAAGGAAAAGGAAGTTGTGATGGCAGTGCCTCATGACTGCCTGGGTTTTGACCTGCTGCCTGTGTCCAGGTGAAGAGCAGTAACCACAGGTTAGAGGTGCAGGTGAGAAAATGCCCTTAGAATGCTCTATAAAACCTCTATAAAACGTTAGGAAAGATAGCATTTTGTCACTTTTAGCCAGATTTTGTCTCTGACCCAGGGTTTTGTCTCTACCCAGCTGTAGTCACAGAATCCAGGAGCTCTAACACTCAAAGGACATATCTGCTTGATGAACTTGGTGGGTTCCAACTCCCAGAAACAAATGAATAWATGAACAGGTCTGAATTTCACCACAGGCACGTTATGCTAAAAAAAAARRGGRRAAAAAAAAGGKAGCTCCCRAATTCTTAGTGGGAGATAGTGTTTCTTCTCCTCAAACAAAACTATCACAAAGAAACGAAAATGAAAAGGCACTGGAAAGYTTTTGTCTTGGCTTTGTTTTTGTTTTTTGTTTTGTTTTGTTTTGTTGCTTTGGTCGTTTGTTTTGCGGGGTTTTTTATTTTGTTTTTTTTTTTCTTTTGCTTTTTTGGGGAGGTTGGTTCTTTTTGTTAATTTGTTTTTTTGTTGTTTTGTTTTTTGTGAGAGTTAACCTTTTTCTCCTGTGGGAATGATTAACTTTTCATATAATCAATATCGCTCTGCATTTTCTAATGCCTGGCTTTGGATGACTGTGAAGGCTGTAGAATCTGAGCACCTGACCACAAGGTAAAGCTCATGAGCACCAAATTCTGGATGGGACAGTAATAATCACAGAATCATTAAGGCTGGGTAAGAAGAATTTTGAGATCATTAAGTCCAACCATTAGCCCAGTACCACTACCTTAGTCAACAAATGTTGTCTGTGGCTTTGGTTCTAGCCTGCCCTTCTTCCCACCTTGCTTTTAAGTTGTGTGATTCATGACATTCACATCTACCAGTGTGCCCAGCTCACACAGACATCTCCTGAGGAGAGAAAGTGAATCAAAGCAATGAAACTTTCTATAAAATCAACTGATAAGATTTTTAGAACTGATTCTTATAGAACTTAAATGTTTTCCTCAGGGATTGCAGGTGAATCAGCTTTTGTCTTCAAGAGAAAAAATCTGACTTCTTCATCTGCCCTGATGTTTTGTAAAGAGATGGAAAAACCCTGACTTTCATCAGGTATCTCTTCTGACCAAGCAAAACAAACACATGTAAGAGGAAAATCCTGAGGATTCTTGGAGTGCAGTGACCGCTGAGGCTGCTCCATCAGCCCGAGGCTTGGTTTGGAACAGGAGCCAGCAATAACACACATTACATTATTGTCTGCAGCCTAAACACTGTCACGTTCTCCACCCCACCCCCTGGTACTGCTGAACCAGTTTTTCTTCATCTGCTGGCCTAAGCCCTGGGCTTTGCCTGCAGAGTTTTGCTGAGTTACTCAGGGTGTGCTCCAGCTATAAAAACAATGCACGTGGCTGTTTAACACACACAGAATTGAATTTTCCCTGCCTGRTGTTGGTGGCTATGTCATTTGTTTGTCGAGCAGATGAGTTTTTCCTTTTAATTTCCTTGTTTTCAGGGTTTTGGCTGGGAAATTGAGGGGCTTCCAGTCATCTTAATAAAAGCACTGTAGGAATGTGGTGGGATCTGTTCTGTTGTTAAATATGGAAGCAGTTGTGCTTTCAAAAACAGGAGTAAATTGTAGAGACTGCATGGATTAAATACATTTCGTTTACTTCTTGCTTTTTAGAAGATTCTGTGCAAGGCTTGAGTCCCTTTTTCTTTGATACTTTGAAGGAGTCAGGATGTTTCAGCCACATGCTAGAAGTGAAGGAGATCAAGAAACCCCAGGAAAACTCCCATATTTTAATTTTTTTTGTAAGGTGGTTTGAGAAGCTTGCAGAAGCAGAACAAACTTCCAAGTGTTTCTGGATTCACATATCATGCAGGGCCTTTATTAAACTCTTTCTTTGTTTTCCACATTTCATCCCAACAATTAATAAGCACGTTAAGTGCACATTTAATCACAGAGAATTTTAATCTATTTCAAACTGGAGAGACAAATTGAGGAGTCATGGCTCCTAGAGTAATTTACTGCTATTTGCAATATGACTTTTGCCCATTACTTGATTTTTTAGAAATAAGAATTATGGAATCATAGAAAAATGCTCTCTAACTAGAGCAATTGCAAGATTACATGCTTTAACATCTTTGCCCTTTATCTTATCACTAGCATTCCTGAAATAAATGCACATCTTCTTGGTATATGATGGAATTTTCCTCATTGCCCTGCTGCCTTTTTGCCTTCTTTGTGAGGTTATTGTCACAAATTCTTGAATATTCCAATTAGGTATTGGATTTCACTTATTGGATTGTTTTGGTTAAGATGTGTTTTCCCTTAAATATGTCTGGGGTTTCTTTTTTTCCCTTTTTTTTTTAATTGTGTTGGTTTGGTTTGTTTTTTTGTAAAACAATCCTTGACAAAGATGGTGTTTGTTTGACAGCAGCTGATTTYAACAGATGAGCAAACTAAGCCCATGTGGGGTCAGTAGAATATATTCAGTGCAGAGAAAGGTATGACACTCATCTTTTAAGTGGGCAGGATTATCACTGTTGCAGACACATGCACACTCCAAGGCAAATTTGAGGCAGACTTCTGCCTAGAAACTGCAGCTTGGGTAAGTCTGTTCTCTGCAGGGATCTCTCTTAAAGAAGAGCCCTGCATTTTGAAATCTTACACCAAGACTTAAACCCCCTCACTAAGTATCTCTATGTTAAATGAGTGCAGATGACAGTTCAGAGGAATAAATAGCACTAACTTTAATGATGTGGTGTACAAGCTCCATTTGGAGCCAGTGATCCAAATCACCTGATGGAGAAATTGCTTTTCTAATAATCTTGCACTGTTTACCCATTTTCCCTTGTATTCTCTAAGTTTCTTTCAGAAGGAGTGTTGTGGGATTGCCTGCAATTATTTTTTTGTTAACAGAAGTCACGGAAATTCATTGTTCTTTTTCACTTTTCTCACTCATCTAACTGCACTGATATCTGCTGAATAATTGCAATTAAATTGCATTTTAACCACTAATCTTCATATACATCATGGCTGCTGTGAGAGGATCAATGAACAGTTCTCGGAGCAGAGAGGGCTGCTCTGGAGAGACCTTTCTTTGCTTCCCTGTTTCATGGTGCTGCTTTTGGGACAGGGCTGTGGGATAACTGGACCCATCACTGTGTGCTGGACATGGCAGCAGAGCTGGCAGGMAGATGCAGAAGGATGTAAAACAAAAAATACTCATTTTCTGTGTGGTCTGAAGAGCTGAATGAGCCATTSTGAGGACAAATGGCTCTTTGCTTCCCTTATCTGTCCCTCTACCTCCAAGCTGGGCGCTGCACACAATGTGCATAAAGCAAGTTACACTATGGGATTGGTGCTACAGCTGTAATAACAARTCAGAGCCTCTACCTAGGAGGAAAAAGAAAGCTGGCACCTTGCCTCCTTTCACACTTGCATTCCTTTCAGGCCCCTAACAAGTGTAATATTGATGTGAATGAAACTGCTCGGGGTGATGTAGTTTCTGTCTGCATTTTTCTGTGTTCCCCTCAGACCTGTGCAAGAGTAGGACAGACTGGCTGGTGTGGAAAAGCAATGTTTTCCACAACAGTGGCTGTTGTGTCCTGGCCTGCTGGGGCTGAGGGAGGACATCGCTGTCTTGCAACAAATATTTTGATTTTGTGCTGCTGTTTTGTGCGCYGGCATCTCATTTTAGGTCTGTCTGGTTTCATCTGAAGTCTAAGCAAAAACTGGAAAAGGGTCAGTTTACTGCTTCATTCCCAGGACATGAACATGAGAGGCCTGACTTTTCTTTAGAGTGTTTGTGTGAATGAGGCAACCAAGACAACTGCACAATGGT
The DNA here is from genome assembly GCA_014549065.1 of Cardinalis cardinalis. Lineage (NCBI taxonomy): Eukaryota > Metazoa > Chordata > Aves > Passeriformes > Cardinalidae > Cardinalis > Cardinalis cardinalis. The sequence goes on along the minus strand of JACDOX010000227.1, from coordinate 520,986 downwards.
GGTTTACCTTGGAAGCAAAATATTAGATGTGCTATTTGCTTTGTTTTAGTGTCCAACTTGCTGGCTGTTGCTTACAAACTTTTATTCCTTGGAAGCTGAGCTATGCTATCAACATTGTAGACTAATTCAGCTTCTCCACACAAAGAGGGCTTTGTGCATGCAACGTCTTGTGCATTTCCTCAACTTTGTTTGAGGAAGACTGTTGGAAATCCAACACTAGAAGCTCTTCTAGAGCAGCCAGTGAAGAATATTTCCTGKTTTTTGAGTGTTTGAAGCGAGATTCTAGCAATGCCTAAAAGGGCCAGATAGGAGGCTTGCAGAAGTAGAACATTTGCTTTATGGAAAAAGTAAATTCTGATGGACTGGACTTAATGAACATAGTTGAGCTGCAAATTCTACTCTAACAGGGGTCACAGTGGAGCCTCAGGGTTGCTGTTACCTCTGCTAGACACCAAGGAAGGGACTCCGTGTCCAGCCACAGTGTACTTCATGACATAAAGTTTGCTTATAAATGCTCATGCTTTGTGGCAGTTTAACTTTCAAATTCGGGCCTGGAACATTTGGTTTACAGCTATCTGATTATTTTTCTCTTTAAGGAAAAAAAAATACTCGCATTTTGGGAAAAAATCCCCAACCTTGCAGGACTCTGGAACAACTGATTGATGGCGGAACGTGCTACTCAGCCTTCGTTACCTTTTTTCTTTTTGTTTCCTCCKGCAGATGAAGTGGTTCACGTCTCAGCCCCCCAGAAGTTCACCTTCGAGGAAGCTAGGGAGCTGTGTGAGGAGCGAGGAGGTGTCCTGGCTTCCGTGGGGAACCTCTACGTGGCCTGGAGGAACGGCTTTGACCAGTGTGACTACGGCTGGCTGGCGGAYGGCAGCGTCCGCTACCCGGCCTCGGTGGCGCGGCCCCAGTGCGGCGGGGGTTTGCTTGGGGTGAGAACCCTGTATCGCTATGAGAACCAAACAGGCTTCCCTTACCCCGATAGCAAGTTTGATGCCTACTGCTATGAACGTAAGCATTTATTATTTTTTCCTCTTCTGGGTCGTGATTTGCAGCATGCTTGCCGCGAGAAGCGGTTCCTTTGTCGCGCGTTTTGCGTCGGTTCTTGCAGTGCGCACGGGTTTTTAGGAACTGAAACAACTAGAACATTGTTGTCTTAAAGTAACATTGCCAATGTCTTAAAGTAACATTGGCAGGTGGAGACAGGCAGAGTTTTAAGGTAAGATTTCAGCCTGAGCAGTGTTTTGACCATGAGTCTGTGGGTGCTCCATRTTTTGGTGCCCGAGCACGCCTTGGTATCTTTGCATCTTGTCAATGGACACCAGACAGACATTCAAAGATCACCTGGGCATGTCACCTCCTGCAGGTGACTCTGCCTTGGCAGGAGGCTGGACTAGATGATCTCTGGAGGTCCTTTCCAAACACATCTATTCTRTGGTTCCGTGATAAATGTCCTAAAGGTGAACAATGGATATTCCGTCTCCGAGGATGGCAGCAAGAGAAGCTGTTCAYAGGCTATGAACAAGGCTGGCCACTTTCAGGTCTCTCAATGCCAGTAATTTGAGGGCTATCTCTGGATCCCAGGCACATTGTCCCATCACTTTCTTTCTCTTTCTTACTYAGTGTTTCATGGGCCAGTGGTTTAAATGCCTTTCTTACTGCTGCTTGTTTCCCTCCTGGTATTTTCACAGGCACTTCAAGYGCTCACCACATTCACATGGTAGACTTCACCAATCTAAACCAGATGTCCTCCACACCTGTCAGGTTTTTTTTGGGGTCAAATATTGCCCTGTAAGCTCATCTATCTTCAGTGCCAGGTGCCTGGCTCTGTTATGGTGCAACCAMTCCTTGAATGTGTTCCTGTTGTCCCAAAAGGCAAACCAGCTTCCCAGCTGAATATCCTGCTTCCCTGAGACTTGCAGCCTCAGCACAGGGAGGGTTGGACAGCTCAACTATTTCCCTGCAGGCCTCTCTGTCCAAGGAAGTTCCTTGTTGCAAACAGCATGACTGACATTAACATTGTGTTGAGTTAAAAGTTCAGAACTTGGTCATTAATGATGAATATTTAGGTTTTTTGGACTCAGTCCAGGGACTGTAACTCAGAACTACTTGAAATGTGGAGTTTGTACTGTCCCTATTTTTGTGGATAATGAACTTACTGCAGCTGCAGATCTTTCCAGCTCAGGCACTGAAGACCCATTTATGAGCAAATCTTAGTCTTTGAGAACAAATCCCGACATCTGCTGCAACATTATGGTCTGGCTGTTCTCAGACACTGTTGGTTTGTTGTTTTAATTTTCCTTTATAGTTTGTGGGTATGATGTTCCAAAACTTTGCATGTGGAAATAGTCCTAATGGAACTGGTTACAGGAAAAAGGACTTAAGTTCAGGAGTCTGTGCTCTAATCTGCAGAGCAGCATTTTGTCATATCGCTCCTTCTGTTCCTACTCCAAATTGTTTATGACCTGTTTAAAGTGTTTTGGATAAAAAAGACTTTAATGAGGGTGTATTTCATAAGTCCCTCTAAAAGACTGGGGTAAGAACTGAACATTTTGCCTGTAATCTAGTCTTTAGTTAGGACAAATTCCAAACTGCTGTTTGTTTTTTGTGAATTTTGCCACTTTCAAGCAAGATGTGCCTTTACAATGTTCTTTCCAGAAGTTTTAGTTAGCACAGTTTGTGGTAACATACCATTTGTTCCAAAAGTGACCTTGATAGGTACTGGGTTGTTGTGTTTCATATAAAGGCTTTTCCTGAGAAGTCTTGCCCTTGGTATATAAAGAACAAATATTTCATCACTTTGCAASCCAGGAACAGACAGTTCGGGGCTATCAAACTTTTTACAAGAGAAAATAAGACTAAACAGAACCAAAACAATTTGGTAGAGGCTGAACAGCTCTCCAGCACTTTTAATTACAAACAATGGAATATCAGAACTAATTGAACACTGCTGGCTAGAGGACTCAGGTTTTGCCAGACGCATCTGCCTTTGTGTAGGGAAATGCAGGGGTGTCRTGCTGTACCCTCCTTCAGGGTGCCACAAATTTCAGAAGTTACTGAAAGCTCTCTCTCCCTCTCAGAAGGTGCTTGGGATCTCACAGGAACCAGCTGTGACTCCTCATTGCTTTTGCTAAAAGATTTATGCAAGTGGTGAGTAATGAGACTCCCTGCCCAGCATCTTGGTCCTCCGCATCTCAAGCAGCTGCCTGGTGCAGTGGCTTTAGAGTGAGTCACTCTCTCCCACTGGGGCCTTGGAGCCAGTCCCTTCTTTGGGGCAGAAAAAGGGAGAGGATAAAAAAAAAAAACAGGCTCTGCATGAGAGCAGAAGGCTTGAATTTAAGCCCTTTGTTTCAAATCATCCTTTGTCTGGAAGTTTCTTCCGAAATCTCCCATTATCTCAGTTTCAAAGTTTCAGTTCACCACAAAATCTGTTGTCCCCCAGCTCTGCCTGCTCTGGGGATGGCATTAAGCTCTCACACAGTGATTCCCACAGTGCCTGACAACAAAACTGTCCTGCCCAGCACCTGGGCTCTCAGTGAAACCCCTGCTCACAGCTCTCACTCTGTGTCTCGCTCCTCATGGGTGTCTCTCCCTCCTCACCTGGACATGCAGTCACACCACAGCACCTCCGTGCTTATTCAAGCTGTTCCTGTCTTCACAAAGACAAATTGTGYGTTTGAGAAAAGGGGATATCTCCTTCATCCTGCTCAGGCTCCTCACTCCTGTTTCGTGATTATGAGTCTCTCTGCTGGAAAGTCTCAAAATGTTAATTTTAATTTGTGGTCTTAAGAAACCTCAATCCTCAATTTTGAGCATTTTGTTTGCTTTTAAAGAGGAATCATATTTATTGAAATACACGAAAAACAGAGGGASCAAATTCAATTTAAAAATTATATTCACTAGTTTCAGTAGAACAGCCAACCTGGACAACTTTTAAAGTACAGTTAAGTTCAGGATTTTAACTTCAGTAGTGTTATGGGTACAAAATTACATTGTATGAAATGTCTTGACTTAATGAAAATAAGAGTGGCCCAGACYAATAATACATGATTTAAAATCTAAAAGCCTTGTTAAAAACCCCTGAAACTTTCTCTCCTTTGATCACAAGTGCTTTTCACTCTTCAAAAACCACATGGGTCTAAGTTTCTGAAACATTATCTGTGTGTTTCATTTCATACCTCCAAGGCTTTTGCCAGACCTTTTCTTTCTTTTTTTTTCTTTTCTTTTTTTTTTTTCTCTGAGAGATACCTAATCATGTATCTGATGGGGCCTGAAAAGGTTTCAGGTTAGACACATGATTAAGTATTTGCAGCTCCTTGGAGGCCATCATCAGAGGGAAAATTTTTCAAGTGTTAACATATAGGACTTATATTAACAGGTTTAAATTAAAAAAAAAATGAACAGCTGTTGCTGGGCACTTATGCTAATTTGTAAAAGAGATGAAAACATTTCATCATTAAGAAAATAATTAATATAACTTCAATAATTTAAAATGTATCTTTTTAATAGATACATATTTAATAATTAGTTCTTTCAGAGAGCTGTAGGGGATTTACTTAATCCTGTAATTCAGCCTCCCAGTCTCTCCAGGGCTAAGTAACTGGATTTTGTAGAAATCTTGTCACAGACTTCAGCTGACTTTGGATGGACCTTTTTATCCCACAGCAGCCATTGAAAAAATTGCACTTCAGAAATGCACTAATGAAAATGCATTCAGGTTTTTAACTTACATACCTTCAACAAAGCTGAACTTGATGAGCTCTGTACACAGAGGTGGTTGGATTTTTTGAAACATAAATCCCCTTTTTGCTGAGAAACACTGATTTATTAAAGCTGAATTCTTKCATAGACCTGTATTGGTTTTGGCGGATCCTTCAGCAAAACATTTTTCACTTTGACTCAAAACACGTGTTGACCGTTTCGCTCTGGATTTGCCCATTCTCTTTCCCATTTTCCTCTCTCATTTTGACTTTGTTTCATGCACCTTTATTGCTTCTCTTTTGTTACACCACTTTGGTTTGGCGTTGCGGCTCAATTTTAGCAGGAGATTGGAAAATTCCAGTTCTGGGCTGGTGTTGCCATGCGTGTTCCTCAGGAATGGAGTCTCCACGCTGCTTTGATTGTTCCAACCCAGCCCCGTCGAGAGAGGGTCCAAGTCTGCCACTGCTCGGGGCTGAGGCCCTCATGCTTTGATGCTTCATCCTTCTAAAGCTCAAAATCTGTTCTGTACGAGAAATATAGGAAATTGTGACCTCCAAAGGGCTTTGGGGCGTCCTACAGCACCACCGTGGCGGGCTCAGGAAGCATCCACAGCGCTCCTCTTGTCCTGCAGCAGGAAGGATAAAGGCTGCAGGGCACAGCTCAGAAGCTGGCAGGARAAACGCTGTCTTCCCCTTCTGCTGCATGTGACTTAGCTTGGAAAACCTTGAATAGCCAGGCAGCTCTGTCCTTCTCCACAGCAACCGTCGGTAGCTGCGTGTCCCAGCTATTTCCTGGATGAGGGAATTATTTCCAGCCTGATGTCAGGGGCTGTGTTACRGGAGATCTGTGGATTTCTGATCAGTTTGGGAACGGACGCGCAATAATGAGGACATCGGGCGTGGCGAAGCACGAGGAGCAGAATTGCCAATCTGAAGGGGAAAAAAAAAAAACCCAAAAAGAAATTTATATCTGAAGAAGCACAGTGCTGAGCATAATAAACACAGCGTGCTCCAACATTTCAGAGTCCATGGGGAAATGCCTTTGGGCAGGTGAGGATCCCAAGGTCAGGGCACTGAGCACATCCTGTGCTCAGGCTGCCTCTCTGTGAAGGTGAAGCTGTGCAAAGAGATTACCCCCAAAAAACCATTCTCCAGCCTTTTATTATCTTCCWAGGAAAGTAGATTTATGTTCTTCTCTCAGCTATGCTGTTTGTCAAGTCCCCCASAGCTGCAGAGATCCCTTGGCCCAGGTGTGGCTGTAGTAAATCCCTGCCTCTCCCTGCTGGGCTCATGGTGAGCAGCACACCAACAGCTCCTTGCAGCTTCCTCACCCCACTCTTCCTCATGGGTTTGAGGGCTCAGTTAGACCATGCTGAAAACTGCCAGAAGACCTTAATCCGCTCCAAACTCCAAACCAGCCCRTGCTGTTCATCTCTGCAGTGTCTCATCTCGAGAAAGAGGGGAAGGATTTGGTTCCTGGGTGCAGCTTAACCTTTTAAATGCTGCATAAAGTAGGAGCAGAGATTTAKCAACCTGACTGATGTATGAGGAGCAGCTGTTTGGAGCACCATGAAGTGCTGGGGAGGAGATGCTTCTTTTGCCTGAGCAAGTGAACTTGCATTTGCCTGAGTGATTCAAAACTGAGTGCTCTAAGAACAACCTCTGAGTGCAAACACTGTGGCCAGAGGGAGAGAGGAAAGAGAAGAAAACTCAGCTGGAGGCATTTTCCTTTCATTGCCTCAGGTCACTGGGTAGGTCAGGTAACAAGGACAGGATGAGGAGCAACCATGTGAAGAAGTGGAAGGCCCACCCCTCTAAGTGTTCAAGTGCAGAAAACATGAGTTGATTTTGCTCTTTGTCACTTTTGCTCCATTGCTGTGGGGTCTGGGCATCACCCGTGGCACACAGGGGTGATCTCCCCCCTTTCACACCAGGTGGGGGGAGCAAAGCACCAAGAATTTTGCTCTCAGTTCTTACCCAAGTGACAGTCTTGGCCCTTTTTGTTCTTCAATTGTTTTTTTGCGGTCACAAAGCAAAGATTATTGCTTTTATTTGGTGCTGGGTTACAGATTTAATTAGGAAGAGCTGACTAAAGAGGCTTGCTGATTTTGTTTTTGTTGTCCTCTTTGGCAGTTTCATAATAAATAATGTGGAAAGAGAAATGCTCTTTGCTATTGTTCTTTTGTGGATAGATTGGCAGGTTATAATTCGTTCACAGAACTACACTTGCATGAGGGGAAACCAGGAGATAACATATCTTTCCCCCTTCAACCATCTGACTTCAGAAGTTATGAAATAGCAAGTGGTTTTACTTAAGAGTGTTTGTGTTCACAGAGCTAAAAGAGCTGCTGCCTCTGCTGTTTTGTTAGCTGGAAGAAAAGACCTTGGGCAGTGGTGTAAAGAGGATGCAAAGCTTTTCATTATAAGTTTTTCTTGCAAATAAGACAGCCTGATCGTTTTCAAATTTCTGTGTACTTTTAAAGAATCTTGTTGGTTTTCTCTGATATGGCACATGCTTTGTAAGCAGGAACAGATCCTGCACTTAAATTTTCATATTTTTCTCATTACATTTGGCTTTTGATTTTGACGTCAAAACAGAGTGTAGGTGAGTGGGAGTATGCACCTGGAGTTACAGAGAAATTCTTACAGCTGCACTGTCAGATTTTGAATTCTGCTACCAAAAGTCTCATTATTTATGGACAAAATCCCACATGCCCTGTGCACCACTGCTTCTGGAAAAGTGTGAATGAGCAGGTGCTGGATCAGTGCCATGATCACAGGCTTCTTGCTCAGTCTGTAACTCGGAGCACCAATTTTGTCCTTTCTTTTTTCTTTTCTTTTTTCCTTTTTTTTTTTTTGATCTGTTCTTAATCTTAGACTTGTTCAGCTTGGAAAGCTCTGCCAGTAATTTAAACTCCAGCTAGCAAAACTTTTGGACTCAGGGGAACATTCAAGGCTGTCCTCTCTGCCAGGGTTGGTAGCAGGGAAGGAAGAGACACCAAGAAGAAACGTAACAAATTAACATAAGAAAAATATGTAAAAATGAAGCAAGGCAGCTCTCTGCATTGGCATTGGGCTTAAATTGGGCTCAAAGATTTCAAACATTAATTTCGAGTGTCTCAACATTAGTTATATTTTGTAATAATTTATTTTGGCTGTAATTCACAGAAAGAATTCACTGTTTCCAGCTTTTGTTCCAACTTAAAGCAAATTTTTTGTTGTTTTGGCTGCTAGCAATGACTCAAAACAAGCYCTTCCTATAGGGTCCATGTCCTTCCAGGTTTTTAGGTACATACCTAAATGTAAACAGATAAACAGTATTTCTGAGTGCAGAAAAATTGCTCAAGTGGTTCAAGTTTGGTACATGGGTAGATCTGGTAATGTTGAAAAACCATGTATATAAATTATAATATATATAATTTCTAAAATAAGCATTTCTCCTCCATAAAGTACACTAATACTAATACCAAATTAAACAGTACAGAACGTACTAAARTTCTCATCTGGTACTTGCAAAGTTAAACCACGTCTGAAGTTGTGCAGTTTGATTTCCCTGAAATAATAGTAAGTTTCAATATTGCTCCATAATTTTGAATCCTTGTTTAAGTCATGGGGGAAAAGAAGAAGAAGAAAATGCTGTACAGTAAAAGCATAAAATAAATAAATAGGGAGTGAAAAAGTATAACATCTCTGCAAAGTCATACAGCCCTTCCAAAATCAACTTCATGCATGTTGGTCAATGTAGAAGGAATCGATTAAAACAAAAAAAAAATAGATAGTCTTTGATATGAGCAGCTGTTGGTGAGATAATTTGCTTTCTTGCTGCTAATATGTTCATGCATTTTATTAGGAAAATCTGTCTCATGTCTTGAACCAGAAGGAGGACAAAGGAGATAGCATATTGCACGCATGATGCAAGGAGTACAGTAATGCAAAACATCTGGGTGGAGTGGAGGACAGCTCAAACTGGTGTTGTCTACTAAAAAAGCAACCTTCCCTTTGTTTATTCTTTTTTTTTTCTTTTGAYACAAAAACCAAAAAATAGCATGGATATATTTCTCATTGAAGAAGCACTGTCAGGTTTTTTTTTGTCCACTCAAATAAGTTTGCACTCCTGAATGATGAGAGTGAAAAAAACTTGCATATAATTGTTTAGACAGAGTGACTTTAGGGTCACTCTAGTTGATTTTATCCAGAGCTGAATTGCACACAATTTCCATGGGAGAAAATCTGGCTGTTTATTGATAAACTCTTAAAAAATATGGGCTCTACTTATAACACTCTATAAAGGTAATATTTATTGATTCAGTTATTAATATAAGCAAACCAAATATGCTTGGTGTTTTTTCAGGTTGGCATAATAAATGTGTACCTATTCTGTCAAGTCATTAGCAGATAATAACTCATGAATAATAAATATCTGCATCCCAGGCATAAATATCTGAACTCTTGGGACTTCCAAGCATTTCTTGGAAATCTGGGAGCTGCGTAAGTGGTTGTGAGTAAGTGTACACAATTTCCCAGCAGCAATGAAATAAACTTACCTTTTTTTTCCACAGATTTAAAAAAAAATATCTACACTGCCCTCATTTTTGTCTAGTTCTGTTAGAGAGTATTAACATTTTAATATTTGTGCAGAGGGTGATCCTGATGGTCACTCAGAGTATGGCAGCTGAAGCCTGAGTGAGTGTTTGTGTTGGCTGCAAAASCAATTCCCTCCACATTAAGGAAACTGATCCTGTGGTTAGAAGGGGGAGATTGAGATTTTGCTGCCTCCTTTCCATTTTGCCATTAAAAAAAAATAGCTGTTGAGGAAAATTGATGAATTTTTTGGTAGAGATTTAACAGCTACCACTCAGCAGCACACACCACTTGTGTGTATCCTTCATTTCCCAAGCTGTGAAGCAAAAATTATGAAGTTTAAACCAGCCCCAAGCAAGCAGAGAGGTGAGGAAAAAATATTTTAACTCAAAATAAATAAATAAAAAACATTTTATATATATATATATATACACACATACACAAATATATATATATATATATATATTCACACACACACATATATATATATATCTATATAGCTAAATCTTCTTTGTAAAACCACAAAAAAATTTAATTTGTGGTAGGGAAAGGAATCTGCTCCTTTTTTTTTCTGCTGGCAAAGAACACCACCACTTCTAAACGTGGGCATGTCATATTTTCTTGCCCTCACAGTTTCCTTTTCACTTTCACTTCTCACTCAGGAAAGCTGAAATATCAACCCTTTTACCTCATTTTCCTACTCTGTAATTCTACACCTTCTTCTAGAAATTTTGAGCAGTCATCCTCTGACCAGTCCTGGTCTTTTGCAAAGGTGGCATTTTCAAAGCTGAGTGTGTGAAACTGAACAAATATTTGTGTCACCCTGAGCTGCACATGCAGAATTCATATCTGCAGCTATCAAAGGGGCACCTAATTAGCCATGGACATTTGGAAAAAAACTGTTTTTTTGCATGCATGTTGCTTATGCTCGAGTATAAACTATAAAATAATGTCACTGTTTTGAGTTCTGGCTGCAAAGGGGAAGAGACTTATTTGACCTATTACATGCTAAGCAAGATTTTATTTTGCACAAAGTTCTAGGTGTAGTCATGTCTGTCTGGTAAACAGGGAGTCCTCATAAGCACAGACTGTTTAGTGCATTCTTCATATGCTTAGTGTGATTTAAAATCTGTATTTTTCTCTTTATTTGCATCCTTACAAGGCTTTTGAMTTTCAGTCACTTACCAGTTAACGGCGTTGGTTTAAGACATTCACATCTTCCACCCATCTGTTCCCATTGCCCTTCTGAAGATTACTGACCTGGGAAAACTGGCAGAAGGGAAGATGGTTCCAACCTGGGCTTTTCCTGAGGAAAACCTCTTTTCTGAGCACTCACTTTTCCCAGGAATTTGAAATCTGCTGACACACCTTGCAGTGTTAGCGCACATTTCCTCCTCAGATGGCATGGAAATGTGGGCTAAAAGGAGTAGAAAAGCAGCAAGGCCACCAGGTTGTTTAAAACATCACAGTTTGGTTCACTGGAAGGACCTTTCTTTGTGCCTCCTGTTCATCTAGGATAGCMACTCCCTCACCTTTTCCATCATCCAGAGGGTTCAGCACTTTGCCTTTGCATGTTCAGCACTCCCATGGAAGCATTTGTGTGTGTGGAGGAGTTTCAGATGTGCATCTTTGAAGTGTTTTCCAAAGATCAACATCATTTTAGTAGCATTAAGTTTGTGATCTTACCGTTCAACATTCTCACCTTTCCCCACAGTAAATTTCTCCCAGCATAATTTAAAGGCAGGGCAGCAGCAGCATTTTCTGGTGGCATGCTTGATCCTGCTGCTTGAGCATACTCTCACTGCAGTGAGGATTCCTTTTTGCAGCTTGTAATTATGTGCTGAAAATAAGCTAAAGCACTGTTTCACTCCCTTTATACATCTGAGTTGGATGCTGCATTGAGCTTTGAAGAAAACCCACGGCTCTCCTCATTTGTGACATCTTGAAATAAACTTTTATGTCCCCAGATCAGTACCTGGCAGGCTGATGGTCACTCATGTAACACAAGGACTTCTAGGGGTAATTATAYAAACCACAAATATGAAGAATATTGCTATTTTTTTCACTTCATCTGACTTTTAAGTTAGGCATTCTGCAGCTTTACAGTGTTTTATTGCATATCATTCAATGCTCTAAAGAACTACCTAAAGCCTTTGAGACTTASACTTATTTTTCAGCATGGCATTTATTTTTTGTTGGGGACATTAAAACTAACGAACCAAACTATCTTGTGTACTGACTGTACCTTTTTTTGTTTTTGTCTTTTTTTTTTTTTTTTAAAGCTAAAAAAGTCACAACAGAGCCCACAACCATCGAGCCTGTGACATCCCTGAGAACTGAGAGTGTGAGATCATCGCCTGCTGGAGCTCCTCTCGAGCCTCCCATCTCCGAGACCCCGCTCACTGAAGTGCCTGCCACCCAAACAGTTTCTTTGGAGGAAACAACCCCAGAGTCTGAGGAGGACACAGAAATGACTACTGAYGTGGCTGAGGAGAAAAGGGAGATGGAGGTGCTCATGGAGAACATTCCTCTCACCACCCTCCTACCTCAGACTGGCACCGACGGCGAAATGTTCACTGGTGACACACTGGGCAGGACTGAGTACGATGTCTCACCCAGGCCAACAGACACCACGGCCCCAGATTTGGAGCTGGATCACACTTACTCTGAAGCAGAGGAACAAGGTAGGTCTGAAAGCATTGAGGACGCTTTCTTGACCTCTGTAATTTTTCAGGATAGCACAGCTGTAGCTAAGAGTTCCACTGGTTTTTGGGAAGATGCTGAGACGGGAGATGCGCAGAGGCATGACGTTGATAATCAGACTGAGCAAATAGAAGTTGGCCCTCTGAGGGCAGCTACAGATAGCTTCTTACAGACTGCTCGGAGAGAGGCTGCCAGGACAGGGACTGCAGATTCACTGACAAAAGAGAATGTGTCTCACGGTGCCCACCTCTCAAATGCACCCGCGAAAAAATCCCTGGAGGCGAAATCTGACGAGAAACTTACAACTGTTGTGATCCCTAAAGCTCTGCCCACTGCTGAGTCTGCAGAGAGGGAGGGCAGTGAGAGCACGCACACCGCTGTGTCTGGCACAGATTCTGGGCTGGCTGCTGGTCATTACCCACGAGCAGAAGTGCCTGCTGCATCAGAGACACTCCTAGATGAGCAAGCAGTAACCACTGGACAGTTTTCTGCAGCGAAAGAATCAACGCCCTGGGTTAAATTTASCTCTGCAACAGCATTTGACAGCGAGGCCTCAGCTCAAGGGAGCAGAGAGGACCTGAGGGATGTGCAGCCCACCGTGGCATCTGGAACACCTGTATCCTTTTCCGTGTCAGCTGCTGATCAAACAGGATTTGAGGCCGTCTCAGGAAGCACTGATGCCCTGCCAGTTTTTGGAGAAGGCAGCGTGTCTCTTATCCCCTCATCTCAGCAGACAGAAGCATCAGCTGTCTTGGAGGAGCAGGAGGAAASAGAACAGCCAGAAATGAGGACAACAGATGTGGAGGACCCTCATTCCACTGCTGCCATTCCTCCATGTGTTGCAGGAGAATCTGAGGGATGTTCTGCAAGGGAGAAGATCACAGAGGTGCCTCCAGGTTCTGGCACRTGGCTGCCAACAGATAAAGAGGAGGGGTATATGACAGAAGAGTCATCTCACACTGGAACAGTGATTGAGTTTGCTACAGAGGATGGCTTCTCTGGAATGGAGCCCACATCATCTCCAGGGCACATTGTGGAAGCCACAGTGCATCCAGGAGCTCCAATTTCAGCAGCTACAGATGCAACTGAGACAAGCAGGGAGCCAGCAGAGACCACAAGGGATGATGAAGTGGTATCAGCTGATTTTGGTCAGAGCAGAGACACTACAAGTGCATCCCACACCAGCAGCTCCTTGGATTTGGAGATGACYACAGCATCCAAAATACCAGTGGAAGAAAGTAGTGCAACCATAGGGTTTTTTAGCTCCCCAAGTGTAACTGTATTGCCAAGTGCTGTGCCCACAGCTGTGGGGGTAACTGAGCTTGAAGGAGATGAGACATCAGGGACAGAGGGAACTATTAAATTTACAGGTGTAACCAAGGTAGATACTGCAGCTCCACAGAAGGAGTATGATGCTTCCCTAGTTCCAGTTACTGTAGAGAGTGAGGTCACTAGAGATATGCCAMTTACTGATCAGACTCCTTTTGATGATGTCTTTCATACAGAAGCAACAGAAACAACTGCAAAACATAGCGAGGTGTTCCCAGAACTCTCCACACTGGACCAAGGTTTGGAGCCAAGAACTGCCACACTGTCTGTGACATCTGCCCACACACACGAACCAGAGATGCCACCAGGATCTGAATGGGCTCAAACAGCAGTTCAGGAGACACTGGATGAGACAGGCTCAGCTTWTGAGGAGATGTACCCAGCCACAGAGGCACCTGTGCCTGCAGTGACATCCACAGACCACGGAGGAGTTCTGGCACCTGAGGAAACCAGCACCTGGTTGCACCTCACGGCGACTCCAACAGCTGGAACTGCTCCTGACCAGGATGAGGAGGTCACTGAGGTGATGCCCATAACTGCTGGGACCGAAGCAGAGACACAGGAGAGCCCAGGAACCCCTACCAGGGAGGAAGATGGTGCAGTGAGCTGGGATTCTGTGCCACCCTCCCATACGACGCCAGCAGGACATTCCACTGTGGAAAGCCTTACTGACCTGACTCTGGGAGCTTCTCCAAGCCATGCTACAGAAGGCTCAGGAATGACTACAGAACCTGAGGAAACCAGGCCAGCTGTATTTGCAGCCACTGCAACAGATAAGGCAACAACTCTCAGCAGCGTGACAACACCTTCCCTCGGTGCTGCAGACAAAGCTCAGCCTACATCTGCAACCAAGCCTTTTGTCACTCCAAAGTCTCCACGCATCATTCCTGAGGAAGAAGAGGAGGTCACGAGCCATGACATCATCATAATTGATGAATCTGTGTCTCCCAGCAAGGCCACAGCTGAGGATGATCTGCCAGGAAAGATGCTGGAGCCGGAGATCGATAAGGAATATTTCACAGCATCCACGGCCACGGCGGTGGCACGACCCACTGCTCCACCCCAAGTGAAGGAGGCCACAGAGGCCTTGCAACCTCAGGAGGTGTCTCCTTCCACTTCACACCCTGATAATGACATAAGATTGTATGTTATTCAAATCACAGGCAATGACACAGGTAAGATTTTGCCCTTTAGACCCGCAGTCCATCAGAGTGGACAGTTTGTCATGTCAAACAGGTGTGCTTTAGGATGTGMTGGAGATGTTTCTTGGATCACTGAAGGATGCAAAGTACCACTTTTGTCTAGACAGCAACTTGCTGAATATTGGTAGGTCTATTTTTCTGTCAGTTTGAAGCCCCTCAGAAATGTATTTTATATTTGCTGTGTGGTAAGAATTATTTCTACGTAAGAATGAATATGAAAGTGTTTTATTTCTTTTTAAAAGTCATGATGGCTACAGTCCAGTTTTCTTTTTTTTAATGTTGTCAAGTCACCAATTTAACTCCAGCTGTCTGTGAAACAAGCATTTTAATTTCACAGCTTCCATTCCATGCATTACTAGTCCTAAACGAAGCWCTAGATTATTTTAACATTCCATTGGTCTGTAGCAATTAACAATGCCATGTACAGTGTAGTCAGCTAAAAAATGGTTAAAGCACTCTACTGCCTCCTGTGATTTGGAGAAATGGGGTTTTTTCATGTTTTTTTTTTAAATAGCACATCATAGCATTTTTTAAAAGATCCATCTTGGGGAATATGTGGTGCACATTGATGCAATATTTAATTCTGCCACATTTTTTAGCTGATGGTTCTGTACATGTGTATGTAGCTTCAATTYCATGGGTATCCAGAACAGAAACTTCTGAAGTAGCAATGAACTGTTGGGGTTGATGATGAATGTCTCCATAGTGCAAATGTTGAAGGGTGTGCAGTTTTACATCAAAGAATCCTGTCAACTGACTATTATTTAAGATGTCACGGTAAAACATTTTATTTTAAARCAAAAAGTAAAGGAACTGACAAGCAGTACAAAGCACAGATTTTCTGTTAGGTTCAATGTTTTACTGTGTTTAATTATCTTATGGTTGTATAATAATTTTTTTTTTTTTTTTGAAGGAACACAGTTATAAATGGATTTTTTTTTTTTTGGTCATATATACCTTAACTACATGCATGTCTTTTGAATGGCTGTGTCAGAAACTGTTTTCTCTTTGGTTCTTGGCCAAAACCTCCGTGCCTCTGAAGAACTCATCCAGCAGAATTCATAATTTATGGGAGTSTTTTGGATGGTTTTTTCAGGTTTGTTCTTGGTAGGGTTCCATTCAAAAATCAAAAACCAGTAGTGGTTTTTCCCTTGAGATGTGCCATATCCTGTTTGGACATGCAATACCTTGGCTTGGTATCTTTTTACACATTGTGCTTATTATCCTATTTTATGTTTACAGGGTGCAAATCTGCACAAGTTATAGGAATAGTAGCTTAGCTTCTATTTCAGAAAATGATAGTTCTGGAACTTTTRTTTCTGTGGAATATTATCAGTATTTTGTCTTTATATGTTACCAGTGCCTTGGGAGTCTCTGTTCAATGATACCAGTCCAGTAAGTCAGAGCAGAAGGGTAATTTCTGAGGACAAGATTTAACCCACATATTAAGTCCTTTAGTACCTGTGGAAATTCACTTAATTTGACCTAATGATGAGTAGCTGGACTAGGTAATAGTAACCTTTTTTTCCCTATTAAGTATTTGAGTTATGCTGCAGTTTATTTCCTACAGGAGAGTGGGTTGTGCTGGGCACCTGCGTGTTCCAGGTGATGGGAAGAAGCAGGATGGTTTAGAAGGATGTAGATGTAGAATTTCTCTGCATCTACATCAAGAAGAGCCTCATTTTACACCTTTTTTTTTTTTTCCAGAATAGTGTGGGTACTGTGTTTCATTAAATTAGATTTGGTTCAAAGTGGATTATCTGAAGGACGGAGTGTGCAGATGCTGTTCATAGCTGCTCTTTCTTACTCTGCCTTGGGTGGTCAGGTCTTTAGGACAAAYTTTCTTCAGGGTTTGTCTTCTTCATCCTCACAAACTTTCAAAGCTGTGCATGCATTTCCCAGGTACASATGTGCATATGTGTCAGGGTGTGTATAAGCAGACATAAAGTTATCAATCCTTAAAAATCTGCCTTTAAGAATTATTTAGTCTGTGAGGAGAGGAAAAAAGTTCATTGTCTTGAAATATTATTAAATTTGTCATATGGCACTATCTGTGCTCTCTTTAAACACAGAGAGCCTCATCATGTGTCYAGAGCAATTTTAAAAAGGAGCTTTCTTCATTTTTCTGTTTTCAGGCCCTGGCATTGGGAATTCCCCTACTCAGCTATCCACAGACTAAAGGCACCCTCTACCTACTGACCCCAAATTCAGTTTGAACTGCCAAAGATTTATTCTCTCTGAGAATAAATCTTTGGATTGATTTCTTTTACTGCWACAGACATGAAAGACAGCATCTGAAAAATCCTGTCAGGCCCAGTTTCCCCTCATTGTTCCTCAGTCCATGAACTTTTCTTTGTGCTGGAGAAAATGTGTATAGGGAGTAATGAAGAGGAATGAATTTGGCAAATTTTACCAACATATGCCTTTCACTAGGATGTAGTTTAACCTCTTATTCTGTCACTCTTTATTTGAGAATTAATCCACTATCATAAAGAACTACATAAACTGCACTTCTGGCTTTTTATTCTTAGCTCTTTGGAAACTGTAAATACAGTTTACATAAYTACATCTCTGATAAAACAAAGGTTTTTCTTCCTTTGGCATGTTTTCAAGGTAATACAATTTAGAATTTTTAGATAAAGTTAATCTGTGAGGTTTATAAACAAAGGCCTTCACTGATTTTCAAGTCAAGAGTCCAAAACTGCCTCCTAAGAAAGGACAGCTTGCTTACTAAAGCCCTTCAAGAAATAACTGTTTCAAATAGGAATTATAATGAGAGGTTATATATAGATGGCATTGTCTATAAACGAATATATTTTCTTTTTTGTGTTTGCAGAAGTGCTGGAACTATTTATGAGATTATTCTTTCCCCCTCATTCTTCACCTCCTTGTTATTCAGCTTTTGCCAGAAGCAACAGTTTAACAGTGAGGCAGGGCTCAGCAGAAATTCAGCACCATGTTTTGTTTCCCATCACTCAATTACAATAAAAACCTTGCTATTACACAGCTGAATATTGCTCCCTGCAGCTCCATTTGCCATCCACAGCGTGGGCACAATAATATTTAAGTGCTCCACGGAGGTGCCATTAGGCTTTGTCAGGCAGGAGCAGTGTTTCACATTCCACGTGGAAGAGAAAGGCTAAATGTGTAATTCTTGAGATWTAATGAGATATTTTTAGCAGTTTCCATCAAGCAGGACGGAGAGCCTGTGGTGGTGGGGGCAGCCCTGGCTCAGGTGAGCTCACCTGTGGCCAAGCACAGGTGGAAGGCGAGGCAGGAAGGATTCCTTGTGCCTTCCTCCTCCTCCTCCTCCTCCTCAAACCCTCACCAGGCTGGCACCAACTCCTCAGAAGAGCCCTGAAGTCTTTGGGCTGGAATGTGCTGTTGATACATGGAATGTGTTATGGATGTATGGAATTTCAGGGGATGTTATTCTTCATTATTACYGCAGGCTGAAGCTGCACTCGAAAGGTGTGGACTTAAATTCAGTTAAATAAAGGGGCAAGGATATTTTTCTGTCTCGTACACACATCCCCCTTAATATAAAGTAGTACAGTAACTGGAAGGTGATATTAAATATTATCATTTCTAAGACTTTACATTTATTAATTAGACCAGAAGAAGGTTCTTCTAGAGGACTTCTTTTCTTATCCTAGAGATAAAGAGCTTTACTCCTAGCTTTTAAAATGTATCCTTGCAGTTAATGAAAACTCTCATAAAGGAAGTTTACTTTTAGATTTAAAAAAAAAAAAACAAACAACAAAATGAGGCATGGAAACAGAAGTAATTTGAAGGCCTGGTGGAAGGTCAAACTCAGTTTGGATTTTGGAGGACGTGTTCTAGGGCTGATGAGAAAGAGCACAGAGCTGAACAGATAAAGCTGTTCGTTTGTGTAGGAATACATCACTTTTCATTGAGAAAATGTACAAACAATCCACACACTCCCATGTGGGCAAACATGGCACAAATTAATCTGGGTAGTAAGACTTGTTTTTTCTGACAGCCCATGGGCAGATCTCAGGGAGGTATTTCAATTAACGAGGAAAAACATCCATGCACATGAGGAAACACCCATTTTTAGGGTACAAAAAGAGGTACATGTGTTTCAGAATGAAAGGGGCTTGGGACCTCCGTCCCCTGGAGTGGAACCAGGAGCTTTTCCCTTGGAATCATGACAGTGAGGAAGCCAAACACCCCTGCAGCGTGAGGTGTTACCACGTGCAGGGCTTCCCATGGCATCAGATGGGACACAAGATTTTGTCCTTCTGCATGAGGATGCAGAATTTGCCACCTTGTGCCCTGTGCTCTGATGTTTCCTAGCACTGCTGTTGCTGGAAGGTCATGGATTAGCAGCTGGGAAAGGAAAAAAAAAAATAAAGCAACCAAACCTGAAGGAACTTTTCAGCTCATAAAGCTTTTATGAGCTGAAAAATGCTTGTGGGGGTGTTGTTTAACAGTGGTTGAGGGGATGCTGGAAACATAACTCCTGTCTGAATCAGGAGTAATTTGCACACCTGCGTTTTTTGGAGACATTTAAAAGTCTTTATTTAGTGAATATGTTTCAAAGTGTTTGTTGGACCCTGGGACTCACACCAGCTCTGTCTGGTTTCTTGTCCCCTCCAGCTTTGAAGAGAGTGAAATTGCTGGAGCTTGTGCTTTGTGGATGTGGATTTTTTATGGAAAGAGGTTACAAACCTTTGTGTTTCAACATGTAATTCTCTGACATGCATATTTCTGTCTTMGCAGTGTGAGAGGGCAAGTGAAATTTGAATGAAACGCAGGATGGTAATGAGTCATAGTCATAAACCTTAACAAAGGAGGCAGAATAGAGTCTTTTCAGGTCCATCTTAGGCCTTGCCTTAAAATTCATTTAATCTTCTTGTCTTCACAGCWCCTTCTGGAGGGCTGTCAGAGATCGTCATGGCTCTGTTTAAGCCTGATTCTAATATCTAGCCTGGGTTGCTCCTTGGCCAGTTTATACCCGTGTTTATTCTTGCCAGCATTGTCTCCAGCCTGAATAGGTCTTTTTTCTTCCTGACACTTATCCCTTGATACTTTTATTTCTCTGCTCAGTCTCAGAGAATGACCACGTCCCCTTGTTCAGCCCCTGTTTTTGGGGGCTCCTGAGGGGGGCAGCGTGCGTGGGAGGGTGGGAATGTGCTGGTGCTCTGCAGGGAGGGAAGATGCTGGCTCTGCCCCAGGCCCTGGGGCTGTTGGGGTGACCAGTGCCCTTTCCAGGCATTGCAAGGGACAGCCTGAAAGCTTGCAGCGTCCAGGTTTGCATCTCTCTTCATCTGTACCCACGCTGTTCTCCTTTAAGATGTTTTGTTTGTGCTCTCTGGACGCCATTATTTGTGGTGTATACACACGTGAGCTAGGTGCAATTTTTGGTGTGCCTTTTTTGCTAATTATTGTGTTAGTCTCTTCCCCTTCAGCAGAAGCCTCTCTTTGTCTTTTGTGTGCTGAAATCACCCTTTGGTTTTTCCCCAAATGAGGGGTATATGCTACTGAAAGTCATGGTTTCTTTACAGGACCTATTTCAAACCAAGGTTTACTGCTGTCTTGCAGCTAGGCTGACTTGAATTAATTCCTGATGGGATCTTGAAGCAACAGCATAAGTGGCCTCACATGGGCAGGACTAATTTCCCACCTTATTAAATGCAAAATATCCTTTTTTTTTTTTTTTTTTTTTTGTTCCTTAATGGAGGGCTGGGCTTGTCTCCTTATCCTTGCCATGTTCCAAACTTCATTTCCCAGGGAAGCAGGTCTGACTGGAGTAATTTTCACATCCTGAATGACCAAACTCTCTGTATAATTCATAAAACCTGCTGTAGAGTTGGCCAGGTTCTTCCTGTGCCTGGAGTAACTGAAGTGTTAAACGCTGAGCAACGTGGCCAGATCCTGATTTAATCTTCCCCAGTGTAATTACACCACAGTAATTCCAATGAGGTGATTGAGAGCAGAGCTGTGGTGGGGATAGTAGGTATCACAGTGTCTTCATAACACTTTGCAGATTCTGGGTCATTTGTATAATTGGGTGATTATTTTTCTTCAGAACACACTTGAGTTCAATCCAAAATGGTAGATCTGTTATTAACTAAACCAACTGGGGTTTTTCTATATTAGAATAGTCTTTTTTTCTATATTAGAAATATATTTCTATATATTAGAAATATATGTGAGAAATATATTTCTATATTAGTCTTTTTTTCTATATTCTTTTTTCTATATTAGAATAGTCTTTCTATATTAGAATAGTCTTTTCTTTAAAAAGCCCTATGGAGGGCTTTTTAAAATAGGTTGTACACCATCCCATATAAATTGTATTTAAAACAGAACAGCAGTGAAGCCTTGTGTGAAAGCAAAAATAGTAACCAAGTAATTTTAATAAATTCAAGGCTTTTTATGCACTTCTCCTTTTCTCAAAACAAAGGAAAAACAAAAACAAACCAGCCCCACCAGCCCCATATCCAACAGAGCTGAAACTTGATACATWGAAATTTTCACAAGAAGCTAAAACTGAATTAGCAAGTGGTCTTTAGGCCACTATTGCTGGCTCTTCCTGAAGAAAGACTTATTATAGGACAATAATTTCTCTTTCCACATTCCTTTCTAGACTTCCATAGATACAAGGAACAGGGCCCTCACATTAAATACTGTTCAGAGGATGCCTACACATTCCCTGCTGTTTTTGCATTGTATCCAAGGAGACGTCTCAGATCTAGACATAGGGATTACACATTTCCAGCTTTCTTATAGTTCTTTGTTTATTCATGAGAGAAATGAAGGAATTTTATTCATAGGTACAATGTAGTTTTTCATACTTCTGTTGTGAAGAACAGGAATTCCTTTTAGAAGTTTTGTTTACATGTGGAGAAAGCCTTAAAAAGTCCTACTGCAGAAAAGATGARCTGTCTTTTACATGGTGATGCAATATGACTTAATTTTTTTTTTTTTTTGAGGAAAGTGTTTTTCTGTACCAAACTTTTCTGAATGTGTCCAGATTGTAACTTTCTTAATATGGAATTTTCAGTGTTGTTTTTYTGCACATTTTCAGTTTAATTAGTGGATTATTCCTTGCTAATCCAGCCAGCCTTTTAAAATCTTCCTTGTTTTTTGAAGTGATTAAGTGATAAATTTGATCAATAATATACAAAATACCCACTGGTGTCTTTCAGAATATTTTCCTGCTGTAAGTGAGGATGTGTGCAGACTGGCTGGTTAGTATTTTGTTTTGTCTTTGGSAACATGTTGCTGCAGTTATCAATCTTTCTTTGTAGAATATTTTTTTTTTCCCCAAGCTGCTCAGCTCATTAGGACTTTTCTGACAAGCCTTGCATTACTGCTTTTCTTAAATGAGGAGAATTCAGTGTGAAAACTTTCTGCTTCCCGAGGAGGAGAAAACCAGTTGGAATTTCATTCCCGGTCAGGAATGTCTTCCAGCAGTCCCTGCCTGCCTGGGTGCCACYTCTGCTATACCTCATTACCTTTTTGATACCCATCATTAGCTCAAAGAGTGCACAAGAAATATTAGCTTTTAACTTTAAACAACACTCTTGGATTTTACGTGTAGCACCTCATCAAGCAGGAGTCCCATAGTTTCAGCGGGAGGTTTTTTGGCATTAGAAAAGGAATTTCCACATATTTGATGTAATTTTTTTGTTGCTTTTTGCCAGAATAGCAGCAAAGAATGTGCCTATATGTACACAGAGTAGCACTGAGATTTTTGATTTTATTTCATTGTGGGATTTTTTCCTAAACCATTGTTGTTTTTTTTTTTCCTTGAAAGTGGTGAGCAAAATGATTCTGGGCTTACTTATATATTCACTATTTTGGCTTGTAGTGAGTTTCCAGTCACATGTCTAGTTAAATAGTGAACATTAGAACCAAAATTCATGAGTCCTTGGGAAGTGCTGTGGGCACTTGGTCCAAATGACAGGACCAAGGATTAACCCAAAATGTTCTTCAGACAAGTATTTGTTCACACTTTAATTGAATTGTTTGACTTCCTGGCCTATATACAATTTTTTTYYYYTTTTTTTTCAGTTTATTYTGACCACATAAAGAGCYTGCCAGGTGTGAACTGATTTTGCAGCAATACTACCATGTYAGCACAGGATGGGGTTTGTGGCAGTACCTTATAGTCAAAAATATGTCTCCCTCTGCTGATTTTCAGTGGTGCAGTAACATCACCACAGCAAGGCATCTATTTTTAGCTGTAGTTGGTTTAAAACCTTTGTTCTCAAGTGCTGTCCAACAGAAGTGCCTTTTCCAAAAAACCCCCAAGTGCTTCTAAAAACAAATTAATATTTTTCCWGGACAAATGTTCCCGTTTTGCCAGGAGAAAAAAAACAACAAAACAAAACAAAGCAGAAAAGAAAACCGAGATGAAAAAAGTTACTGAAAGAAAAAATTATGTGATTCTATGGTTAAACAAACACTCATGTTCTGTAGGCACTGTTTGAAATGGTGTCTGGTGGAGACACATTTGTGTCACTCCAGCTGCAACAGAGRGGAGCTTACAGACTTATGCTGATTTAACTGAGAACCTCTGGTTTATCCCTAGGCTGCTTCAGGTGTTTTATAACCAAAACAGTTTTACTAACACCTGTAGGTGAATTTATAAAATTTAGTCATTTAAAATCTTTTTTTTTTTTTTTTCAGAAATAAGGGATGATACTGAGAGTAATCAATTAAAGTTTTGCAGAATCCTCTCTRTATCTCCTGAATAATATTTGCAAAGTACAGGACTCAGATCTATATGCAAAAATCTTTTTGCCACAAATATCAATATCTAGTTACGTATTCACCCTAAGTATGAATTCTAAAACTCACTTGAATTTAAGGAGTTATGAAGATACTGCAGTACCTTGAGCTATCACTGCCACTTCTGTAGCAACTCAATTACTTTTGCACATGCCAAGACTGATTTGCCRCAAACAAAACTTTAATCACATTTCGATGAAGAAAAACGAAACTTTAAAAATATATATTTGCCATGGGAAAAAGATTRTGTGTTGCCACATGACTAATAGCTCAAAATAATGCCCCAAAAGGGCAGGGKCTGCAGCTAAAGAATGTGATTTTGGTTCCTTGCTGCATGACCAGTGGGCTTGTGCAGGCATTAAATTAAAAGTGTGCTTATGAGGTACATGAAAAAATGCTTGAGAAATAGKAGGGGATAAATGCCAGAAAATCATCATGATAAGTGGAATAAAATTCCCCAGATGGCTGTAAAAAGGGCATTTTGGGGTAGAGCAGGTGGGGTAATTGTCATCATAGCTTCAGTTCTGGGAAAAAAAGACATTCTGTACCCTTCCTTCCTTTTCCTTTTTTCCTTTTTTCCTTTTTTCCTTTTTTCCTTTTTTCCTTTTTTCCTTTTTTCCTTTTTTCCTTTTTTCCTTTTTTCCTTTTTTCCTTTTCCTTTCTTTTCCTTTTCCTTTTCCTTTTCTTGCTGTTTTCCTCTTTTTCTCTCTTTCTCCTCTCATACACACACACACACACACATATTCACATATACAAACCCCACTGTCTGTTTTAGAGCTTGAACTGTAAAATATTCTCTGGCTTTATTTCTGCCACATAAAATTCCTCTCGTGAGACAAATCAAGAAGAAAAAATTTAGTACATGCCTTGTACATAAACCAACCTTTATTACTCCTAAAATAATATGATGTCAGTCTGTTTTTTCCCCAAACTGCCACATTAAGGAGTGTRCTGTAATTTTTTTTTCCCTAATGCCAAGTGGTTCCTTTTTCCAGTATTACTGGAAAAGGGAAGAGGACAAAGAATATTCCTTTCAGCCCTGAGCAGCCACAGGTGCAGTCAAAGGGTGGGCATATGCCTTGAGATTCTAAGTGTAGTATTCTGACTTTTGCCCAAATTTATGTTGTGGTAAGTCAATTTTTGATTCTTGCTGGAGGGGACACTCTCTCCCCATAGTGGTAGGGCCAGAACTGGTTCATTCTTGTGCCAGCTGTGTCATGGCAGAAGCATTTGAGGTTCTCCCAATTAGCAGGATGTWAATGTAACGAAGGGATGCTGGTGGAGTGGGACAGGAAAGCCCAAAATTCATTGGTACCTCAGTGTTTCCACCTCAGTCATGGAATATCACGCATGAAATAATGGATGAAGTCATTCTGGTGAGCAGATGCTCTTTCCCAACCATCTTTTCCTGCAGAGCTGGACTTCCCTCTGCCCACACCCAGACGCACCAGCTCAGTCAGATGCAGTCTGACTCCTTGCTTTGTTTTGGGTTCCATCTGGAGAAAAATGATTAATCGCACGGCAGTCGCTTGGGTTTGGGTTGTTTAGCCCTGCAGAGCTTTAGAATTGTCTTCTCTGTAGGCAATGAGAGAAATGTTGTCATTGGAAGGATGCTCACGCCCAGGAGGAGGCTCCACGGGCTGGAGTCGTGTTTTGTTAGTGACATATTGGAGCAGAAAGGAAGTGGGAATGACTGCCCTCAGAATGTTGCATGACAAATATCCAGGCATTATCCAGGGAGCTGTACCCAGCCCGTGCTGGGGCTCACGGCAAAGCTGCCATTTTTAACAACTTGACATTTCCCTCAGTCTGCTTCTTTTTTAGCAAATTTATTGTCGGGTGTGGGGGGAGAAGAACAAAGGAAACACCAGGAATTGCCAGAGGGCTCCGTGATATGCCTTTATAATAAAACAGTTCCTTTCTTTCTGACATGGTTTCTGCCTCATCCTGTCTGCTGCTTTGGAGTCTGGCAGGGCTGAGGGAGCCCAGAGCCCTGTGCAGAGCAGATGTCCCCCTGAGGGACACCCACTCCCCACAGGTGCCTCTGGCTGTGGCTTCCAGCTCCAGCCTGCGGTCCTGTCTGTAAAAAGAAATGCCMGAAAGTGATACTCATGGATTTTGCATGAAAAGCCCCAAATATGGTAAAGCAGGCGGACTGGATAAGTGAATTTCAGTAGGCAAGACTGACCACCCACCTTGAATTGCTTTCAACTCCTACCCAGCCAGCTGTGCAAAAGTCACTCCGTACAATTACTTTCTCCCAGAAGTTTACCTGAATAATTGAGACTTTTATGCAAGGTAAATTTATACATATGTGTGTAATGTAATAATCTCTTTTGACTCTCAGAGCGATAACAAAATGTAAATTTTGATAAAATTTAGAAGGTTAAAAAAACCCCAAACAATCCAAACCTCAAATTATTGAAACCTGCCTTGCTTCCTTGAGTATTTTTAAAGGGAGCCAAAGTTAACAAAATTTTAGAAATATATATGTCCAGCTGGGAAACATTTTAAAGTGAACTAAATAAAACCTTTTGTTTACTTAGAGTGAACAGTAATCAAGACCTGGATTTTACTAGACCTCATCATGTATAGTAGTCAGGTTAACATGAGTTAGAAGGATTAAAAACATAAAAAGTTTAATTATTTCTGGATTAAAAAAAAAAAAAAAATTGGCTTAGGTGTGTATAATAGTAGCCACGTTTCTTTAGTGCCTTAGACCAGCTCCTTGGCAGTATTCCTACTTTTTCCTGAAGAGGAGAAGGGGTATGCCTGGAGCACTGTTGCACTTTGACCATGCTTAGGTGGGATAATGATACTACAAGATGGCACAAGTTAAAGGAAAATTGCATATTCCAAAGGCTGACACTTGGGATTTTGGTTCACCAGGAAATATCTGTATTTCAAAAGATTTTGGTTTTTTTTTTTTTAATTAAATGAAAAGAATGCATTAAAAAATAATAAAAATTAAAAATAAGAATAATTTAAAAATAATGCAATAT
This sequence comes from Cardinalis cardinalis, assembly GCA_014549065.1. Taxonomy (NCBI): domain Eukaryota; kingdom Metazoa; phylum Chordata; class Aves; order Passeriformes; family Cardinalidae; genus Cardinalis; species Cardinalis cardinalis. The sequence continues at coordinate 494,700 of JACDOX010000227.1, read as the reverse complement.
GCATTAAAAAAAAAGACAAAAAGAACCCATCAAATTTCTTCTGGGAAGAAAAACAGTGCAAAATACATTATCAGATTGATTTATTTCTGTAACATTGGGTGGTTTTGTTCCATTTTGAATGCAATATCTTAAGGGGAAAGAAGACCCTATTTAATAGAAAGGTTTTGATTTTTTTTTTCCTTGTACTAGGCGCAGCTTTTCAAATCCCCTTTTTATTTCCTCACCATGCTTTTAAAACAGAATATATTCAATGAAACTGACACATTCCTGTGGAATTGGTTGAGGTTTTGGATTTTTTTTTCTTGCTGTAAGAGTTTGAGCCAGCCATGGTCATAAAGCTGCTCAGATCCACGCAGGCTGTGGATGAGGTTCCTGGCAGAKCTGAGGTTCAGGGGAGTCAGGGCATGACAAAAAGGTGGTTTAATTCTTTCCTCATCCTAGAGCCTCACCCAAGCCCAGGTGTGAGGCTTCACTGGTTTTTCAGAGGGTTTGAACCATCTCAATTCTCCCCTGCTTTGAGGGCTCCTCGTTGTTTYCCAGGTGGAGCAGAGTGTGGATTTTTGCTGTCCATAGGCTCTCTCTGGCAGGAAACCTTTGTGATCCCACCATGAGCATCCCAAAAATGTGCAGGGGTTTTGCAACAGCTCACTAAAGCCATTTACAGCTATGCATGTGTTTCATCAATGTCTTCATAGAACCATAGAAACCTGAATGGTTTGGGTTGGGATGGAGTTAAAGTCCAGTGCCACCCCAGCCATGCAGGGACACCTTCCCCTGTCCCAGTGTCCAGCCTGGCCTTGGGCAGTGCCAGGGGTGCAGGGGCAGCCCCAGCTGCTCTGGGCACCCTGTGCCAGGGCCTGCCCACCCTGCCAGGGAACAATTGCTCACGGCCAAGATCCCAGCCAGCCCTGCCCTCTGGCACTGGCAGCCATTCCCTGGCCTGTCCCTGCAGCCCTGGGCAATTGTCTGTGTCCATCTTTGCTGCGGCCCCTCGAGGCCCTGCAAGGCCACCCTGAGCCCGGGCCAGAGCTTCTCCTGCCCAGGTGAGCAATGGCAGCTGTGCCAGCCTTTGCTGCCGGCAGAGCTGCTCCATCCCTGTGCCCGTGCTGGAGCCGCCTCTGTGCTCTCTCCCACAACAACTAATAACATTTTAATCTTGATATAACTCGATTGAAGCCAACCTGAAAAAAGTTATGTTTATCAAGTGCAGGAAATAATTTGACTTATGCAGACTCTTGTTTTTTCATGTAAACTCGTCTCGTGGTTATGAATTCTTGATGGTKAACATTAGGGATTTTCTGTTAGTGTCACATCATGCAATGAAGTACCTTCAAAACAAAGAGTCCAAAATGGTTTTAGACTTCTAACTAAAATATCTTTTTTGTTTCCTATTTAGCTATATTGTTGTCAAAAACAGAGGGTCTGATTTAAAGTCCACAGAACATTTTATGTAGGTCTCATGGCTTTATCCGACCTCTAGTCCTTCTACAAAAGACTGAACTGTACTACTGCTCACAAAAAACTGAGCAGTGGCTCTGAAGAAATAAGTTCACAAATTGCAGAAGTGTGAAATTCCATTATCTGCAGGACGCCAGATTAGATGTTAAGAGCCCCATTTTGAAAGGAGCTTCAYAAAACCATAAGTCTTCTGAATGAAATATTTTGTGTTTCGAAAGTTTGGAAAACATCATAATATGTTTTCTATTTAATTCACCATTRATTCTTCCTCAGATGCTTATCTGATGGATTTTGAGAGAGAAAATGCTTTTTTTACTGCCCGCCCCCTCAAAGATGGTCTTGGAAAAGCTCTTTGCAGAATATTAAAAGTCTTCTCAAGAAAAGAAATACTGCTGCACGTTGCACAYTTTTGGATGTGTGCAGACACTATCTCGAGCACCACTAACAGGGAGGCAACTTTTCTGTGTGATCCACTGAAAAACTGGYGTGGGTTTGGAACCAGCCATGATGGATGGGAAGGGCTGTAAGGAGAATTAATGACTCCTTGGTCCGTGGCTCTGTGGTTGTGTGCAGTAGCAGGCTAAAATCACCCTGTAGCCAGAGGGATTTCCATTTCTTGCATATAGGAACTGTTACTGAGATGGATGCCTGCTCCTTGCAGGTCATTTAGAACATCTAGATGGATTAAATGGATTAAGAAACACTCCAGGCTGGATACACCTATCCTTTCCATCTCCATTCCAGTGCATACCTCATCACTTCCCTCCAAGAGAGGCTTTGCTGATAAATCTCTCCCAGGACTTGTTTGGGTTGGCACTCTGAGCTGACAACCCTTGGCTTTTTCTCCTTTTTAGCTACTTGTTTTCACTTTCCTTCACTTGGAGCCAGAATAACAAAGCACCTCTTTGAAAAAGGGCTCTTTTTGGCTTGTTTTCCATGAGCTATTGATAAGCATATTTGATAGCCAAACTCCTTCCCTTTAAACTCCTGGTTTCATCTCTTTTTTAGTAGTCTTTGGTCTGTGTGTGTTTACCTGCAGCAGGAATGGGTGTGAAATAAATAGGAGCCTGCCCTCAGGGTCTAACAAACCAGTTCAACAGATAAAYATTTCTTCTATTTTAATATTTCTTCTATTTTAATATTTTATGGTAGGTTTTCATCCCTGTGTTTTATATCCAGTTGACAAGGATGTATGAGCCACATCGTTATGTAGATTATTTGTCATCTCAGGAGTTATAGAGCATTTTTCATTGCTCTTAACCCTGAGCAACCTGAATCCTAACACTGAATAATCAAACCTGTAGGAAGGAAAATAATTTCTAATTAAAAACAAACAATAAAAAAAATCAATTACATTCTTTGCTATCTCCTAAAAAATCTTTGAAAAAAACAAAATATTAAGAAAAMCCCTCAAAGATACTTGTTATTTAATGAAAGAGCCTCCTGAAAGTTTATTATCAGAATATCATACCTTTTGCTAAGGTTCTTTTATGTGGATTGTTCTGGCATGTGAGATCTTGAAAAAGCTAACAAAGTAAAAGCAGGGTCTGATTGAGATCTCTGCATGTGTAAGAATTTGTGTTTGTCTTCTAGGTGAATTTGGAACAGATGTTGTTCACTAAATTTATTGCCTACCATAAATGACTTAGTGTGAGCTACTAATTTGAGGGACTCCCAGGTGTGCACTGCTGCAAAAATTCTGCACTGTTGGTCAGAGCTTGTTAGTCATGGTGCCCTCCTACAAATTACAGCCCATCCAGGCTTTATAAATTATTTATTTTTTTTAATGTACAATTTCTGTGCAAAGCTGCACGCTTTGTTTCACTGTCTCAATTGCTGTGTGTGAAATCACAATTAATCTTTATGGCATACCARGTTGTTTATGCACATCCCTCCTTCAGCTGTTCGCGCAGCACAAGGCATCTTTCCTGGCCATCCAAATTTCTGTGTGTGGGTGCAGTTATTTTATAGCGAATCTACCAAAAATCAGAGGCTCTCAGAGCTCCCCATCAGCTCTGCCTCGCCATTCCTCTCTCACTGACTGAATTCCCATGGGTTTTGYATGCACAGATTTGAAAGGAAGGTGTGAAATTCTGTCTGAATTGAAAACTTCTGCTTTTACGAAGACATGGTTTCTCGGTGTGCCCAGGGTGGCCTTTTGCTGAAATTCATGGATTCTGAAAGGGCTGGTATTAGACATGCTCCTCAAAGTCATGTTGCCAGTCTCAGAGAGATTACCAAATTCCTGTTTTTCACAAAATTTGAAAGGGAGATCTGGTAGAGCTCAAATAAATGGCTGCAGAAAATTTATTCTTCTGYGGCATTGGGCAGCCTTTCTCAATATTTCTAATTTACTGGAGAAAAGCATTCATTCTTTACTAGCATTGCATAAAATAACTCCCAACAAGCACATGTGAGGGAGAGRGAGGAAATCTCAGTTCTGTAGCCATCCAATAGAGCTGTCACAGCACATGGTAAACACCAGGCTTCTCTGAGCAGTGTACAACAGCCAAGCAGGCACAAGGTTAAAAACAACCTTTTTTTTGGTTGCACTGGGAGCCCTGAGCTTAGTGTTGTACAGACTTGACACTGTAGTTGAAATAAACAATGCTGAAGGTGATTTATTCTCTGTATTCTTCAGCTGGAGCTTTAGCAAAGCTGAGATCCAGTAATACTTCATGAGTTTAGCTGTAAACACAGCGTGAGGTATTAGAACACTAATTCTCAATGGAGTCACAGTGACCTTTTCAAAACCAAATTGAAGTCAATTTGCACACACAGGCCAGAGAATCACAAACCCTTCGTAGTGCTCRATGTCAGTTTAATTTGATTGAATACATTCTTCTCCAGAATGATCACCTGATCACTCTGTCTCTGAGGACTCAGTAGTCACAGGGTTAAATGACCTTCATAGGTAGGGGAATTACTCCAAATTGATGAAGTGCTTTGCCTCAAGTTCTCGCTGTTTTATGACTTGTAGATGGTTTTAGTGAGGGAGATTTGATGTAAGAGCTGAGCTGTGTCACGTCCTGCAGATATTTCTTCAGGCAGCAGTGGTTGCTGACAGTGCTCTCAGGCAGGAGTCCTGTCAATTGCTTCAGATCCTCTCCTGGCAGATGTGGGCAAAGCTCCATTGGCCATCCCAGCTTCTACCAGCAAGAAAGTAATCCCCTCTGGCCAAAATGGTTATAAACATAGATCCAGAAGAAAGAAACACTCATGGAATAGGATTTCAGCGCAAGGTTTACAATTTAAAGTCAGTTGGCCAAGCTTGAAATATGGGGGTTTGTTTCTGAGTCTGTTGTGTCCTTATTTTTAATTTTTTTTAAATTTAATTTTAATTAGAAGAGCTTCCATTGTCTGGAACAGAAGGTTTGAAGCAATGTTTGTGCTGAAAGGGCAAGTTTAAAAAGTGTCTATGGAATTTGGGATMATAAATCTTGGAGGAATTCATGAGGCTTTCTGCAGCTAAAATCTTGCCTTCTCAATCTTCTTTTTTCCTCTTTATGTGCCTGGCCGCCTAGAAAAAAACAGTGAGAGGTTTGCAACCTGTAGGAGTATGTAACTAATTCAAAGCTAGTGGTAAACAGAAGAAAATTACTGGACTTCAGTCATGTTACCCTCTGAGTAGGAGTTGACCTTTGAATCTGTGATATTTTTTCTTATTTGCTGCATAATGCCTTAAAATTCCAAGTAGCAGCAACTATGTAAAATAAGACTTTATTCACTGTCCTAGGGTCCAAGTCTAGTGAAGAGTGATTGATGTAGGTGTTGTGGTRTTTCTAGTAATTTGAATTATTCTGTACTAAAAGGAAAAGGGAAATGCAGACGGAGGTTTTTTGTGTCTTATTTTATTTAAGACTTTGCCTTTCTTAGCTTTGCCTAGGTTCAGTTATTGGTAGAGGTCAATTAGTGTCTAAATCCCTGGAAGCAGTTGCAGCAGGTTGGTCTGAAAAGTGGTTTTTATCTTGTCCATTCCTCATCTTTGCTGAAAATGTAGGAGCAGGTAACTCGGGCATGGGTTTGGGACCAAGGGCACTGGCAATCAACAACACTGAATAACCAATGTGTTCAATATGCAGAGAGACTCCAACTACAAAATCACACCCCATGGCAGAGTTTAACTTTGTGTCAACAGGAGAACACACTGAATTTACAACAAACTGTTGRATTTCAGATTTTTTTTTGGTTTTGGATTTTTTTTTTTTCTTCTCCAGTGGATTGCTTGTACTTCATGTGCCTGCTGTTACTTAGGGATTATGAAAAACTCTCTTTTTCTTGCAGATCACCCGGTGAATGAATTTTTGGATCTGTTCAATCGCCACATGCTTCCTCATGCAATAGATGAAACTCACATTGATGCAGAGTCAGCTCAGACTGAACCCTGTACTTCAGACTCTGTGCAGGATTCCTCTGAATATATAATATTGGATCCTTTCTTTCCAAGCTATACAGAGTTTGAAGAAGATGAAGACTGTGAAAATACTACTGATGTTACAACCCCTCCAGCTTTGCAGTTCATCAATGGGAAGCAGCAAGTCACCAGTGCACCCAAGAGCACAAAAGCTGAGGAAGCCAGGAGTGACCAAATCGAAAGCGTTGCACATTCCAAAAACGTAACCTTTTCCCAAATCAACGAGACAAACACATTCATCATTAACGAATCTGAAGCTTCTGGTACCATGCAACCAAGCAAAGCTGGAGAGGTACTGGGGGCGTTTGAGGTCACGCAACCAACCTCAGGGGCTGCAATGTTAGAACCTGTCTATAGTGGGGASTCTGAAGTAGTGACAACAGATAAATCAGCAGCCACCACTTCTCCACAYGAGCAGTCTCTGCAAAACAGCAGAGAGACCATGACCTGGCAGGGAACTGAGGAGAGCTCCACTAAAGATAGCAAAAACCTGCTTTTGGTTCCTAGTGAATTCTCTGGAGATGGCTCCACTGAACCTGATCTGTCCACTTCGGTCTTAGAAGTTGTGACAGGRTCAAGAAAGGAAGATGATGAAAAAAGTTCTGGGATAACGTCTTCTCCTGATGCATTTACTGTGGAAAGTTCTGCTGTAACTGCTTCTCTGGAGGCAATTTTTATTCCTGCTACGGTAGACAGCGTTGTAACTGACCTTATTTCAGAAAAGGCAACCCCTGCTCCGGGAGACCATTATAAAACAACTCTTAAACTTAATGCAAATTCCCCTGTTGAAAACAATCTGGAAGCAAGTCATACAGCAAAGCCTGAGATGAGTGCTGCTTCTTTTATGGTGCTGGAAGGCTCTGGAGATGTGAAAGATAGCATCACTGTAACTCCAGCCGTGACAGAGGAGGAAATAGCAGTAACAGAAACACTTCCAATGCAAGACACTTCTTTGGGCTCCGGCACAGCGCTGCTGACAGAATTTTCTRTAACTGATTCAGGAATCCCCTCTGCTTTGCCCAGAGCTATAAGTACTCCTTATCCTGCTTTTGATCAAAGTCCTCAAGTAACTGTTGCCACCAACTCCGTGTCTGAGCTAATTACGGAAAAAGTGTTTGCCAGTTCTCTTGTAACTGAAAAGAGTATTGATGATGAAAAAGAAGTGCACACCACTGATTATGCAGGTCACCAAAATTCAGCTACTGCTGCAGAGGAAAATTTGGATTTGAATGAACTTGGGAGCACTACAAGTGAAGTCAGAACTGTAAGTCAAGAGCCCCTCAGAAAAACAGTACCAGGCACCATAAGTTCTGAAATCAAAAAGGTCACCACCGTTCCTCTCTTGAGGGAGAGGAAGCTTTTTGTAAATGAAGGATCAGCAGAAGAGCCTGCAGACATATTTTCAGGGGGTTCCACAAGYAGAGTGGTAAGTATTGGCTCCCCATTTATTGATCCAGGTTCTGGAGACATAGATTTTGTCGTTGAGTCTGCTACTTTGACTTCAGTCCCGTTAAGGCCTGTCACTGAAACTCAAACAGAAACGTATGAAGGAAAAATTTACAGCACAGATGATGCTTCACCAAAGGATGCAACAACACAATACGAAAAACATGCAAGAACAGATGAACCTGCAGTAACAGTTTTGAGTACTTGGTCAGAGAGCTTCACAGAGGGGTCTGGAGTAGAAAGTCAGATGTCCCTGAACATGTTTAGTACCAAAAACCCAGGAGAACCAGACATGGAAACAAAACCAACCTACACAGCTCCTTCTGACATAAAATCTAGTTCCATAAAAGAGATAACATCTCACATTGCACCAGGAATTGAAACTGGAGATTCAGAAACAGGTGAGGCCACATCATCTCCAGCATCTGTGGTCAGTAACAACCCTCATGAGGGCTTGGTGACACATGGTACTGGCAGTATAAAAGCAGTAGCTGAATCTACAGAAAGCAAAGATGCAAGAGTTGGTTCTTCAACTGTTTCCTTGGGCAAGATTTTCCTGATTGAGCATGGCTCTGGGGAAGAATTCAAAGATGACAGCAGCACCACAAAACTTATGTCTAATGGACCTACGGAAGAAATACTTGGAGGTCATTTCTCAATTACTGACCAGGGATCTGGAGAACCTGACTCATCCACTGGACCATTTGCAGAAACATCAGTTGCCCCTACTGGGAGACCAGAAACATGGGAAAAGGATGACAGACAAGCTGTCAGCACATCACCTCCAGATCTTGCCTTCACTACAGATCCTGATGAGCAGGTCACAAGTTCTMAACATGAGATAACCTCCATGGGAACTGCAGGGGATGTGAGAACTGAGGAGAAAACTGTAGAAGAGCTGACAGTGAGACCTTTTTCTACAAAGATTCCTTTGATGGAAGAGATACATTCTGGAGAAGAGACACCAAGTGAAATTTCACCAAAAGCTACGGAATCTTCTGAGGAATCAACAACAGACACGTTCTTTAAAAGTACACAGACTAGCCACGAACATCTGGGATTTTTAAATGTTCCAACTCCCAGTCCTTATCTGGAGGRAAAGGAATTAGAAACTGAACCTGTAAAAAAACCACTTTTGCCATTTAATGATGACAGAGTGACTGAGGCTGTAACAATTGGAAGGAAATACATAAGCTCTCCAGTCACAGTTGTAGAGCAAGAGGAAGAGCTGGTGCAAAACATTTTCCCTACTAAAGATATTCCCAGAACATTCCTGACACCTAAGGAAGAAAATCTGTCAAATAACGAGCTCATTGGTGATCCCCTGTTTTCAGGACAGGGGTCAGGAGATGACCTTGCTGTTCTTCCTTCTGTAGTGCCATTTGTTGTCCAAAAACCCAAGAGTACCTCAAGCCCTGAAACTTCTCACCCTGCAACGATGGGACCTGGACTTTCCACTGACGTGACACAGGACTTTGAACGAGGTAGCACTCCAGCAAATGTTGAAGTTAATGAAGAAGTCACAAGTGCTGTAGCTGAGCTGCTGCCCGAAACTGGAGACCCATTCCCCACCTCCACCTTCCCCAGCTCCTCAGCTTTACCAGAAGACAGCTCCAAGAGCTTCATCTCTAAAGAGATTGAAGACACCACACAATATTTTGTTGCAAATGAGGAACCACAGGGAAAGGAAAGTGACCATGGGAGAGGAGAAGATGAAACAGATAAGACAGCACCCACGTCTAAAGCTATTTCTCAGGAGGAAAATTCACATTTTCTGATTAAAGGTGGCACAACTCCTGTGTCTGTTATGCTGAATGGAACTCCCAGTGCTGAAACAGAGGAATCTCTTGGAACATCAGCAACAAAACCCCTGGGCAGAGTGTTACCTGAGGGCTCTGGGGAAGGATCTGGCTGGGTTGGTGTTTCAGACTCATCTTCCCCTGACATGTTTTCCCATTTCTCAATACCCACCATATCCAAAGTGGAACTAAATGTTTCATCTAGTGTTCCTGGACCTGTTTATTCCAAAGTTATGACCACAGAGGCTCCAAGAGATGGATCACAGACTGCAATCATGGGACGAGTCTCCCTTTTTACAGAAGAAACAGAGGTTTTGGTAAATCCATCTGCTGCTCATCCAAAGACAGCTTCATCAGAGGAGCTAACGAGTGACACTGGGTTATATGAAAAAATTATTCCTATGATTGATGACAAAAGGAGTGTAATATTGAACGTTTCTGTTTATGGTGATATTACCCTGATTGAAGAACGGCTGCAAACCCCACCAGAAGAAACAACTATTATAGACATGGACCACTCTAAATCAATGCCTGAGGATATCATAAGTGTGCAGACAATGCCAAATCCTGTCACACAGTCAACATATGGCTATGATGATAGCACGACAGCTGAAGGGGAGAAATATTATTCCACTCCCAGGTTTTCCATAGCCAAAGAAAAGACACTTGGATCTGGTGATAATCTTCCTCTGACCACTTCCAGTCCRCCAAGTAAAGAGCTGGTGACTTCTGGGCACAGACCAACCTCAGGCGACGTGGATTTGGGTTCAGGGAATGACATGAATTTTGCAGCAGGAACTCTCACCACCACGGAACTCTCTGAACTGGGCATTTTCCTTCCCACAGTGCCATCTCTGGCAAGCCCTCAGGCGCCTCACGAGTCCAAACCTGTTGTGACCAGCCCCACAGAAGACACCTATGGGCCGAGTACTTCAGCAAACAGCCAAGTAACAGCAGATCAAAGTGAAGCAATCTCTGGCTTTTCTGGGATGGGCCAAGAAGAGCTGKCTGACAATCAGCCTGTGGCTCCTTCTCTTACACCAGTTGTGACTGGTGAGCCAGAAGAGGCTTTGGCAACTGGCGAGCTTGAGTCAAGTGCTGTCACCACCCAGCCAACATCCCAGCTGACAACTGTGTCACCTACCAAGGGTGCAGGGAATCGTCCCACGGTGTACACAAACACAAAATCAGCATCAGCAGACTTTGAGGAGACAGATCCGGTGACTTTTTATTCTGTTTCTCAAACTCCTCAATCCTCAGTAACTGTTCATTTAGTAAACAGAGTATCTGAGTACCCCGAGGTAATCATTACAAGCACATCATCATCATCATCATCATCATCATCATCATCAAGGGATTCACATCAGTCCAATCACTCCTCAGGAGGAATCTTCAAAGAGGTTAGTTCTGATATTACAGCAACATATAAGCCACCCACTAGTGACCTTCTTGACACAACAGAGTCCTCTCTGCTGGAGCTTTCTCCCGAGCCTGTTTCAGACAGCACAAGCACAGACAGCACTCCCCAGTTTGGCAGGCTTCTAACAGCTGGGACAGAGGAGACAGAAACCCCTGCAACTGATTTAGCTGCTGAGGAAGAAGCTGCTGTTTCTGGAGATTCTCCATCAATACACGTCTTGCCTACTGCTTTTCTGAGTTTTGGAGAAAGAGCGAGCACAGAAATTCCAAAARTCAGCACAACAAAAGTGGAAGCTTYCTCAGGGAGAGACAATAATCCCCACCAAGAGGAAGACAGGACTGCTGAGGGGCAGAACCCCTGGCTCGTGCCCACAACTGTTTCAGACTCACCCAACAGCATTGAAAGTGAAGGATTTAAACCTGGCCAGGAGGCAGTTACAATGCTAACCTCGCCCTCCCAGCTTTTGGAAGGAGGCACAGAAACACAGGCGGCTTTGTTTGGTCAGGGGGAGATCACAACCACCTCTTCTAACATTGCAACCAACAGCATTGCCCCTGGGAACAGCCCCTACCAAAAGGAGCCATCAACACTGGGCTCTGAGGAGCCAAACCCTGTGGAAACGGTGACTTCATCATTTTCCCTCCCGGAAGTCACGAACGGATCAGATTTCGTGATTGGCACCAGTGTGGGTTCAGTTGAAGGCACAGCAGTGCAAATTCCAGGTAACTTCCCCAGAATGTGATCCCTTGTGGTGCTATGTGTGTTGTGGTACTTGTGAAGGTGTTGCCTGGGCTCTGGTGAGGGGTGTGACGGTCAGAGCTCCGCGCGACGTGACAACGGACCTCGTCACCCCCAGCTGAGAAATCAGCCTGGTTGTGGCCCCCAAAAAGTGGAAGAGGATGGGGGGGTGCCAAAAAAACCCACGCAAGCCCGGTGACTTTCCATCGTGGAGCTCTGGATCAGACTGGAGGTAACCAGCCAGTTCTAAAAGGCAGGAAGGTAACGTTGGTTGTGGCAGGGAAATCAGCTGGAGTGAWTTCATTTGCCCGTTTACAGCAGATGATTCTAGCTGGTGGCTTTTCCTGTGGTGATAGTGTGGTGATAGCTCTTACACAACTGGTTTCTATGAAGGGTTGTTTTTAGCATCTTGCAGTTGACCTAGAAAGCAACAGTGCACATTTTAGGATCAGAATTTTCTACAAAATTGAGCTTCTCTTGACCTACAAGATAGCTTTTCACACAAGAGAAAACCAAGACCTTCTTTTCAGCCTGTCTGTAGCTTTAAGTCATTGATGCAGTGTCAGTCTCTTAAAAATTACAGAACTTTTTCTTAGACATAATTTGCCACAGTATTTTATTTTCCATGATGGTATTGGGAACCATTTCATCAAATACATGGGTGATGCCAGTAGTATCACTTCAATTCATATTTGCTCTAGATACAACTGAGGAAAGAACKRGACTGGTCTGATTTTATAGGTTTACTGTTATTTTTTCCTCAAATAATTCAGGTAGCTGGCAATTTGAAAATGTTTACTGTGGAAATATCCAGTYTGAAGAAGGATAAACAGACAGCAAACACACAAAAAACACCATTAAGGTGCTTAACAGAGCCCTACATTTGTGACTTTCAGTGAAGCAGTCCTAAAACAAGCACCCTATTGAATGGATGGGATCAGAACCTTTCCAAAACCTCCAAGGTGAAAACCTTACTTACTTMATTACAGCCCTATACTTTTGCACATAGGATTTTTTTCTGGAGGCTTTCAGCTGGACCTTCTGCATTCCCATGCCCAGACAGGGAGCTTGGTAGTGTACGATGACTTTGCATCTCTAATTTGGAAGAGCAAAATAGATATTATAGCTTTTTTTTTTTTTTTTTTGGTCATAAATCCTAGTCAGATTGCTTTGGGAAAACATGACCAAAAAATTCTTAATTTTTCTCATGCCTCTGATTTACAGAACTCTCTTATCTATTATGTAAGTTGTCAAATCCAGGGYTTTATTTTTGCATATCAGAAGGGCTGTCTTCAGGATTTCCCTCTCACTGTGAGAAACTAACTCTCAGAAATGGTTTGGTGTGGACTTGTCTGTGTGAGTGAGTGCTCCTAGGCATGAAATCAGATGCAAATACCCAGGTATCTAAGCTCAGTGGAAATAAACATCACKGGAAGGCATAAAGCTCTTCAAGGAAATGGTATTTAAACGCTAACTCCCGTAACAACCGAGGATTTCACAGCAGGTAAGTTTTTTATCCTCATGTTCAGTCCAGAATCAAACACATTCAGAGCCTTTGTTTGTATTTAAATGTACTTTTAAGAAAGGCAGGTGGGAAGCACACATGTGAGAACAGAAATAAGACTTGGTGGGGGTTGATTGATTGAATATAAGCAGCCAGTCAGTATGTTCTGTGTACCCTGTCATTCTGCATAAACTAACCCTGTCCAAGAAAAAAGCATTTTCCATTCATTTTGCATATGTTTAACTGTTTTCAGCTATAATTAATTGTCATGTCATGCAAACTAAATCCTCAGCAGAGTATCATGACTGCCAATTACAGTACAAATTGCTGTGAAAAAGAAAAAAGAGTAATTCCAAGAGTAAATTGTTCGTAGTAAATGCCATGTTGTTGTTTAAGTTGAAAGTAGTGATGCCTGAGGACCAACTTTACTGTTTTATAAACCATATTTTGAGCAGTTGAGTATGTTAATAGAGTTTCTGTAACTACAGTAAAGCCTGCACCACCAATGCAGCAATGAAAAAAGTTTTACTTTTTCCTCCTGAAAATCCTCCTTGAAACTAGAGAGTCAAATTCCTTTTTCTACTTGTTTAACAGGCCAAGATCCATGCAAGAGCAACCCCTGCCTCAATGGTGGTACCTGCTACCCTCGTGGTTCCTTCTACATCTGTACCTGCCTGCCAGGTTTCAACGGGGAGCAGTGTGAATTAGGTAAACTGGTGCCATCTGGCTGCTGATTTACTCGAGTTTAAAGCTCTTGAACATGAAATCTGGTGTGCTTTAGAGTTGAAGGCTGCATGGACATTTGAAAAATTTTACACTGAGGCCTTACTTTGGGACAATTAAATGGAGAGATCCCCATTGTCTCTCCCTTTTTCCCTCTCTCCATAGATTTGTGCACACACACAGGRGTTAAGRGAACTGTAAATGAACTGCAGGAGCTGGAATTCACAGAATGAGATTCAGAAACAMMCMAWTWAAAAAAAAAATAGACATTAWTATTTGGGATGGCTCCCTAAGAGCTTCCTGTAGTTATTTGAAAGGCTGGTAAGATAAAATATTCCCAAATATGAATGGGAAGCTGAGAACTGAACACAAACTTGAAAAGTTTTGCAGGAAATTTTAGATATTATCATAATCATATGCATCTTTAGTACAAATTAGTGTTTTGGTAACCATTTCAGCTGAGGAACCTCTTCCAGTTGCCTGTGACATCTTTGCACCTCCTGTGACTGTAGATTTCAAGAGACTCACCTATGTGGTTCAGAATAACCAATTTTCCTTCCAGAAAGCCAGCCAAAGTATGAAAAGATGACTGGAACAAGTAAGACCTAGCATAAAATTTGACCAGAGCATATTTTAAAATAGAAATATATATTTTTTAAGTCTTCTACATGATGCAACAATTATTCCTAGTTGCTTGTTTGTAGATACGTCTAGCTTCTCTCTTATATTGAAATGAGTGAACCACAACCAGCAGTTCATTTCTGGATGGAGATGTTTGCAAAATCTGTGTGGAAGTCTACACTGTGATTGTTTCAGAGGAACAGCACTCATTAGGAAACTTCATATGATCTTCATGAGGAGACACACTAGCTTACAACCTGTGCAAAAGCAACCCATGCTGAAAATCATTGCATAAAATTAACTTGTGCTCCAATTTAAAAGGTGAAGACAAGGTATTTTAGCAGCTAGAGGAGGCAGGGACACAYATGTTATTTGTTTACTGTGCAAGGCCATGAGTGCTATGATGTTTTGTCCTTATCTCGATAAGATTAGACAAGGAAGAAATGAGAAATGCAAACCAATGAGATTCCAGAGCCTGCTGCTCTGCAGACTGAAATTAGCAGTCTGTTTAATGCTGCATGATAAGGTTTCCAATATTTGAGTTTCGTGAAGATATTCGAGGCCCCTGGTGGTTAATGGGAATTTCTGTTGTGCCAGGGTCACACACACAGCTCAGATTTTCCACCAGGAGAAGGCTGCGTGGCATTCCTCSCTCTCATCCCCCCAGCCACCACTGGGATCTTTTGCAATACTTCATTCCTCTGCTCTGAACTGGTCCCAGTCACCAGCCTGACTAAGGCTGCAGAGCATTTCCCTGCTGGGAGCTGGGTGGGTGATGAAACCAGTTTTGTTTTCTGCTGCAGATATCGATGAGTGCCAGTCCAACCCGTGCCGGAACGGAGCCACGTGCATCGACAGCCTCAACACCTTCACCTGCCTCTGCCTGCCCAGCTACGTTGGGGCTCTCTGTGAGCAAGGTAAGGGCTGTTCCCTCACCTGTGCTGCTGCACACTCATTTCCAGCCCAAAATCCTTCTGGAGTAACAGGGCAAAGCCTCCTAAAAATGAGAAGGTGGAAAAATCYGACAAAAATCTGCGGGAAGTCACCAGTGGTGAGGAGAGCTCCTGATTTTTGTAAGACTTCCCTGACTTGTGGTTCAGGGTGTTTTCCCATCTCTCACTTTGCACATGCCCTATCCACGTGCTAACCTGAGTGGAAGCCATGCACAAACTATAAACTGATAAATGGGGCAATTTCTGTGTGAAAACAACAGCTCTTAGGTGTTGCTTTTCAGCAACAGTTTTCAGGTGGCTCCAAGCCTGCTTGCTTATGCTGCCTTGCAAACTGCTGGGAAGAGACATAACGAGGCTCTGTCATTACTGTAGTGATGCTTAATGAGTGAGAGCAGAGTTACTTTGTGGCTGAGTTTCTCTCTTAAAAAATTACATGTGGTGTGAAAGACGTATCAGAACCCATCACCTCCAAAAAGCATCAGTAGGAATAGTTTAGTGAATAAGACAGATTAAATATTCATCCACTGGGGACCACAGCTTTGACAACTTCATCCTACAATTTTCAAAATTATTTGTTCTGGGATTCTTTTAGGRAAAGTAGGTGCAGGATTATCATTACAAGGAGATTGTAAAAGGCTTTCTAAACTGAACAAATGAAATAAGATTGAATATCCAAGTGCCTGTAGTTGTTAGAAAATTGYTTGCAAGAAACCTCACAGAATTTACAGGAAACATTTGCAGTGCAAGATGCTTACTCAATATGTGGGAGGAGGAATAGGGTAGCAACATTTGTTCTGTCATTAAAATTAATGAAGGCATTTCCGTGGGAAAAAGAAATAGTGCTTGCTAAACTTATGAAAATATGTTTTTCTTTTTCCTTCAGCTGAATGATTTTGGCCACAGGTGAATGAACTAAACCTTTGGATTTGTTTAATTAATATTGTGTATTATTATGTTTGTTTCTCAGCTTCAGTGAAAAGTGGTTTGCAAACTCTTCCAACTCAACCTGTAGAGATCTTTGTTAAAGATGAAAAAATCTCAGAGCTGATCAGMTCCAGCATTTTTACTGTTTAACCTTTTCATCAGTCTGGCTAACCTTGTAACTTGAGAAGGCTTTCTGAATCTTGCCTCCCAAATTAAAAATTGACAGTGTTTTCACACCAAAAGAAATAAATGTTCTCACTCCCTTCCTCCTCCATTCCAGCAAATCCATAGGAGTGAGTGGCTCTGAATGCCATGGTAGCTTTAAGCTGCTTTTTATGACCAACCTGAGAGTGCATTTTAGGTGGTTAATGGGAACATTTCCTAGTTTGTCAATCAGAACCAGAGCTGTGCTCTCTCAGCTTTGGAATTTAAATTTCCTCCACTTCAAGTCCTGCAGTGGTTTGGGACTTGGGAAAAGGTTTTAGTGCCAAATTTCCACTCCACCAGACAAAATAAAACTGTGTTGGCRATTCAGACATGGTTGTCTGGCAAGCAGGCTTTATTTCAAGGCATCAGTCCTGACCTCACTAGATTTAAAGACCAGCCAGGACGACAGAATGTGCACCTCGGTGCCACAGGAAAGGTGGAGCTCAGCACACCGAGATTACATTTCATTACTTCTTTTTTTTTTTTTAATTTCAACTATTCATTACTATTCATTTTAGAAAGCTTAAATAAAAATAATCAGGCTGAAGGGATTTCTTAGRCTCAGTGCTGAGCATTCAAAATGCCGTGGGAGGGAATGGGAGCAGGGAGCGTGCACTGCCCTTGGAAATGAAGCTCAGAGTAGGAGGTCACCACATCTGCACCCACTGCACTGGTGCAGAAGGAAAAGCAGAGCTCAGAATTTCACCTAAATGCCCCTGTGGAACTGCTCTGGACTGAGRGATCGTTGACAGGGGTATCATGCTTGTGTCAGCATTTGGAGGGGATGTGACCAGGGGACAGGACAGCTGCACGGCAGGGAGCTCTGGCAGGTGGTGAAGTTAAAGGAACCTTTTGGGTGATCTAATCCAGGCTGAGGCAAATCAGTCCTGAGACTCAGGGAGCTGGAGCTGGCTCCCTGACAGCCCTTCCTCTTGCCAGGTGGAAAGAGTTCAGCAATCTGAGCCCGGGAACATCTTCCTGAAGCGAGCTGGATCTGTCAGATGTTAGAAACAGTGCAGCTGAAAGTTCCCTCAAAAGTTTGCCTTTAAACTAGATTGCTAGCTCAGTTAAGCTAATCATCACTTCTGGTGCAGGTGAGATTAAAAGGAACAATATCCTCTTCTGCCCACCACCTATATCTTTTCAAAGGAAAGGTGGATATTCTGCTTGTCACTTGTTGACATTTGAACATCGCCCCTTAAAATTCATAAATWTCCCCCAAACACTTTCCCAAAGAGTGACAGGAGATTACAGTAAATCTTGGTGTGAGTTTTATTCTGGGAGAGCCATCAGTCTTTCCRTTGTCATCCCTGTGTGAAAAGCCCCTATGACAACTCTAAGGAAATGGTAGAGAGTTGCAACTTGAACCTCAATTTTAAGGGTGAGTTCTCTTGAGACGAACTGGAGAACCGGATGAACACCTCTGTGGATTTTCCTCTTCCTTCCTTGGCTGGCTAGAGTTTYCCGTTCTTTTTCTCCTTTTTCTGCTGTAGCTGGTGTCTACCTGCTCTCAAGGAATGTTTTAAGCCTAAGGTTTGGCTTGCTTGCAGCTGGACATGTGTGCAAAAATGGCACATGTGTGTTTGTAACAGAATGCGCCTCCTTGGGATAATTCAACCAGCTGCTCTCTTCCAGGTTCTGAAAACAAAACAAATGTGGGTTTTAACCACCCTATCAGGAATCATGTGTTCTTATAACCCAAGTTCATTGTTTCAATGTCTGTGATTACTCCAGTCTCATTTAATTCACTTTGTTCCCAGGGCTTGGTTGGTTGCGGTTGAGGTAGTTGAGAAGGCTCAGGGAAAAGGTAATTTCAGAAAACAGATGGTCTCTTACTGATGTCTATCAGCTGAAAGGAGATTATTTTGGATATTTACTAGAGAAATGGGTTTCTCCTCGAGATGTGTGRGCTAAGTGGCCTCCAGCATTTCCTCATTAGCTGAAGGCAGAGAGTCACTGATAAAATTCACAGCTGAGTAAGACTCCCATTATGTTCTGGTACCTGTGTCAGTCTTTATTTCCTTTAAGCCTCTTCTGGAATTTCTTTAAAGACAATGGACCTATTGACAGCAGCATTGAAAAAACAGTCCCTATTTATGTATCAAACCCACTGAGAGCTCTTTTTTAAGTGCAGTGTTAAGGGATGTGGTTACACGTGTTCAATTGCAGTTACAGAGAACAGAAGCTGTGAGACTAACTCCTTGTACTCACCACTGAAAACCCCTGCAAATTGTCATAAACCCTGGATGAGTTTTAAAACACCACAAATATGGTGAGCAGTGTTTCAGTCCTTCCATCAGATGCTGGAATAAAGTTACAGAAGTCTGTGGCTGGGTACACAATGAATGTGAAGTATTGCATTCAATAAGTGCTTGCACCTACTCTGCTCACCGTGGTTGGGTCAGAAAATTTACCTGCAATTAGTGTCTACTAATTCAGAGACACTAATTCAGTGGTTCAGTAAAGGCACTGAAAATTTATGCCCATATGGAAC
The DNA here is from genome assembly GCA_014549065.1 of Cardinalis cardinalis. Lineage (NCBI taxonomy): Eukaryota > Metazoa > Chordata > Aves > Passeriformes > Cardinalidae > Cardinalis > Cardinalis cardinalis. The sequence continues at coordinate 475,999 of JACDOX010000227.1, read as the reverse complement.
CCTTTCACCYTTTTGTCACCCTTTCAGCTTTCATCATTGAGTAAGGGTTGCACRCTGAGGACAAAACTCTGCAGAGATGAATTTGTCCTCATAATTTTACTTGCCTGGTTTGCATTTTTCATCCTCTACCATCTTGAATTTTACTTTCCCTATACATTTCTTCCCTCTTCTTGTCAACCTTTCCTCTAAAAAAATACCCAAACCAACCCCCAAAAACACCACCAACAACAAACACCAAAAGCAAAATCCCTTGTAAAACCCCAGAATCCCCAGCTACTCTCTAACCCCAAACAAAAAAATCCCCTTTTCCAGCATCTAAAAACACCATGTATTTTATAGCCATCAGTTCTGATTTGTTTTGTTTTGGGWTTTTTTTTAAGATTTGGGATACACACAGGTGCAGAAAATTGCTTAATATTTGCCAGTGTTTGGCACCTTTTGTCTTAAGAAGAGAAATTGTGTGATTTTTTGTAAGAAGAGAAACTGTGTTATAATTCATGCTCAGGCCATTATATCTAACTTAGTAAACACAGTCCTCTCAGTTTTGTATTTTCAAGCCCTTTTGCCTCCCAATTTGCCTTTCAGGAGATCTCTCAAATCCTTCATTTCTTCCCTAGCAGAGGCCAGGGAAGGTTTCATTAGAATAGCCTGGAAGTCCTCTCTGGCCACGTTTTTCTCAGCTCCTTGTTATTATCTGACTTGTTTCCTGTGGGACAAAGGAGTCCCTGAACAAGATAAATAATAAAATCTTAAGTGCCTTCACAGAGGACATAGGTCTGTTAGTCAACTTTGTGTGGTTAAACAAATGTTCTAGAAAGCTCAAGGCAGACTAAACTTTAAAAATTACCTAGATGCCAGAGATTAAAGCTGTGTCTGCAGCCTGCACCTCACACAGAATACAAAGAGGGAAAAGATAAAAAAGCTAACAATTCGGTTATGTAAATTACATTCCTTTTTTCATAGCTGGGATGACTCAAGGCACARGCAGTTTTCTACAGTTCAAGTTCCTGGAAATAGAAGGGACATAATCAGTGTAAGCTTGATTATGTCTTTGCATTTGGTACATTTATGTCAATACTGATGACTTTTGGGAAATTATTTTGATATCAGACTCCTAAGACAATGACTACATTATTAGGGTCAGAGAAATTCTGATAAGCCGCAGACGTGGCTTTGCCACATTTTGTTTGCACTTTGAAATCCGTTTATGTACATGTAAAATCTAGTTTGTGTTGTGGGGGATTTAAACCCTTTTTTTGAAAARTAGAACCTTTGGTGTGTCAGGATGGAAATGGCCTCTTCCTGCTGTGAATTAAGAACCTGTGCTGGGAAAAACTGCTTTTTAGGTGGTGGTAGCAGCTCAAACCTAAGTAATCCCTCAGTTAAGGTATTTGCAGCYATCAGCCCTTGGCATGTACTGCAATATTTGGCTGTTCCTGTACTCAGGCAAAAAGAGCCCCTTTGGCCAAAGCATGTTTCTGACCACTGACTGCATTGACTTACTGAGAAAGAGAAATCCATTTTCCAGCCCAGAACATCTCCATAACTCTGCAGAGGCTGGAACAGTTGGCTTCAGACACTGTTTTGCTCAGGGGGCTGATAAAATTTAGTGGGAAGTGGCTGATTCCTGGTGGGTGGGTGGGTGGGTGGGTGGGGGAGGCCAGGCCTTGTGTTTCTGTTCCTCAGCATCCTGAGGCCCCTTAGGGTGAGCCATCCCCTGCTGAGACAGCTGGGGCTGAAACACGCTGTAATCTCATGCTGAAATGTCCTTTATGATGCCACTGCATCTGTCATGGCTCGAAACTCCCTGCCTTTCCCCTGTTGTTTCTCCCACTCCTCCCTAAACCTCCCTCTTATCACTGGCAGGTCCTTCCCATCCTCAGGCACAGCTCAGACGTCACACAATCAGACATCACACTTGTTTTGCCCATCTTATTCTTGCTGATTTTTTCCTGTGATTCATCCCTGCAGAAGCAAACTTGGGACTGAAACTCTTGGGGKTTTTTTTGCCATCTATTCTGTTTACAGCTGCCTAACCTTGACAGAATAATAACGTCAAATCTATGTTGTTCCTGTTCCAAGGCTTGTGTTTATTTCTCTTATGCATAGTGGCTGGTGTGAATCCTCTTATCAGCACCACGCCTCATGCAAGCACAGACAAYGTGCAATTTCATTACTTTGTATTTCAGCTTTGCAAACCTCCTAAAACACTGATGCCTAAAGCTGACTTCATCAAGGAAGATGGGTTTTGAGGGAGGATTTGGAGGCCTGAGCTCAGAAAGATAATATTGCAGCTTTGCTTCTGCAGACTAAACAATTGCAATGATTTCCCCTCATATAATTTTGAGTTATCAGTTTCTTCCAAACTTAAGTTAGTACAGTGACTTTAAGAACGATTTGTCCTTGCAAGTAAAAATTCCCATCCCCCGTACATGCTCAGAAAAATGGTGAAATGAAGGTTCACTGCAGTCCAACATCCAGGGATTTCAACCATCCAGGGTTATGGATATAGATGTCCTCCTGAAATTGCCCAGATTCAGCTTAATTCAATCAGTGGAAACCCACTAAGTTTCCAATTGCAATTCTATGCCTTAGATAAGTAATAGTGCAGTTTGTACTGAAGGTGGGTAAACAGAACTGCCTGGAAGTGAGGTCTCAAGGATRGGTGTACTGAGGCTAGGTAACCAGAACCAGCTGAAAATGAGGTTCAAATTATGGGTGTTTGATTTTGCATGCCTTGACAGATGGGTTTTTCTTGAAGCTTTGTCCCACAGAAAATCCATTGGTGTAGACGAGACGTGCTTGGTTTTGATGCACTGACCAAACGTGCTTGGTTTTGGTTGATTGAACAAATGTGCCTGATTTTGGTCCATTGATCAAATGTGCCTCATTTTGGTCCATTGATCAAATATGTCTTGTTTTGGTGCATTGACCAAATGTGCTTCATTTTGGTYCATTGATCAAATGTGCCTCATATTTATCCATCAATCAAACGTGCCTGATTTTGGTGTGTTGACCAAACATGCCTGGTTTTGGTTGATTAATCAAATGTGCCTGGTTTTGGTGCACTGACCAAATGTTCCTGGTTTTGGTGYGTTGACCAAATATGCCTTATTTTGGTGCCCTTACCAAATATGTTCCTGGTTTTGGTTGATTGATCACACATGCCTGGTTTTTGTGCATTGGCCAAATGTTCCTGGTATTGGTCCGTTGACCAAATGTGCCTYGTTTTTGTCCATCAATCAAATGCGCCTGATTTTCGTCCATTGATCAAACATGCCTGGTATTGGTTGATTGACCAAATGTGCCTGATTTTGGTCCATTAATCAAATGTGTCTAGTTTTGGTGCATTGGCCAAATGTGCCTCATTTTGGTGCATTGATCAAATGTGCCTGGTTTTGGTCCATTGATCAAACAAGCATTATTTTGGTGCACTGACCAAATGTGCCTGGTTTTGGTTGATTGGCCAAACATGCCTCATGTTGGTACATTGGCCAATTGTGCCTCATTTTGGTGCGTTGACCAAACATGCCTGGTTTCGGTGCATTAAACAAACGTGCCTGGTTTTGGTTGATTGACCAAATGCGCCTCATTTTGGTGCACCAACCAAACGTGCCTGGTTTTGGAGCACTGACAGGGATGTGCTCTGTCTGTCTGCTGCAGACACGGAGACCTGTGACTACGGCTGGCACAAGTTCCAGGGGCAGTGCTACAAGTACTTCGCGCACCGGCGCACGTGGGACACGGCGGAGCGGGAGTGCCGCCTGCAGGGAGCACACCTCACCAGCATCCTGTCCCACGAGGAGCAGATCTTCGTCAACCGTGCGTACCCACGGGCCTCCTCTGCCTCACACCTCGGGGGCCACCACACCAGGGACAGCTGGGGCTGTCAGGGAGTGTCCAAAGGAGGGGCGTGGAGATGGGGAAGGGTCTAGACGGGAGCTGAGGTCGCTTGGGTGGTCACTTGGATGGGGAAGAGGAGATTGAGGTCAGACCTCAGTGTGGTCTCCAACATTCTCAGAAGGGCATCTCTGGTCTCTGCTCCCTGTGGCAGGGTCAGAACCTCAGGGAATGGCCTGAAATTGTGTCAGGGCAGGTTTAGGTAGGACTTTAGGGAAAAGTTCTTATCGTAGAGTGTGCCGAACACTGTCCAGGCTCCCCAGGGAATGGGCATGGCCCTGAGGCTCTAGATTTCTGAYTAAAACTAAAGGATTTTCCTTTAATTTTGCCTGTATGGTGTTGGAAAAATGTCTGATGATTGGTAGATTTCATTCTGYAAAAGAGCTGTTTAAAAAATTTAAAATATACACTTTGTTCAAGTGCATTTGAGGCAAAGCCTTTGCTCCAGGAAGCAAAGACAAAGCCTTTGCTGCCAGAACTCCAGGAGCATTTAGAAAATTCTCCCAGGGATGCCCAGGGTGGGATTGTTGGGGTGTCTGTGCAGGGACAGGGGCTGGACTGATGATCACTGTGGGTCCCATCCAGCTCAAGATATTGTGTGTCTCTAAACAAGAGAGATCACTGAGGATGTAGAGATGGTGAGATCTCCTTCTCACCACTCAGCTTTTGCCRCCCCAACTTACAACATACTTTAAAATGTTAAATAAAAGGCACACTTTGTGTTATAAATGTTTACTTCTGCAGTTAATACAAGTTCTCCATCACTAATAAGTTATTATTTGTTAAACAGAAAATAATTTTTGGAGGGAGGGATGAGAACAAGAACATTTGTTTTGGTATTGAGACTTTTTGAAACATTTTGTTTTCTGGAGACTTAAGGTATTCTGTGCATATGACACATTTTTGTGCATATGGTGACATCAAGCCAATCCACCATATTTAGGTATAAAGAAATAGCTACTGTGTTGTATTGTAAAATTTAGACAACAATGGTCACAGCCTAACCAAAACTTGAAAAATGTGGATTAGAATATGTGAATTTAATTTTTTTTTCTTTTTTTCCTGTCATATGTTTTCAAGTAGGAAATTAATTCACTTTGCCTTTGTAGACATCCCTGGGAGTGAAGAGACAGGATAATTTAAAACTCTGAGATGAGAAYCTGCATTTTTATACACATCCCAAATTAAAACCAAAAAGCCGAAAGGGAGCCTCTAAACCAGTCTTTAGCACAAAGAGCAGAACAATCTTAAGAGCAGGATGTCTGATTCATTCCGCATAAAATTATTTTCTTTGGTGAGACCTCTTCCATTTATGGGAAAGTTAATGGAAATGCCCTTCTGGTTCCCAGGTATTGGCCATGACTATCAGTGGATTGGCCTCAATGACAAGATGTTTGAGCGCGACTTCCGCTGGACTGAYGGTAGCCCGCTGGTAAGATGCCTTTGAGCTGAAATCACTCACTCATTTCTTTTTGTGGTGGCTTATCAAATTCCCACTAGCAATGAGGGAAGCTGCATTAAAAAAAAAAAAACAACAAAAAAACCCCCAAAAAAGCAGCCAAAAAACCCCCCCTGTCACTAAATACGGACCCAAGCAAACAGTCAGTAAATTCATTTTATATGAAAATATAAACCTAATATTTTGTGGTTTAGCTCTAAGGTCTTGTTCTCAGTTCCTGTTATTGTATGTGTGGGAGCTCTCTAAGGTTTCACATAGAAATACTCAAAAATCTGAGACTGTGGTAACTTAAGGGTCTCTGCTGGAGCTGGTTTGTGATCTTGCCTTGCGCAAGGCCGTGTGTGGCAATTCTCCTCACTCACCAGGATGCATTTTTGGGTGATGATCTGGCACTCAACTCTTGCCTTCGCTGGGCCTCTGGGGTGCACAGAGGAGCCTCACAAGTATTTCTGGAGCCTGCTCTGTGGGGCAGCTCTGAAGCAGCCATCCTCAGCTGGTTCAGGGGGCCTGTAACCCATAATTCAGCCATAAAATTTCAAGATGCTGTTGATACCTCCTGACTTAAAACAAAAAGGAAAATCAGCAGAAGGAGAGGGAAAACATCTTCACCCACCAGCAACACACCTAAATCAAAGAGCTGATGGACATAGGAAATGATCAAACTCTTCCCCATTCAAAATAATCTCTTCTGTAGGAGGAACAGGTGATTTATTTGCTATTGAGCACCCAGTAAAGAACATTACATTAAGAAAAAGCCCAAACAGGTTATTGTTTTCCCTTCCAGCAGTGAACTTTTAAATCAGAGAGCATCTGGACACACCTGTTGTTGCTGCAGACCATGTGGCTGCTGCTGGTGTGGAAAGACACCTGGGGCAAGGCAGGCTTCACTTATTGCCATTTCATGTAAATAACCACAGCTGAAAAGTGCTCTGAAAGGGCTTATAAATGAGACATTTCTTGGGGACATGGCTGTGTGTGGCAGGCGACAGCAAAGAGGGGTGGGAAATGGTGGTGAAGCTTTCWGTTGCCTCACTGGTGGCTCAGGGTGGTACCAAGGCACCCCTTGGTGATCCCAGACACCAGGTGTGAAATAAGATAAATATACATAAGGTAATATGTAATGCTTAAAAATTCCAAAAACAGAGTTGTTGTGCCACTGATTAATCACCCTGGTCTAGTGGAAGGTGTCCCTGCCCATGGTCCCTCCCAGTCCAAACCATTCTATGATTCTGTGAATTTGAGGAAAATAAAATTGGAGCTGAGATCGTATTTTTAAATTCAGGCTATTGACTGAATGGGCATTATATTTTTACTGTAATTTTCAATTTTAAGAAATTAAGATATTCTAGGAACAGAGTGGTACCATCTGTCCAACAGATTTCTGCTTTGATTGATCTTTTTTTCCACCTTATTTTTCTTTCATTTTTAACAACTTCCCTCTGTCTCTTCCTTCGGAAACAATTTAGGTGTCTCCTGAAATCATTTATGTTCATTGCTTCAATAGATTTTCCTCATAACTTATTCCATATGGTTTCTGGATCCCATGGTTCTGAGCAGCTGCCTCATTTGTTCCTTTTTCTCTGGCTTTTAACTTATTTCTCATACTTTCTAACCACTCTTGTTGTTACAGTGATTTATTACTTCTCTAGTAATTAATAAGAATGATAACATAATTAAATATATGCATCCAATCTATTTCCCTGATGTTTTCCTRAAATTGCAGTGAATTTAAATACTATGCAGGTAGAAAATTTGCCTCTTTTATGGGTGTGCAGGTCAGCAAGACTTATGATGGCCTTAAGTTCATTAGCATAATTTGTGATCATGAAAAATCAGCATTATTACACCAACACTCAGGCTCTAAATTGAATTTCTGAGTTTAGAGGTGACTCTTGCCTATCGCCAAAATTTAAATAGCCTTGACTTGTTTTATGTATCAGGGTACGGGTGTATTCGGCTGTTTCTAAATTTGTTTCGCAGCTCTATGCACTCTCCAAAAAATATTGTCTATTCACAATTCCATTCAAGACTTCTGGCATGGGGGAAAATTTGTTAAGTGTGCTGGGGATCCCCCTGATATCAGTTTTCTTGGAGATACCATCAGAAGAGTGATTGTGCAGCTACAAGTGGTGCACATTCATCTTTYTCTTGATACTTCTTTGAATTTTCTCCAATAACAGCTTGGTCCAATCCAAAAAATCATGCTTGCATGACTTCATGAGGTTTTATGGATTAAAAATAAACCCCTGACAGTTCTGATGCTTCATGCACTTAAAAGAAAAAGCAAATTAACAGCAACAACAACAACAAGAAGACATATTGTGGGTGACCAGTTTCTCTTTCACACAAATTTTCTTTCTGAACCAAAGGAAGCCCCTGGAATTGGGAATTGGGAAGGCTTGAAACATAGGCTTAACTACTGGAGACACAGAAAAATGTTTAAATTACTTTGGTACTCATTTCTCATTTCCCACCAACACAAGGAAACCAACAGAAATATGCAGCACACTGACAGCAACTCTTTTGCCAGATATTTTATTGGCAACTTTGGGAAAAGGGATAAAATACCCTTTTTTTTTTTCTTTGCACCTAAAATGTTTTCCAACCAATGGGTTCAATGGAAGGAAATCAGTAATTTTTTTGACATTTTCAGCCCCTGACAAGTTTTGGTTTTCCAGATTTTTTTAAACTGAAGCCAAGAGCCAGCCACCATTAAACATGATATTTGGGCAAAGCGTGTAAATGAGAATATAGAATTAAGGTTCTTACTGGGAAACCTACACTGAACTCAAAGTAGCCTTGACAGGTTCTCAGCCCTTCTGAAAAAGACTGTTCAGTTGCCTAATAGTGGACTAAGTATAGTCAGCCACTTTTGATACCTTGGAATTATTCCCTTTTCACTCCTATTGAAAATTCCCTTAACAATTCATCCAAACCAGCAGCACCAGTCAGAAAAAAAAACCCAAACCCCCTGTATTCCTGTGCACATTTATTATGCTTCAACTAGAGTTCATGTTGCACTTGGAAAAATAGTGCCAGTAAGCAAGTTTTGGAAAAGAGGAAGAGTGATCCTGTAAATTCATGCTCTGGCTCTCAGAGTTCCTGGAGGAAAATGTTGGTGTCTTGAATAATGAAGTGAATACAACCAAATTCGGTGGGAAAGCAAGAAATAGTGTTTAAATCTTCTCAGCCCACGTGACTTTTGTCCATATTTGCATTGAGTCTGCCTGTTTTCCATTAAAAAACCCCAGCTTTGAGGACAAGAAAAATTATCCTAATAAACAGAAACAGGCCCACTCCTAAATCACAGTATTGGAGGTTCTGGTCCTGAATAGAGACCTTGAGGAAGCTTTTTGATCTGCCTCACTGAAATGTCTGAAATGGTGAGATTTCAGAGGGATTTGGCAAGTTTATTCCTTAACTGCAAAGTGGTTTTAATTCAACACCAGTTAGCAGTTTCCTGCCTTTCAGGCAAAATGGCACAATCTTGTGCAGATAAAGCCTCACCATCTGCTGGTGAAACACACATTTTCAGCTTGTTGTACCCACTGCAACCCAAACACAGACTGGGCTTGAARGAACAAAATTAATTGAATGAAGTGGTTGTGTCTCACCTCTCATGCCCTAAAGTTTAACTGTCAGCTCAGGTGGCACTTAGTGTGAAGAAAATGGTTTTCAGGTAACTGGTCTATGATTACAGGATATATTTTTTTGACCAAATGAATTTGCTTATAATTGTCTTTCATTTTTTTWWWAATTTTCTTCAAAAATAAATTGGGATCTTCTTGTCTAAGGCCAGAACTTATCCTCAAAGTGCTCCTTGGCTAAGCTTAGGGCACATTGTCCAATGAGCAGAATAAAACAGGCTTTAATTACAGTAACCTGAGGAATCCAATGGCTGCTCACATGTATCTGTTTTTTTTATTTCTGATTTGCTGTGCTGTATCTGGGTGGCAGGGAGCAATCTTTTCTCATCTACATCATGTCCCTGCCCTCTTTTTTATTTTATTCCTCTTATTAATTTATTTTTCTGTTTTTGAAAGAAATAACTTCTCAGTGGTTCTGTTGGTTGGGAGAGGTGGAATTCATGTTGTGGAGCTGACGGGACACACAACAAAACAATTTTTTGGGCAAAACAAAACCACCTTTTTTTGTRTGAAGGGGAAGGAGTTGTTGGCAGCTGTGTTAGTGCAGCACAAACAAATGAGTGTCCTTTGAGGAGACCCAGATCCTCACACGTGGGGCAAATTCAGTGAGAGCTGGGGCCACTGACACTGACACTGGGAGCATCACCTGGGGTTGTGTGGACCAGCAGGAAGCTGCAAACTTTGGCAAATCTGCCTGGTCCCTGATTTCAGACARTTTGTCCCAAAAGTGAGGGTGGTGAGAGCAGCCCCTGAGGTGTGTTCAGAGAACTTGCAGCACCCCAGCTCTCTTAGAGCTTTGTTGATCACTACTTCCTGGAAATCAAGCCAATTTCTGCTCAAGATGTTTCAGGTATGATTACATTGATGGATTCAAGAGCCAGGGGAGAATAATATAGTGGTTTTTAGAGCGTGTTTTGCTAGCTCTGCTTTTCTTCTGTTCAKGGTGGTTGTAGGGCTGTTTGTTGGCTTTGGTGTGGGAGAACATTATTTTCCCTCTGATATACATTCTGCAGTGCAATGAAAATGGCAATATGTAGTCTTTATTTACATTTAGAAAGCTACAGAATCTAAATTGTTTTTGCACTTTACTCTAGACTTTTCTCCCAGCTTTCCTGCAGCAGTGAACAACACTTTGGAGTATGTCTCAAGGACAATCTTCATCCCACAATTATCTATAAGGCTCTAAGCAGTGAAAACAAACACATTTGGGAAAAACTACAGTGTTGCAGGAGAAGGAAGTGTGTGAGCAGAGTAATTTACCTACTTGGATATTTTTATACTTTGAATGTGATGCTACACAAACTACAGAACAACAGAACTTACATTACCAGCTGGGGCACTCAATAATTGATCAAAGGGAGAGAGGACACAACGGGAAGCTTGAAAATACACCAGTGAAATCGAATTTAAATAATTCACTTAGCTCTGTGAATGGTAACTCTTACAGCTGTAAAGCACACCCATCCACACAGGAAAAAAAAAAAAGCAAAAAAGAGAAAAAAAATCTGGTGTTGCTTTTGGCAGCTCCCCCTTTGTGTTTGCTAAGGACCCTTGTGAGCAGGCAGAGCAGACAAGGAGCCCTTTGGAGCTATTCATGTTATGGATTAAGCACATACAGCAACTTGGGGCTGTGCCCAGGGCCCCCTGCCCCACGAGGGGGGTTTTTCACATCCCCTGGAAAACGCTGCTGATAATTAGTGCTTTGTAGGGCGGTGAGCTCACTGCCATTACATAAGATTAGTGCTGTAATAAGGAGCTGGCCAGCGTCTGTGGGCAGATTGTCTGTCACTGGGAGAATGCTGCCAGCCAGGAAAGGGATGGGGAATATTGCCACTTTTAAAGCTGTACAGAGACCCTGCCTTGGGTTTTTCCCTCCYCTTCAGCACAGGGGTGTTTATGCTTTGTGTTCTGCAAAGCTGGTTCCTCATGTTGTCAGTGTTAGGTAGGTACATTAAAATAAAAAAAAAAATAAAGAAAAATTAGGAAAAAGAAGGAAAACAACCCAGAAACTTAATTCTGGCAAAAAAACAAAGCCCTCTCTTTTCCTTCCTTTATTGGTCGGTGAATCAGAAGGCTTTAACTTGAGCAAATCTGTAACTGCACCCTTCTCAGAAAGAGAAACTTCATTGAACACACACAAACACACACACACACAAAAAACCCAAAACTTTCAAAAGGCATGGAGCATTGTAGTGAAGGAGCCTGCCTCTGAGGGTTAAGTAAAGCAAACAAACTAAAAAAGTGCTGTAGTCAGCTGCAAACAAAAAGCTCATTGTGCCCACGTCCCACAGGATCCTTGGAGAAGGAGATTTTAAACCTACCAAATGTTTTGGTTCTGTGCTGCAGTCAGTCATTACAGCCTCTTTTTAAGATGCTCATTTGACCCACGCTTAAATGGAGGAGAACTATATAATGTTATTAATGACAGGTATATTTTTGGTTCAGGATGTCGTAACGAGGGCCTCTTGGACAAAGTGGGGTTTTGTCTTGTTTTTACCAGGGGGGTCAGCAGTTACTTCAGAGACTTGTTACTGCTGGRCTGAAATTACTCATTACTCTGGGCTAAAATTCTTGGACAGCTTCAAACCTGCAGTAATTGCTGACAAAGTGCAGGATTTTCCTTCTTCTTTTTTATTTTTTCTTTTCTTTTTCTTCTCTCCTGGTAGCCGTGCACAAAAAGATTAAATCACACCCCACACAATTTGCATTGTGCTGCCAATATATATTCATGTCAATGTGACTCCAAAACAAACACGAATTACACCAAACCAGCACTTAACCACCCTACTTTCTTTCTCTGCCACTCATGTTAATGTGATTTCTCAGCTGCTAAAGTGACTTCTGAGAGCCCATCACACACAGCATACCCTCAAAACTGAGCTGCACATTGTGTGATGAAAGCTATTATGCTGGAAACAACACATGGTAAAGAGCAGGTAAAAATCCACGGCTTCATTTAGCTTTGAAAGAGTTAATGAAAGTTGTAGTTCTGAATAATTATAATTTTGGAGCGACTCGGGGCTTTGGAGCAAGCAGACAGCGTCACCTAGTGGGGTTTCACTTCCCATTCACCAAGTTTTCTGCTTCTCATGGAAAAATCGTCATTCCATGGTATTGCCTTAAAAACATCCCAGAGCTACCCGTCTGCTCCACCACACAACCACTTCTTCCCAAAACTACAGGACTGACGGGGCTTTTATGTTTCAATTTCGTCAGGTAGCCTTTTCCTCCCACTGGTTGAATTTCAATTCATTAGATTTYTTTCCCAAATCATTTCTTTTTGCAGAGCTCTTCCTGCTTATTCAATCTGCAATCACTTCTTGTGGATAGATGCACATGAATGTGTGTTTTCCAGAGTCCCTTTATTTTTTTGCAAGCTGCTGCACGGGACTAAAAAAGTTTCCCAATACTTTCCATCTCTCTGTAAGCAAGAAACCCAAGCCCTGCAAGTGAAATCTTTTGCAGAAGTATTTAGCAAAGCTCCTCCTGGGAGTTTGTCTTGCTCACAGTGTGACTCAGTCATGGGGAGTGTTGGGTTCCTGCCTGGTCCAAACCCTGCCAGTTTCCCAAATCCTAYGCAAATAAAACTCAGATTAGGAGCTAAAGGGAAGCCATTCAACCAGAACCTAGAAAAAAAAATAAATAAAATCAGGATCACGACATGTGATTTTTGTGTGTACTTGCAGATAGGTTTAAATATAGGAGCTGTCTTCGAATTKATTTGAGTTTCTCCCAGCAATGATTTATGCACACATTTGGTGCCTCCCTCAGGCAATTATTTTAGCATCTGTCTGGATCTGCTTGTGATCTTCCCTGTGATCATCTCCCTTAAGGCAAGACCCATGCCTTTAAATCAAGGTGTGTGCTTAAACTCTCACTGAATGGAGTTTTTAATCTCAAGGACGCTTTTGGTGAGTCCTGTCAGTCTGCTTCCYTTCTTAAAATTAAACAGAAAAATCCTTTGCAGGACTGGAGGGAATTTTCCTGGAACAGAGCCTGCACTGTAAGATAACTTGTTGTCTTTCCCATGTAAAAATGCATTTAAATACCAGGTGACCTTAATGGAAGTAWCTCATACATTGCCAAATCTTCACAAGAAATCTGGTTGATTTTTTTTTCTCCTACGGAAAGGTAACACAAACCTGTTTAAACTTCCCAAGTGTCTCCTGTAACAGCATCAGTGCTGTTACACAGTCACAAACGAGGGCTTCCTGGACTGATGCATGTGCTCATTGTWACCTCGTGCTGGTCTTGTTGAAGTTCAGCCACCGAGTGATTCCCGAGACTCACTGAAAGTGAGATGTAATTTTTATTTAAGCTGTCCAATTATAACAACCCCCACAGTGAGGGACTCATTCAGAGCCTTTCCTGATAAAGATTTCTAAGAGTTTTTCTGCTATTGTGTTGAAAAAAAGAAAAAAAGAAAAAGATAATTGTATTCCTGTTCTTATCAGAGCTATGTCAGGAGAAGAAAATGGTGATAGTAAGGTTTGCAGTGGTGGTTTCAGCTTAGTGATAAATACCAGGCTGGAAATGTTGCTTCACTTTGAGATGAGATGGCACAGAAAGTATCCAATCAGCCAGTCCCTACCTCTTCCATTGTTGATTTTTCTCTAATTTGCCTCATTAGTCTTGCATTAAGGAGGAATCAGATAAGGAAGTAGCCAGAAGAAAAGAAAATAAAAATCACAACTGCAAGCTCCAAAAAGTGCCAAGACAGATTTGTAAAGACAGCTTAGTTTAACATGCTGAAAACACATTTCCTTTCCCCAGAAGGAAAAGCCTTAACCTGTAAATCTAAATAGACGTATTTCAAGTAAATTATTTCCTAGATTCAGTCCTATGCAGAAGATTATTGGCCTTTGCACAATACCGAGGTCAAGCAGTAAAGTTTTGTTGCCATCTGTGGTTTTTTTATAGTGCTTCGTTAAACACAATGCTTCTTGGCTATTTTGGAGAGATTGATCTCAGGCACTTGATGAGCCTTTTGGAGATAAAAGGAGGGCTGAAATTTCCAARGGAGCGTCTCAAAGCTGAGATGCTCCTGGGCCCACCTGGGCAGTGCAAGCCCCTGAAAGAGCCGAGTGGATTAGCCATTAGTGAGGAAATGAGCCCGCCAAGAAAGGCTGCTTATCTGAGATTTTGAAAAACAAATCTCACGAGGTGGGACCTTGTCCACGATGGGAAGATTATACCCCTTCTTGTTAATTAGCAGCCATCTGAATGAGAATAGGGAGTGACTGGCTAATAAAGTTTTCTGCTTTACAGCTCTTGCTGTAGTCCTGGCTTTTTTAGCTCATTTTATGTGACAAGCCAGCCTGCCACCCAACACGACTGTGAATTTCCATATAAGGAAATCCTCCCTAAAAATGTGGAACTTAATAAACTGTCCTCATGGGCTTTTGAAGCCATCATATCCAAACTCCTCCTGTGAGGAAAGAGAATAGATTTTTCTCTGTTTTATGGGCTGTGGATGGCCAGCCAAGTGCATTATCTAGTGCCACGTAGGAAGCCTGAAGAGCTGAATGCCAACTGAGCTCCAGCTCTAAGTCATGGACCATCCACACTCTGCAGGAAAATTTTCAGGGCCTTTTAGCAGAGAAAGCCAGAACAAATAAATCCAGTGTGACAGAGAAGGCTTTGATTTCAACAATAAAACCAAAAAAGTACAAGTAAGATCAACTAATTATTGCAGTATAATTAAAAGCACAAAGGGTTTAAAACTCCACTTCTCATCCTGAAATGATGGTCAGGCAGACTCCCCAAGGACCAAAGGAAGGTACAGGGACCAAACCCCTGTCCYTGGGGCTGGGTCCTGCAGTCACCTGGCTACACAGAAACCTCAGGCTTTTGAGGAAAAGTCCCAACCACCCTGGCATTGAGGGTTTTGAGAGTTTTTCACAGTGGTGTCTGCCTGAACCTACAGTCTGTGCTTCATCAAGGATGTGTTGTGGTAAAAAATAAAATAATTTAGCTGACTTTGGTRTCTGTTAGAWGGGGCTTGGAACAACCTGTCCTGGTGGAAGGTGTYCCTGCCCATGGCAGGGGGTGGCACTGGATGATTTTAAAGGTTCCYTTCAACCCAAACCATGCTGAGATTCTGTGATTGCTCCGGACCTCCAGCCACCTCAGCTGGAGGAGAAGTGTGGCCAGACAAACCTCCTCTGAGGTACATTTTGTGTCTTGTACATAATTAAGATTATATGTCCAAAAATATTCATTCCGGAAGCGCTTTGCATTTTAATACAGAGAAAAAAAATCATGTCTGTTGTGGTAATGTTGCTTAAAAAACAGAGTAGTGATGGTTTTTAGGTCACTCTGTGCAATCACCCAGTGTCAGTATTTCTGATAAAGATTAAAAATCTTACAGCAACTTTTCTCCCATGTATTCACCAAGTATTTGATTCTATTTAGCTTTTGTCTTCTGAATGATGCAGCATTGCCAAAGGTTTTTTCCCATTAATTTTTTGCTGATATGGGTTTACTGGAGATCTACAGATCTACACCAGTAGAACCCAAATTCATGCCTATGCTCATGCAAAGATCTATTCCACAGGAGAAATGCAAAATATTAGTTTATTTGTCCAGCAGCCTGCTCCACTCAAACTGTGAGAATCTCCTTGTATCATTGTCCCATTATCAGTGTCTAAATAAGGAACTGGAAAACTACAGAGGGGCTGGGTGGGGACCTAAGAAAGCAATTCAGCAGTCTGGAACTTCCTCTGCTCAGCAATTCTGGCACCAGACCCAGGCAAAATCAGAGCTCCTCAGCCAAAATAAATCTGTGCAATGACGATATCAGATGTGAGGTAACAGCAAGTCATGCTGGAGGATATCAGACATTCCTGAGCAAACCACAGGGCCTAGATGTAATACCCTGCCACTATGCTGCAGCCCTGCCAGCTAAGCAAACACGAATTTTGGAGTCATTTTGGCAAGGCAAGTAAGAGCAAATGGAGCCTGTGTGCTGAGGGTGGGAGCTGGCAGGCTGCTGAGCACCTCCAGCTCACACGCCCCCAACAACCACTAAACATCCTTCATTCCCACACTCTCCTCCCTRTGGAAGCAAGCAGCTCTGCAGTGTTATTTCCACAAGAAACAGCTGCAAGGCTTGCTGAAATCTTTCCTTGGCTCTCACGACATTATTGATGGAACTTTCTGCCACTAACCTTACAGTTTTCTTTAATTTTTGTACCTATGCACACGTTCTCGGAAGTGAATGGATCCTAAACTTGAGTACATTAGTTGGTGTGCACTGTAATTTAGGACTGTTAAACACTGAAAAGTTGAGATGGAGTTAATTTAGTTCCAGCTGAAAAGGGGGATGTTTTATTAGAGGTAATAAATTCAGTGCAGAACAAATTTATTCAGACTGTGCTGGTTAAATTGCCTGGATAATTAAAACCTATGATGGGTAAGATGACACGTGGTAGGAAAAGGTTAAGTATTTAACTCATTTTCCTTTCATAGTTTGATTCATTGTAAGGTAAATACTACTCGTGTGGGGTATGTTAACTTTATTTCTAAAATGTGTTCACCCAGGCAGTGAATAGGGGTTATTTCACAAAGTTAAGAAAATAGAAAACTAAACTTTTATGACATTTGTACGGGCSAGCTTTAGTCAGAAAGATGTAAGCACTGAGGAAAATATAAGCAGTGTAGAAACTGTGTCATTTTGCCCATASAAGGGGCTAGCTGCCTGGGTAATGTCTGGCATTTATGTGAATTCCAGTTCTTACAGATAGCTATTTTTATCCTTCCTTAAATTCTTCCTGGAGTGACAGAACAGAAACCCCAGCGAAAATCGAAAATCGTTAGGAGTGGTTAACAAATATTCTCTCACTTTTCCTGACATAACATTATGCAAATCTCAGATTCCTGTGCTTTGTTTGGGAGCAAAGTGAGGGATTATCCCACCTGTGCTGGCTGCCAGGACAGGAGGCTGTATGTCCCCTAACAAGAACTGCTGCAAAAGTTTCAATCAGTCTGACAAAAGTGTCGCTACTTTTCCTGCTGGTTGATTGTAAAAAAACACTGAATCCTCCCAAATTTTCACCCAAAAATGACATTGTGCTCGTTTTTCACAGCCATTTGAAGGTTCTTTTGTGAGTTTTTGTTTGCTTGCTTGTTTTGCACATACCAAAACCCCTATTTCTACTTCTAAATGTAGCACATTTTGGATCAGTACTTTCTGCTGTTATTCATATATTTTCATAGATGTTTGAGGCTGGTTTTTCCACAGAGGGCAGAATTTGAATCAACATTTCTAAAGTTGAGAGGCTKCTGCCTGGGCTCAGACTGCCACCTAGCATTTTTAGTGGAAACTCCAATCTCCAGTGGTTTTGGGGGCCACATGCTGACTCTTTCACTCATGCTGCACCTAATTCTGCGTGTCATCCCTGTGGAATGACTTCATTTAACTGAATGAAATCATCCAATGTCATAAATAGTCCAAGTCTGGGAAGTTAGTCTGTAATTTCTCACTTAGTTGATGTGCTCTAATGAGGATCATGGGATACTTACTCTATTTTCTTGCATTATACTTCATTATTTTTATCTAGGAAAGAGTGTTTTTGACACACTTAGGATCCAGTTTTTTGCTTGTGTCTCTTTTGTTCACCTGACATCAGTTTACAGTAAATGAGAAGTTAGACCAGAATATTTTTCTCCTAGAGACAATCTTTAATATAGTGGGAGGATATTATAAATCTATCTTTGTTTAGCACACTCTTAGCAGCCTGAATCAAACAGTTGAGTTTGCTTCTCACCACAGTTGATATCATGTGCCCTTTTGTTAATGTAAATATTCTCCAGCACTGGCAATGATGGTAATGATGGTTTTGCTTGTCTTTTCTGCAGCAATATGAGAACTGGAGACCAAACCAGCCAGACAGCTTCTTTTCTGCTGGAGAAGACTGTGTTGTTATAATCTGGCATGAGAACGGGCAGTGGAATGATGTCCCGTGCAATTACCACCTCACTTATACCTGCAAGAAAGGAACAGGTACAAACTTTGCASTGACAAAAGCATAATTTGATGAATTGCCATTCAGTACTTCTGACCATGTTCTCTGGACCTTGATGGGTCCATCAGTTTTCAGTCCTTTTGAACATGTCACTGAGGATGACATGAAGAGCCCTAAAAAAGGGACTCCTTAAATGCTTGTAGTAACTTCACTGGTTTTCAGGTTTGTTTGTGTGAGTATGCCAACTTTTGGCTTGAATTTACATTTAGAATTTAATCAAAAAAAGGCAACACTGACCACCATATCTGCCATTTTCCAATTTCCAACACTATTAGTTTTGGTTTACAAGACTGGAGATCTACAGGACAGACTGATCCCCCTGTCCTTGTCTGGATGTTCCTTTGGGAGTCCAGCTGAGGTCCCTTGTCAGCTTCCCTTAGCCAGGGCTCAGAGGCTGGTCCCAGCCCAAACTGGGCTCACAAGCTGAAGTTTTGGGTGATGCTCTCTCTTCCTTCCAGTGGCTTGTGGCCAGCCTCCTGTGGTGGAAAATGCAAAGACCTTTGGGAAGATGAAGCCTCGTTATGAGATCAACTCCCTCATCAGATACCACTGCAAGGATGGCTTCATCCAGCGCCACATCCCGACCATCCGCTGCCAGGGGAACGGACGATGGGATATGCCCAAAATTACTTGCATGAATCGTGAGTTCCCTGAAAGAAAAACACTGGCACATCAGAAACAGCGTAGTTTGAGATAATTAAGTAATGAATGTGTATTTTAAGAAAGGAGCAACTCTGGTAGGATGGATTATGGTGGAAAAACACCAAGACTCCAGAAGCGATGGATATTTTCCTCTTCTGAGTGTACTGATGCCTTGGAGTGGCTGCCWAGAACAGGGGCTAGACRAGATTAAGAGAATAAAGTGGGTATTTATTAAAGGCCTGCAAAAGGTACACCTTGGGCTGTCAGAAGTCTCCCRGAGGCTACACCCAAGGTGGACAATGATCATGAGTTTTTCACTCAATTATAAGTTTGGTCCATTTGCATTTCGGGAGTTAATCCTCCAATTACAGCTTCAGGTAATGAAGTCATYTACCCCCAGTTTTCTCCCCCCAATTCACTTCTATTTATGCTTTTGGGGCCTGAGGCTGTCCTCAGGCCTAGAATTTGTGTTATCTGACCAAAATGTGAAGACAGTAACTCACACTTCMTATGGAGTTTAGAGTTATACCCTAGAGCAGCGCAGGATTTGAAAAACACRAAGGCTAAAATCTTAAGGCATCATTCCAGAAGGCATTAAGATTATTTTAAAGTCAGAAAATCCTGGCATCAACAGGTTCCTAATAATGCTAATGACTCTTTCTGCAGCTGTGTGTATGCCTGTAACACTGCCACAGCTCCAGCTAATCATTTGTTTACCCTCTAATTAACAAGGAATAAACACAACTGTGTTGTGAAGTGTAGCCGGCCCATTCACAGCTTAATTTTAAATGAATTTCCCCCCTTTTTTTTTTTCCCCTTCTCCCTTCTCTCTGCAGCCTCCACATACCAAAGGACTTACTCTAAGAAATACTACTACAAACACTCCTCATCAGGCAAGGGGACGTCGTTAAACTCSTCCAAGCACTACCACCGCTGGATCAGGACGTGGCAGGACTCGAGGCGCTGAGAGCTAAATGGTGAATTGGGGATTTCCACCATTTCAGCCAAAGTCATAACTTTCTGTGCCTTTTTCTATCACTTATAGGAGTATTATCGAATC